>JAJQQW010000020.1:2187500-2322500 GCA_025583905.1 Ia io
CGCTCAGCTCTCCTAGACCTGGATGTGGGGGGCGTGTCTCGTCTTGCCCTCAGTGCCCGGCAGGCCCCCCAGGCCGAGAGTGGTCAGCACTCACCCCCGGTCCGTCTCCTGTCCGCATCCCTCCCTGGGCAGCCTGTCTGTTAGCCCCATGGCCCTTGGCCGTGGAGGAGCCATGTCTACAGCAGACTCCCCTCGCAGCGGGATGTGCGTGCTGGGAGCTTTGATGGATCCTGTCCCCGTCCTGTGAGGCCTCCATGTGTCCCTCCACCTCCCCCCGCAGGACCAGGGGCCAGGGCTGCAGAGGGAGAGGGTTAGATTGGCTCTGGGGCCTCTCCAGGGTCCTTACGTCCTCTGGTCCCCGGCCTGAGGGGCTCCTGCTGGGATGCACCCCGCTCGCCCCAGCCGCCTAGGGTGGGAACTGCTGGATCCCCGAGCCACGGGGTTCAGGCCCTTGCCCCTGGCCACAGGGCGAGAGGGCGGCTGAGCTGGGCCTCATGGAAACTTCTCTGCCCTTCTGGGGTTTGTGCTGCAGGATGGGGCTTCGCTGCCCTCCGGGAGTTCCCGTGGGGGCCCCACCCCCACAGCCGCAGGACCGCTCAGGAGGCAGAGCTGGGAGGGAGGGGACAGGTGGGAGAGGTTGGGGTGCAGCGTGGGCCTGCGTGGGAGCAGGCTGACAGGCGGGAGCTGGTGGGATGGGGCAGGGCACGGCCTTGGGCCCAAGTTCTGTGCTGTCTGCCGGGAGACGGCCCGGGGCTGGGGAGGGACAGGCAGCGGCACTGCGGGGGGGGGCGCCCCTCGGTCCGCTCGGCCTCCCTGGTGTCTGCCCGTGCCCCGGTGTGCCGTGCCCCGGTGTGCTGTGCCCCCGTGTGCTGCGGCTTGGTGAGGCTGTGCTGGGGACTGAGGCCCCGCTGCCCGCAGGAGCTGTTGGCCGAGTGGCAGCTGCAGCGTGGCCACAGGGGTGTGTACGGGCGGCTGCGCCGGGCGGCCGTGCTGGCATTCGTGTGGCTGCTGTGTCTGGGCATCACGCTGGGCTGCACCGTGGCCGTCTACACCTTCTCCGAGCACATGACCAAGGTGAGGGGGTGGTGGGCAGCCTCAGGGTCAGACATCCCTGCGCTGGGAAGGGTCCCCTGACCACACCTGCCCGGCCCGGCGTCGGCGCGGCCCGCCCTCTGCACCTGGGCCGGGAGCCCAAAGCCCCTCCCCGGCCCTCCCTCCGGGCCTCGCCCCCACCTGTCTCACACTCTCCCTTTTCTTTCCTTTTCTCCTCTTCTCCTTTCCCTTTTCTTTTTCCCACACCTGGGCCCACCCCCTTCCTGTGGGGTTTGAACATGAGGCCTGGGGTGGACGTATCTTGGGGGCGGGTGCTCCCTGCCAGTTCCTCCCCCTCCTGCTATAGAACCCAGCCCCCCAGGCCCATAGGTGGACCTGCCACCCCAGTGGCTGAGGCACCTGTGGTGACCACTGCCCCTCCCCCAGGAGAGCCCTGTGCCTGCTGACTGGGAGGGGGCGCTGCTGGCCCTGCCCCTGGTAGTCTGCCTCCTCAACCTGGGGGCCCCCTACCTGTACCGCGGTCTGGCTGCCCTGGAGCGGCACGACTCCCCGGTGCTGGAGGTGTACGTGGCCATTTGCAGGTAGGTGGCCGGGGGTCAGGTGGGGCTTCCTGGGGGGCGATCTCTACCGCCAGGCGCCCCTCCCTCAGCCTCCACGCCCCTCGCCTCCGCAGGAACCTCATCCTCAAGATGGTCATCTTGGGGATCCTTTGCTACCACTGGCTGGGCCGCAGGGTGGCCACGCTGCAGGACCAGGTGCGGGTGGGCCTGGTCTGTGGGCAGGCTGGAGGCCGGGTGGCTGGGCGCGGGGCGGGCGGGCCGGGCTGACCCTGTCCCTGTGGCAGTGCTGGGAGAACTTCGTGGGCCAGGAGCTGTACCGCCTCACCGTGCTGGACTTCCTCTTTGCGCTGCTGGACACGCTCTCCGGAGAGCTGGTGTGGAGGTGAGGCCGGCGTGGCCCCCGAAAGGCTGAGCGTCCTCCCCTGCGGCCCACAGGCTCTCAGGCCGCCGACCTCCCAGGGGCCACGTCCCCACCCACAGCCGCTTTTGTAAGAGCCGTGAAGTGGGGAGACCTGAGCGGGTGGGGCCTGTTTTAGGTCGGAAAGGAAACGGGTTTCACCCTGATCTGGACAGCGGATCGCAGCGCAGCGCAGACAGGGAGGAGGGCGGCTCAGTGCCGCGGGTGCCGTGGGCAGCGTCCAGCGCTCTCCCGCCTGTGCCCTTGGAGAGCCGTGGGCCTCCTGCCCGCGCAGGGTTAGAGGCTGGGCCCACACCCGGGCGTGTAGTCAGGGAAGGACTGAGGCAGAGCCAGCTCAGCAGGGGTCCCAAGTGCCCTCTCCCCTTGGCATTGGCTGGGGCCCGTGGTGGGGCGGGCAGGGATGGGAGCCGGGCGTGCGGGTCCCCCTCGGGGCGGGTCCGGGGCAGGCCCTGCGTGAGCCCCTCCTCTGCAGGCTCATCTCCGAGCGGCGGCTGGGGAGGGGCAAGCCCGAGTTCGACATCGCCCGCAACGTGCTGGAGCTGATTTACGGGCAGACCCTGACCTGGTGAGCACCGCCATCGCCCCCTCCCGGCCTGGGGCCCGCCGAGCCTTTCCCGGGGCCACAGCGAGGCCGCCCCGCCAGGCACCTTCCTGCAGCGCCCGTCCTGGCCTTGGGGGGTGGGGTGGGCACGGGCAGCGTGTTCCCGCTGGGGTAGCACAGGGTCAGGACCCAGCCCCTGGTCTGCACCCCCCGCTCCCCAGGCTGGGCGTCCTCTTCTCGCCCCTCCTGCCCGTCGTGCAGACCCTCAAGCTGCTGCTGCTCTTCTACGTGAAGAAGGTAGAGGTGATGGGCCCCGGGAGGCGGTGGGCCGGGGGCCTGGGACGTGGGCAGCCAGGACGGCCGCTCAGCTGGCAGGCACGGCGCCTGGGACTTGGGAACATTCCCTGACCCCAGGGGCAGGGGCTGGCTGCCCTCTGGGGCCTGTCCCACGCCCCCTCCCGGCATCGCTGCCTCTGCAGGCTGGGAGCACCCGCCGTCCATGGCCTTCGCCTGGGGGGGCCTGTGCGGGCTCAGGGCGGGGCGCTACGAGACTCGCTCAGCCTCAGGCCATGGCCATGGGAAGCGACCTTGGTCCCATGTCCCCAGGAGGGCTGCTCGGTGGGTGGTGAGGACCAGCCCTGGCCCGCCCTGGGCCGCCTCTCAGCTGTGCCATGGGCAGTGTCCGGGGACAGCCGGGACCGTGAGCTGGCAGAGGTGGCCGGTGGCAGCAGCCCTTGTGCATCGAGTGACCTGGACAAGCCAGCCCCTCCCCGAGCCTGGGCTCCCTCTGCACCAGGGTCCCCGCCTTCGCTGTCTCCCCTTGGGCTCAGGCCCTGAGTGTCTGCCGTCCTGTCCTGGGGCCTCGCTCAGGCCCAGCCTCGCCTCTTCTCCCCCGTGGAGGCGGGGGGGGGGGGGGGGGGAGGGCGGTGGGCAGGGCAGTGGCCGAGCACAGCCTTTGTCCCCAGACCAGCCTGCTGGCCAACTGCCGGGCGCCCCGCAGGCCCTGGCTGGCCTCCCACATGAGCACCGTCTTCATCTCGCTGCTCTGCTTCCCCTCCTTCCTGGGCGCAGCCATCTTCCTCTGCTACGCCGTCTGGCAGTGAGTGGGCACGGCCTTGGGCGGGCGGCTCACCCCAGGACTTGGGAGGTGCTGCTGGGGGCCCGCGGTGTGGGGCGAAGTAGAGGTAGCCTGGGCCGGCCAGGACTCAGGCCACCCTGCCCGCCCCCTCACCTCCTCCCCCTCCCCCTCCCCCTCTCCCCTCCTCTCTTCCCTCCCCCTCCCCCTTTCTCCCTCTTCCTCCCCTCTCTCCCTCTTCCCCTCCTTCTCCCCTCCCCCTCTCCCCTCCTCTCTTCCCTCCCCTCTCCTTCTCCCTCCCCCTCTCTCCCTCTTCCTCCCCTCTCCCTCTCCCCCTTCCCCTCTCTCCCTCTCCTTCCTCCGCGCCCTCCCTCCCCCTTCCCTCTCTCCATTTCCCTCCTCTCCCTCCCCCCTCCCTTCCTCTCTCCCTCTCCCTCCCCCTCTCCCCCCTCTCCCCCTTCCCCTCCCTCTCCCTCCCCCACCCCGTCCCCCGCAGGGTGAAGCCCTCAAGCCTGTGCGGGCCCTTCCGGAGCCTGGACAGCATGTACGAGGCGGGCAAGGTGTGGGTGCGCCGCCTGGAGAGGGCCGGGCCCCGGGTCTCCTGGCTGCCCTGGGTGCACCGATACCTGGTGGAGAACACCTTCCCCGTCTACCTGCTGTCGGCCCTGCTGCTGTGAGTGCCCGTCCCGCCCTCCCGGCTCCTTACGGCTCCTGCGGGGCCCAGCCTGACGCCTGCCCGCTCCCCGCCTGCCCCCACAGGGCCATCATCTACCTCAACATCCAGGTGGTGAAGGGCCAGCGGAAGGTCATCTGCCTCCTCAAGGAGCAGATCAGCAACGTGAGTGCCCCGCCCCGCCCCCCTCCTGCCCGTGTGGGCGGCTGCTCCCTGGGGCCCCCTGCCCCCTGGTGGTGCGTGCTTCAGGGCCTGGGGCCAGGTGGGGGGCGGAGGGTGGGGGTGCAGAGCAGCCAGGAAGCAGCCCAGCTCCGCCCCCACTTCTCTGGGAGCAGGGACCCTGGGCCAGGCCAGGCCCTGCTGCTGGCTTCTGTGAGGCTGAGCCCTGCCCCCGCTCCCAGGCTGTGGGGCTGCAGGTCAGCTCAGCCTGTGCCCAGAGGCCTTCCCTGGTGGCCGCGCTCCCTCAGCAAGGCCATGCCAGCCTTCTGCTCCCCAGAGCTGAGAGGTGATGGGTCTGTGTTGTGTAAGCCACTGGGTTTGTGGTGATTGGCTAGATCAGTGGTTGGCAAACCGCGGCTCGCGAGCCACATGCGGCTCTTTGGCCCCTTGAGTGTGGCTTGGCATTAGAACCACTTCTTCAAAACAGACACGCCCAGGCCGAAAACCGACTTCTGTGCATGGGCCACGAAGTTTCAATCGCACTGTACGTGCGCGCCTGTGTGTGGTATTTTGTAGAAGAGCCACACTCAAGGGGCCAAAGAGCCACATGTGGCTCGCGGTTTGCTGACCACTGGGTTAGAGCAACAATGGGAACGAACACAAGCCCCCATGACACAGGCATTCTTACCCCCTTTACACGGTGACTGAGGTTGGAGGGGAGGTTGGCCCAGGCAGACTTCCTCAGTGGTGGGGCCGTTGTACATGGAGTCAGGCTGGCCTAGGGCCCTTTCCCTTTTCCCCTTGGCCGCTGGGAAACTCAGGCCTGTGAACACGCCCACTACCCGGCTCTGGGTTTGTCGTCGTCCTTGTCGGGTCCCTCTTTCCCCTTCTTCGCACCTTTCTCACCTGTGAGCTTCCCCAGGGCTGTCTGGACAGGGCGGTTCTGGGCAGACGACGATGTCTGTTCTCTTGCCTTCGTGTTCTAGGAGGGGGAAGACAAAATCTTCTTAATCAACAAGCTTCACTCCATCTACGAGAGGAAGGAGAGGAGCGGGTGAGGGCTGGGGGGGGTGGCGCCCTGTGGGCGTGTGTGGGGAAGGCCGGGGCGTTGAGTGGCGTGGTTGGGGGAGGGAGGTGGCTGCTGGCTCCCTGGGTGGCCCCCTCCTCCTTCCTCCCCAGGTGGGGCATTTGGGGGCGGAGCAAGGTGGTTAAATTTGGTGAGAAGGGAAGCGCTGCCTGCAGGGGGCGGGGGGCGGGGGAGCGGGTCTCACGCCCTTTCTCTCCTCCCTCCCCGCTGCTCCCTCTTTGTAAGTTGGGGGGCGGCCCCGCAGGAAGCAGCCCCCTCACCCTCCCTCGGTTACTGTGGTTAAGCCCAGGGAAAGGGAGCCGAGTTCAGACGGACGGACTGACGGACGGACGGATGGACGCCTCAAGGGGGCAGGCTAGCTCCGCAGGACCTCCTCCCGCCCTTGGCGTCTCTCCGGAGCCTTGACTCTCCGGGCGGCTGGGCCGCTGGGTGCAGAGCCCCTGCTGACCGCGCCCCCTCCCCACCTCCCGCAGGGCTGGCAGAACTCGGGAGGTAGCGGCGCCCCTGGCCCAGCCTGCAGACCATCGGGAAGCCTAGCAGGACCAGGACGGGCTTGGCAGCCCTGCGTCCGCTCACCCACCGGCTCAGTTCCCACGGCGCTGCAGGCCCGGCGCACCGGAGACTGGGTGGCCCCTCAGGCGGCCCTGCGGGGACCCCGGGAAGGAGACGGGCTCAGCCCATCCAGGGCTGGAGCTGGAGGTGGCCGAGGGGCTGCGGCGCCCCCCATGGACCCGCCCTGCCTGGGACTCTATTTATTCTCATTAAATACGTTTGCAAAGCTCAAGCCCCGGCTGCCCAGGTGTGTGGGGCCTCCTGCCCCCCGTGTCCCGGGGTCACCTGCAGGCCTCCTGCCCCCCCTGTCCCGGGGATGACCTGTAGGCCTCCTGCCCCCGCTTCCCCGGGGTCACCTGCAGGCCTCCTTACCCCGCCCCCCCCACCTTCCCCGGGGTCACCTGCAGGCCTCCTTACCCCCCCCCCCCCACCTTCCCCGGGGTCACCTGCAGGCCTGCATGTGCCCTTCAGCCCCTCCTCCTGGCTCGCTGAGGCTCCTCTCCTTACCACACAGCGGCCCCACTGCCTCACCACGTGCCGGGTGCTGCATGGCCGTTCCCAGGTGCCCAGGCTGTTTCAATACTGACAAACTGGGCTCCAGTGATCAGCGAGGGCGCCCTCTGGTGGCCAAAGTCCAGGTGGCAGGACAGATGCGGCCCAGCTTGAGGGATACTAGGATCAGCCTGAGCCAGGGGTACACCAGGCAGGCAGGGACAACAGGGCGGGGAGGCGAGCTAGGGTGACAAGGCCAGCAACAGGGTGCTTTCGTGGTGAAGGGGTGGTGGCGAATTTAGAGAGGGGCTGGGATGACATTGGGGAGAGGAACCGGCCAGGCCGAGGGGCAGCCGGCGCCCAGGCCCAAGGCAGGAGGGAGTGACGGGGTCCTGCCAGGCCGTTTGCAGAGCCTGTGGGACGCCGTGTGCCCGAGGCTGTCACAGCCACAGCGTCCTGGGCCTGCAGGAACTGGGCAGGGCCCTGGGAGGGGAACCGGACGAGTGGCACTGGGGCCCACCGTCCTGCATCTCTGGGACCCAAAGAGCCATGCTCGGGCCTGGGAGAGGCGGGGGACAGTCAGACCCATCGTGGTGGCGCCCCACATCAGGAGGGCTGGGCTGGCCCCTCCCCAGCGCGTCCCCGGGGAGCTCCGTCTTTGCAGATGTCCAGGGGGCCGAGGACGTCTGTTGATGGGGCCCCGAGGCCTACCCAGCGTCACCCCAACCTCTGGGGTCTCTGGGTCCGGCCCCAGACGCCTTCCTGGCTGCCGGGCGCACTGTTGGTGGGTGGACACTGTGTCACCACCAGGCAGACTGACCGAGCCGAGCCCACCTCCTGCCTCGCATCGACTGAGGCGGGACGAGCAGCGTGAGGCCGCGGAGGCTCCCGGGCATTTCCAGAGCCTGTGGGCCGCTGTTCCCTCGGCGTGGACCCGGTGCTGCTGTGGAGGTGTTGCGCCTGCTCCCCGCCTCCGGGCCGGTCCTTCCTGAGCCATCAGGCTGCCGCCCGAGCAGCCTGCCTGCCTCTCGGTGCTGCCACTTAGAACGCGCAGCTCCGAACCCGTCGCTTTGGTTCCAGGCAGCAAGCGTCCTTGTCACCGGTGGCTACCAGGCCCCTCCGCTCACACGGGGAGGGCACTTCGGACCTCAGCCTGCTCCGTGTCCCCCCACCCGTTCCTCGCTCTCCCCGTCCCATCCGGCCTCCCCGGCCCGCGGTGAATGCCTCCTCCTCCGTGAAGCCTCCCGTGCGCTGGACGTTCCTGAAGCAGCGACTTTCTCCCAGAGCCGGGCCGGGACTGGCTGTTTGCTCCGCGGGAACCGCACACACGCTCGCGGGAGGGCGGGCTAGTGGCGCTGGCGTGGCCGCCCCAGGCTCATCCCGGCTAGAAGGTCAAGTGCATTGTCCGGCGTGTTCCTTCTTCCTCTGGTCTTTCCTCTCTCCTCCTCCGCTTCCTCAAGCCACGAGTTCGCCACCTTCCCTGCGGGGCCACCGGGCCGCGCTCCTCACAAAACCAGGACTGACCCCCTGGGGTGGAGACGCAGGGGTGCTCCGCCCCCTGGCCTGAGCGAGGGCTGAGGGCCTGCTGGTGTGCGGTTGTGTTCCCGCCGACGGGCGCTGTGCGAGCAAGGATGTGAGAGAAGGAGGGAAGCAAACGTCTGGGAAACGCAGGCGGCCGTCCTCACTCTTCTCCCCCACATTTCTGACCCCGATCGGGGTCCCAGTTAACGGCCGGGCTCGAGGCCAGGCCTGCTGCATGTGCTGCTGCTCAGGGCAGTCCCCCAGGGCGTCACCTGGACGGCGGGGGCGACGCAGGCGCGGGTCCTGCACGAGGCTCAGCGCTGACGGCAGAACCACAGGGCTCAGGCCCGGGCCGCGGCGCGCAGCGGGCCGTCCCCACGCCCAGCGTGTCCGCTGCGGGCGGATCTCCCCAGTACAATCCGAGTGAAACCGGTGACACCCGCCTTAGAAAGAACACACCCTGATTTCAACAGCCAAGAAAAAACTGCAGTTTATTAAGATTCAACAAAGCTTGTACTTTTGAAAGCAACTTTCGGTGCGTATTCTTCAACAATCACATTCTATGAGGAAAAACATTAAAAGCCACAAACTTGTTTCTTAATCTCAGTTACAGACATCTTCAAAATGAAAGGGCAAAACACCACCCCCCAACGGAAAACAAAACAGACAGATTCTTTACTTCCATCCGCGCTGTTCACACCTCGGGCTGCGGACGTGTGTGACATACAGATGCAGGGACATACGTCACGTAAGAGGGTGCGGGGCGGCGAGGCGGCCGCCCAGGAAGCTGCTCAGCGAACACCCCGGACTGACAGGCCCGACCCCAGTCTGTGCATAGTTCGTGATCCGCTAGAAAACCAGCTCTGTGGCCTGCGGCTCCGCAGGACCTGCTGCTGCTTCTTCCTTTTTTTTCTTTTTTTGTTGTTTTGATAAAACCATTAAAAAGCGAATTAAAAAAAATGTAATGCACGTTTCCTGACCGAGCAGGCAGGGAGCACAATGTTCGTATGTTTTAAACATACTTGAGGGCATGTTACTCCATTGTCTTTCTTTCTTGCAAAACAATGAGAACATTGATCATCTTTAGAACATAAAGCGATTTAATATATAAAGCACTCTTCAAACACCTATGTCTTCGGAGTCCATTATTTGGTAAATATGTAACTGCTACACATTAGAGATTAGGTATTTTTCTTCTTTGAGTTTTTTTCCTCTTTTTTCTTTTTTTCTTATTTTTTTGTTTTTTATAACATCTTCAGTGCTAGGAGTTGGGTTACAAAATACATGGAACGGTGTGGAGCTGCCCCTCAGAGCCCTGGCTTCCTGAGAGCGCTTCCGCATGTGCAAGACAGTGGCCACAGCGCCCGTCCCCGGGAGGGACGCGACAGAGTCCGCGGCGACGCCGGAGGGAGAACACTGCCAATCCCAGAGCTCTGAAGTAGCGCGTCCGCATCGGAAAATAGGCGTCTTACGACGGAAGTCTTTTTTTTTTCTTTTTTTTTTTATATTCCTTTTTAAAATTTTTTTACTTTAAAGTCTGAAGGAGAAAAGGTCTGTAAACAGGTGGGAGCCCCCCGCCACGGGCTCCTCCGAAGCAGTCACCACCAGTCCAAGTGCTTGTCTCCGCTCCTGCGCGGAACCCCCTCGTCACAAGGATCTATGGCCACAGTTCACACGTTTTCTCGTTAACGTTCTCTTCCCAATGGAAAATGGTGCAATACTCTGGTAATAACTCTCTTGCATTATTAGTCCACAATAAAAAGCTGCTAAAGGTAGGTATACATATTATTTCTCCAGAGATATACACTGTAACTTTAAACGCGGTAACAGAGTCCTTGAGTAAACATTTACACGTGAATTGTCGCCGGCCCTGTCCCACGAGTTCTCTTTAACGTGTAGGATTAGCTGAGGAAGGGCGGGGACACTCAGTGCAAAGTTAGAAGCTAATGATAACGAACATCTGACCAACGCGCCAAAAAAAGCATATACTGAATAAGAGGGAAAACCCACACGCGGCACGCGAACACAGGAAATGCGCACACGCACGTGCACACGCATGCTGGTTCCGACGCGCGCCGGCCGGCTGTGACCGTGACCGTGGCGGCTCCGGAGCCTGTCGCTGCCACCGGCCTGGATGTGGGTCAGACTGAGAGTGTTCACGTTGCGTATTGGCCTGCTGGATTCAAGTATTTGCATGTTTGATATGTCTTTTTTTTTCAACTTTTAAAAAATATTTTTTGGGATAAAAAAAATGACATGAAAAAGTAATGAAACAAGGGTAATGTGCATAGGCGGATCCGTGGGGACAGAGGACTTCGCAGACCGGCCTTCCGCTCGGCTCGCCGTGGGGCCGCCCGGAGGCCGCTCGCCCGTGAACGCCAGCTCCCCTGATTACGGGGTCCGCCTCTGGTAATGTGCATAATCGTCACAGGCTCGTTAAATAGGCTTTCTCGTCTCCCTCCCTCCCGCCCCCCCTTGATAAAATAACCCTTTCCAGCCCACAATCTGAAAAGTGCCCTTCATGATAGAACTATTCTAAGCAGCTTTTATACTTAAAAAATCAAAATGCAACACACCGTACAAACATAAGACAACACAAACTACAAAGCTATGAGAACATCCTGTCATTAGCGTGTGACACTGGCGCAGCCCGCACTGTCTCGGGAACAGTTCGCAAGGGCTGTGCACGGTTCGTCTGCAGTACGGACAGAGGTACGTGGAAGGGCTGCGGGCTGCGGGGCCAGTGGGCCCGATGCCGCCGGGCTGGAGAGGGCCAGCTTTTCTTCCTAGTGCTGATGCCTGGTGCCCACGGGCCTCTTGGTCCTAGATGGACTCCCCACTCAGGAGGTCGCCGGGGAGCAGAGTGTTCAGCGGGGTGGGGCTCCCGATCACCCTGCCGTCATCGCTGCTGGGCGGGCCCCACAGGCTGCTCGAGTACTGGGGAACCCCGCCCCACAGCAGGTCACTGCTCCCCTTGCTGGCCAGGCACGGGGCGTTCCAGTGGCCGGCGTCGCTGCGCACCAGGCCGTGGGCGCTGCCCGAGGCCCCTAGCCGCGCCTGGCTGGTCCCGCTGCTGGACTGCCAGCTGGAGGTGGGCGGCAGCGCCTGGCCTTGCGCTAAGAAACGGTTCACTTCTTCTTCGCCAGCAAACTCGGCCAAGATGGTAGTGTTTCCCAGAACACACCTAAGAGAGAGAACAGCAATGACACTGAGACCTGGTTTACTGAAAAGATAAACAAAACCGACAAACCTTTCATGAGACTAACTAAAAAAAAAGAGCGAAGACTCAAATACAATCAGAAATGAAAGAGGAGACATTACAGCTGACACCACAGAAATGTACAGGATCTGAGAGACGACCATGGACAACTATATGCCAACAAATTGATAACCTAGAAGAAATGGATAAATTTCGAGAAACACACGATCTACCAGGACTGAATCATGAAGAAACAGGACATCTAAACAGACCAGTAACAAGAACTGGTACGAGAAGCCAAGGACCAGAGGGTTTCACCGGTAAATTAAGGAGAATTAACGCCCATCCTTTTCAAGCTCTTCCCGAATTGAAGAGGAGGTAATGTTCCCAAACTCATTTTATGAGGCCAGTATTATCCTGATACCAAAGGCAGACAGACACCAGAAGAAAACTACCCCTGATTACTGAACGCAGATGCAAAAATCCTTAAAGTATTAGCACACCACATCCAACAGCACATTAGAGGGTCAAACCCCATGACCCAGTGCGACTCATCCCTGGGATGCAAGGACGGTTCAACATCTGCAAGTCAATAAATGGGACACATCACAACAGAATGAAAGGTCAACGTCACATCATCATCTAAGTCTCTAAGTCGATTTAGAAATAGCATTTGACAAAACACACCATTCTTTCATGATGAAGGTCCTCAACAAACAGGGTATAGAAGGACATAACAAAGGCCACAGAACACACTCAACGAGGATAGGTTGAAAACTTTCCTCTAAGATCAGGAACAAGACAGGGTGCCCACTCTCACCACTTCCATTCAACACAGTATTGGAAGTCTTAGAGCATTCAGGCAAGAGAAAGAAATAAAAGGCATCCAAATTGGAAAGGATGAAGTAAGACTATCATTGTTTGCAGATGACATAATCTTATACATAGAAAATCCTAAAGACTCAACCAAAAGACTGTTGGGACTAACCAATGAATTTATTAAAGTTGCAGGATATAAAATCAACAAACAGAAAACAGTTGCATTTCTATATCCTAACAATGAAATTCTGATAAAAAACAAAAACAAAAAACAAACAAACAAAAACCCACCCCATTTACAATAGCTAAAAACAATAAAAACATTTAGGAATAAATTTAACCAAGGAAGTAATAGATCTGTACAATGAAAACTACAAGACTTAGATGAATAAAATCGAAGAAGATACAAATGGAAAGATATCCCATGTTCATGGATCAGAAGAATTAAAATAGTCAAAATGTCTATACAATCCAAAGCCATCTATGGATTCAATGAAATCCCCATCAAAGTACCAATGGCATTCTGCACAGATATAGTAAAAACAATCCTAAAATTTGTATGGAACTACAAAAGACGCTGACTAGCCAAAGCAACACCGATAAAGAAAAACTAACCTGGAGGCATCACATTTCCTGATTTCAAACCACACTCCAAAGCTCTAGTAACCAAAACAGTATGCTGCTGGCATAGAAACGGACAGACCAACGCAACAGAACAGAAGCCAGATAACAGACCCCACGTATACAGTCAACTGATATTTGACAAGGGCGCCAAGAAGTCTCTTCAGGAAGTGGTGCTGGGAAAACTGAATAACCACATGTAGGAAAATGAAACTGGACCTCTATTTCAGATCGCCCATAAAATTAACTCTAAATGAGTTAAAGGCTTAAAAATAAGACCTGAAGCCAAAAACTCCTAAAAGAAAACACAGGAAAAAGCTCCTTGACACTGATCTTGGCAATGAATTTTTTTGGATGTGACAACCAAAACACTAGCAACAAAAGCAAAACTCAACAGGTCCGACTATGCAAACCTATAAGCTTCTCACAGCAAAGGAAACCAGCAGGACAGGGAGAAGACAGCCATGGAACGAGAAGTACTTGTAAACTAGCTGATAAGGGAGCTCACTGGGCAGCACACTCTCCTGGGGGCCTTTCCCTAGTGGAGGGCATGGCCCAGCAACTCAGAGCAGGAGACACGGACACATCACAAGACACCTGTTCAGGGCGAATTGTCTCCTCCAAGCATCTGCTGAAGACCTAACCTCCAATCCTGGTGGATGTCCCTGTATTTGGAGAAAGGTCTTTGAAGGACAATTAAGGTGGAAAGAGGACATCAGGGTGGCCCTAACCCACTATGGCTGCTGCCTTTCTAAGAGGAGGTAGTTAGGACACAGGCACCCTTAGGCAACCCTATGAGAACACAGGGAGAGCAGTCTTGGAAGGAACCAGCCCTGCTGATGCCTTGACATGACTTCCAGCCTCCAGAACAACGAGACCGTCAATGTCTGTGCCTGCGGTGCTGACACGGGGCAGCAAGTGGCGGGAGGGACGTACATGTGCAGGGACTTCTGGGCCTTGGCGGCTTCCTCCTTGGAGCTGTACCGGACCACGGCGTTGCCTTGCGTCAGGTTCAGGTGGAATGTGATGAGCGGCCCGTGCTGCAGGCACAGCGTCCGGAGGGTGGAGCCATCGATCTGATGGAGGAAGCAGAAGGGACGGTAACGAACTTCCTGGGATTTCTTCCACTACATTCCCCAAAGAAAATGTGCATGAAATCCGGCGCACTGAATGCCAGGAACTTGTCTGTTCTTCAAGGGGCCTCATGTCTGACCTTGGTCTACCCTTCTGCTGCTCCGGGACCTTCTGGTTGTTTGACGGCACCACCTAGAAGGAGCAAGCCGTTCTGGCTCTGCTCCCTCGGCAGAGCGCACCACACGTCTGCGGCTCCCGGCAGCCCGTGGCCCGAGACCGGGAGGGGCACGGCCACATCCCTCGTGGGGGGCAGTGACTAGTAAAGGCGAACTTACAGAGGCCTAGTCTTCAAGCCTCTAAAGAGCAAAGAGTGAACCACTTTCCAGGACCACGGCTGTAAGACTCTTGGCATGTCCAGTCCTTGCTGCCCACGTCCCCCGGGGCCCTGAGGGAGGGTGCCCAGCGCCGAGACTGTGCCACGGGTCACCGTGCCCCCACAGTACCTGGGGTGTGAGGTTGCGGAGAACGAGCCAGCTGCTGGTCCTTCCTGAGCTGTCGGTGCTCCAAGCAGAACCTGCACAGACCAGGGGACAACTCGTCAACTCAGCGGGTGGGCAACTCCTCCCCGACCGTTTCTCACCCCACGAGGACGGAGCATGAGCGTCGCTGCCTACCCCACCCGCAGCCGCAGGCCCCACGGAGCTCCAGCACCTGCTGTTCACCAGGTGGGCACAGGGCTGCCCTGGGAGGGCAGACAGCCTTTCCCACTGCAGGCTGGCCTCGCCTCAGGGCCTGGCACTCCCGCACCCTCTTCCTCCGGCTCTCCTCCCGGCCGGCGGCAGAGGGCGCCTGCTGGAGCCACAGCGCTGCGGCTCTGGAGGGTGTCTCACCCTGGGCTTGTCTGGCCGGAAAGCCGAGATGCCAGGGCAGTGTGGAGGGGCAGCACGTGTCAGGGTGGAACTGAGACCCTGTGCTGGTTGACAGACATGTCCGGGACCCTGTGTGGCCCTGGATGTGCTGTGACCCCCACCTCCTGCGTCCTGTGCATGACCCAGGGCCATGCTGACAACACTGGGCCCAGACAATGTCTGGAGAGTCAAGGGCACCTTGACCCCTGTAATCCCTCTAAGGGTCCAGGGGGTGGGGCGGGGGTCCTCAAAGGAGCTGCAGGCTGTTCCCTAGAGGGGAGCAGAGCAGGCGGGAGCCCCCCTGGAACGGAGCCCATGCGTACCCGAGGAGTAAGAGCTGGTCCAGCCGAGGGGGCTGGCTCCCCAGGTGGAGGAAGGCTTGGGATTGGTCAGCCCCGGGGGCGGCCTCGTGGGTGCAGTCGTGTTCCTGGGCACCTTCCACAGCTCGTGAGACAGGGAGGCTTGCGTGTGGGAGGCGGGGCCGGACGACCACGTCGATTTCATGTCTGAGAGTTTACCTGGAAGGACAGCAGGACAGGCCCCTTGAGAGAGAAGTCAGAGCCGCGCATGGGACCCTCGCAAAGGGCTCTGGTGTCGCAGGCCGTGGTGAAGAGAAGCGCCGGGGAAAGCCCACGCCACCTGCACGGCTCTCGCCAAGTCCTGCCTGGGCGCGGTGCCTCTGAGACTTAACCTGTTGGCTAAACGTGCCAAACACAAGCCTGCCGTCGAGAAAACAGCATTCTTGTGGCTGGAGCTCAGCTATCCTACAGACACCATCTGCTGGGACACTCAACATGACATTGAAGCCAGAGCCCACTGCATCCCTCTTCCAGGCGGCTTCCGGGTACCCCCCCCCGCCCTCTCAGAGCCTCACTGCCACCTCCTCTGGCTCTGAGGCCCGCCCTCGTGTCTCACTGCGAACTGGGTGCGGCCCAGCCACCCCGACGGCTGGGCGTTTGGCATCTTGGCACCTGGATGGAGAAAACGTGTTTTAAGGCTCCTTGGGAGAACAAAAAACAGGTCACGACCACCAGCCCGTCCCTGCTGCGCCCAGGGCGGCTGGGTGTGCAGACAGCGGACCCCGCCACGCCCACTTCGCCGCCCGCACAGGAGGTGCTGGTGGCAGAGGCCGCTGCGGCTGTGCTCCGGACAGCACTGCCCTTCTCCGACCCTGGCCTGCAGCAGTGACTGTGACCTCACAACAAACACACGCAAATGAGTCCTTAGCAAACCACTGGTCAAACAGAAATGCCCCAAACGGCCTCAGATACAGGGAAGGAAGGCGGCTTTGTTATGCCCCTTCTCTTTAGCTAAATGATCGTGGGAGCATTAAAGGTCTAAACACACCCTTGTAAACATCAGAAGGACAAACGTTAGGAGAAGTAACACGGATGCGGAAGCTCTTTCGTTTTAAAGCAAGATGCTAAGCCCGTGCAGAGCTCTCCCTGGCCTGGCAGTGCAGCGCTCTCTCGGGTTCAGAGGCCCAGGAGGCGCTGGGGGTGGGGGCAGGGGGGGAAGGAGGGTGCACGCAGAGCTGCAGTTGAAGAAACTTGTACACAGTGAACTCTCCTATGCAAGGGTTCTATTCACAAACCGGCCTCGTTCTGTCCGTGTGTCCACACTCCATGGAGCCAGGCTCCTCTGAAGGGTTCATGACAAACCCCGCTCGATTCCTACTGGAAAGACTCGTCAAGACTGTGGTCGCAGGGACCCTAGCCACCTGCCCTGCGTCTCCTGAGTAACGGGGAGTGGTCACGCAGGTGGTGCTGGGAGTTAAGTGGGGCCTGCTCGTCGCCTTCCTCCTGGAGGCAAATGCCAGGCGATGTGAAGCCCCAGGAAGAGGGAGGGCGGGAGGGAGGAGCGAGTAGTCCACTGAGGCTGCAGCAGGTCACAGCCACGCTCCTGACCATCTGCTGCACACAGAGGAAGCCGCTGCCCCAGGTCCCGCAGCCGCTCTGGCAAAGCCCAGGCCTGCCCATCACACCACACGGCCTCCACTGGGAGGGAGGCACCTGTGATGGAGAGGCCAGTGCGTGCTGAACGCTGGTGCGGGAGCAGCGCTGCTCCAGGAGGGCTGCGGCCGGAGGCGCTGAGCGGCCAGGCCTGGAGGAGGGCAGCGTGGCCCTCTGAGTGCTGGTGGGGGGATCCTGAGATCCAAGCACGGCACGAAGAGAGGGGGCAGCAGGCGGCGGGGGGGCGGGCGGCCTGCTAAAAGGGCGTGAGTGTCTGACAAGCAGAGCCAACCTGAGCTGCAGCTTTCTAGATGGTTCCAAATGAAAGTGTACATGGTCGAGATCACGGTGAGGGGAGGGAGCCGGCCCGCCTCCTACTCTGGGTCCCCGAGCCACGGAGAGCCTGGGCCTTCCTGACAGCCAAGCAGACAACAACCAGGAAGAGCTCCAGCTTCCCAGCCAGGGTTTCAAGGCCCAAGGAGAGGGCTGTCACCAGATGTTTAAAACACCACACCAGAGTTTTAAAGGATCACACTGATTTCCCCTTGCAAACAAGATAAAATACAAATTCAGCGAACCGCCATCTTTTCACACCTCAGACAATACCCACAAAATTAAAAAAGACAACAAAACAAAACTCCAAGCCTTTTGTTATGAATTTTACCATGAAAGACGAGCGCTTTTTCCTGACTCAACGTCTCGGGCACCGCATGGCCTCCCCTCCGTCTTTGAGCCGCAGGGCACCGAGGCAGCTGTGCTGAGAGCGAACCTGAGCCCCTGCACCCACAGCGCCGCCTCCTCTGAAGCCTGCCCCGCCCGGAGGCGCCCTCCTCAGGAAGCCCGCCCCTCCATGTCCTCAGGCTGGAGTGAGGGTGGAAGCCGACGGACCCAGTGCCCCACCACTCTCAGGCGGGAGGGGGGCAGGCCCTGCGGGGCGGTGGCAGACGCCCTCAGGGGAGCCTCAGAGGCTGTGGCTGCAGCGTCCCTGGCACTGCTGCTTGCTGTGCCGCCTCCTTAGACTGAGGGCACCTGAATTCACGACCTTAAAATTGACCTGCCATCTGCGTGTCTTCAGTTTTTTGATTTTTAAAAAAATACATTTTTATTGATTTCAGAGAGGAAGGGAGAGGGAGAAACATCAGTGATGAGAGAGGATCATGGATCGGCTGCCTCCTGCACGCCCCCTATTGGGGATCGAGCCCCCAACACGGGCCTGTGCCTGGACCGGGAATCGAATCGTGACCTCCTGGTTCACAGGTCAATGCTCAATGCTCAACCACTGAGCCCCACTGGCCGGGCTGCAGGTCTTTAAAGGGCAGCAGCCTACGCTAGGCTCACTCCTTAAAGCCTCTTCTTTCATTACCTACACCACTCGGTCAACCAGAGCCCAGCACACCCTCTAGCCCTACGTGGTACTTATTTCCTTTGTAACGAACAACAGGGCACTTAGCTTTACCAGTGATCTGGTTGGGGAATTTTTGGTTTTAACAGGGGAACTTGTCCCATAACATTACAGTCAATTTTCCTCTCCAGAGGAAGTGTCAGTATCAACGCCGTGAGGCGGCTGACCGCAGTGCACGAGTCTGGTTAAGTCACTGCTGAGGTTAAGCTATAAATGAGGTCGGGACAAATACTGCGCAGGTGTACATTTTAATGCCAAATCAGAGCTTAATGCCAATGGCCATCAACAAGGAACAACAATGTCAATCTCCAGCCTAGAGCTGGAGGTCTTGCCTCCTTGTTTTTCTCTGATGCTAACGCCCCTCTCAGCTTAGGTCCTCCTGTGCCTTAGTCTGCGCCTCCAGGCTGCCTTGTCCCGTCACAGCACGCGCATGCACATGCACATGCAGAGGCCACCCACAATGCCCCAGGGCCCCGGCGACCAGGCGGCACCAGACAGTCCCTCAAGCACCTGGCAGGACGCTCTGCTCTGCACCCAGCACCCTCCTTCTTTCCGACGTCTTTTATACCGGGATGGGCAGTCACACCCTTCTCCACAGCCCTCCAAACCCACTGGCTTGTGCCGAGGAGAAGGGCAGCGAGGGCCGGGTCCTGTCTCCGGCTGTGCCGCCCCGCACGCCTCTCCTCCAGCCCTCTCATGCAGGCTGCACTGCCCACAGCGCTGTGGCCCCGCCCCGCCCCCACCCGAAGCCGCTGCATGGAGACGAAGGAGGGTGGGCACTGAACAGGAAGGGTGGCTGTATCCACACTGGCACTCTCCCAACCCAGACACACTTAGAGGCCCTCGCGGTGAAGAACAGAGAAAAGACCGCATCTCTCCCGCGTGTCACAGTGCACGTGGGACACCGAACCCCATGTGCTGGGGACGGTCCGAGGGTTCCTGTGAGTGATGAGCATCCGTGGGAGCCTGGCTGTCCTTCACCCGGAGTGTGAGCATCAGCCTCCACCAGCAGCGCCCCCAGGCCAGCAGGGAGCCGGCCCTGCCCTCCCGCTGCACTGCAAGTCCACACGGATGTTCCGTCCTCACAGCCCCGCCCACCGCCTTCCACTGGAGCCCCGAGTCTGACAGGTGTGCCCACCCCTGGCATCCTGGGTTTCCCCAGGAAGAGGTCCTGGGACAGGTTTCAGTCTTTACCAGATGCTTTGTGGGAAGGAAAGCTAGACTGAGATGAATGAGTAAAGGGGTGGTGGCTCATTTTTAATTTAAAAAGATTTCAAGTGGAGATCTCTTCACTGAACAGCTTAGTGGTTAACACTGTGACTTTATAACACAGCGCTCACAGCACACGGTGCGGTGATAATCCAGCCAACACCCAGCTCCAGCCGCCTGCAGTCTCACTGTGAGCAGACCTGACTGCTTTCCCGGGGCGAGAGCAGCTGCCGCCACGCCTGCCTCAGAGCCCACACTGCCCGCCCCGCGAGCAAGCAGCGCGCCCCCCAGCGCAGGCCCCTCACCGCCGCTCTTGAGGAGGTAGCGGTTGACGTCCTGTATGGTGGTGTTGATGGTCGGCCCAGTGGGGACACTTCCAGGCGTGACGTCAGGGTCATTCTCGGGATCTATGTTCTGAAGTCCTTTCCACGGAACTCCAGGATGAAATTCTGGGAAGTTTCAGGCAAAATGAAGATCAAAACATGAGGATTAGGTGCCTTCACACTGCTTCACGGTAATTTTTGGGAGTTTGAAAGTTTGCTAATTAAATCAAAGGGACAACTTGAGACTTTCTTTCAGTAACTCGTCAATCCCGAGCAGGCGGGAAAACGCGTCACAGCCCGCATTAACCGGCTCAGCTGTGAGCTAAGCCCGACGCTGGCTGGCTGGAATCCCGGGCCACAGCCGTCGCTCCTCTCACTGAACTAGGGGCCCCTGACCCACGCTCCACACTCCCTGCCCCCCAAGCTGACCTGACCCAGGCTTTCCAGTGAACAAGCCAAGGCTACGAGGCTAACTGCTCTCCTGGGCGGAGTGCAGGCTGATCTGCCGCTACAGGAGGTCGCCCGCTCTTACCTGGGGGCCAGTTGATGCTGGAGCCATTTGAGATTTTATCACTGTCGGATTTGGCACGTGACCAGCTATGGGGGACAGCTACTGGAGGACTGGCTGGTGACTCGCTGTTCTGGATTAAATCGTACCGGCCATAGGAGTCGTCCATGGAGGACTTAGCTGGAGGCCCAATGCTCAGACCTCCAGGGATAGCACCTGCAGCACAGCAGGAAAAAGTGTGAACAGGGAACCGGAACCCCGGCCTCCCGCCAGGCACCCGTTCTTGTCCTCCCAGGGGTGTGAGCTGCCAGGGTGGGCTAGGCCAGCATTCTCCGCGAGGGAGTGACTTCGTCGCTGGAAGACAAACTCTTCAGGAACTGCATCCGTGTGTCTAGTTGGACAGCTTGATAAAATGCACTCCCGAACCCCAGGAAGGTGGCTTGCGAGCCTTTCCAGGGACCACGTCTGAGTGTCTGTCCTCGGCTCCCTCCAGGTGCTGCCCTCACTGCAGGACAAACTGACGTGCGAACTCAGCCCTAAGCACACACTCGCCCGCCTCGCGTGGCCCAAGCTCTCTTGTGCCAAGGAAAGCGCCCAGAGAGCACGTGACGCTTTTCTTGGAGCGTCAGCCATTATAAAGCATCTTCCTTTTCTCTGCAGGATGTTTTCTATCAAGAGGGCAGTCCACACCCTATTACATCTTCTTTGCCGTTTCTGCTCCCTGGAAATTTAGAGCTAAATTCAAAGCTGACTAGTGGGACCCCCGCCTATGGTTATCACCATGTTTGCTTCCTCCTCCTTCCTAAGCGCTGGGTTTCCTATTGTTTCACCATTTCACTGGAAACAACGTTGTGGTCAGGAGACGGAACGTTCTGCTGAGGATTACAGACATAACAAGAGCACCCAGGCTGGCACCTAGCGTTGGCTGCCCTGGGGTTTCCAGCTCCTTCTAGGGTGGCAGCTAAGATCTGGGGCTCGAGATGTCAAGAAGTCTGATCCTGACTGGTGGGGCCGTGTGCGCTCTGCGAGGGGACGCAGATTTTTACTCAGCTCTCAGCACTGAGCTCTTAGACGGGTGCCGGGCGTGGCCTACCGTGCTTGCCGGGGTTCTGGTCGAGAGGAGAAGCAGCACCGGGTACGTTATCCATCGGGTTGGGGTGTGTCCACTGAGGGAGGCGCGACTGGGACTGAGACGGGTCCTTCACCGCCAGACCACCCGTCATGTCCATGCTGCCGACATTCATGTTGGGGTTCAGTCCAGCTGAGAAGGAAAACACTGTGAGAAAGGCCCACTGGCCTCGAAATGGCCACTTTCTCCGGCTCTCCAGACAGAGGTTAAGAGGACAGGCCGATACTAGGATGCTGACGTCAGGGCATCCTAGGGCCATGGATGGAACTGAATTTGTTCCTTAAACAACTATTCTTAAAAAAGCAGCGCTGCCGCGAACAGCTAGCACTTCACAAAGGACTCGCTACATGCCGGGCGCTATCCTAGGAACGTTCCAGATCAACCCATAAAGAACTCTCGGAGGGAAGCATTTCCACTTTACAGATGGGGAAACTGAGGCAAGAGCTGCCAAGGAAGTTGTGCAAGCAAGTGGTGAGCCTGTCGGTAGTGGAGGTGGGACTCAGCTGCTAGACTCCTCTGCTTCCTGAACAGAGGGCCGCGACGGGCTTTCGCGGTGCCGCCTTCAAAGGTTTCAGGCTGGAAGGATTTACAGCAAAGCTCCCGCTCCCTCAGAGGCAAGAAGCAGAGGCAGCTGCTCTCAGGCTGCTGGGAACGGTGTCCCCCCCGCGACCCCTCCGTGGTGACCCCAGGCACCTGAGCCGGGCGGGGGCTGACGCGGAGACTCACCGAGAGGGTAAGGAGCAAAGGTGTTGGGCGAAGACTGCTGCTCTTTGGTCTGCAGGTCGGGCAGGCCGGGGGCCTGGGGGTGCGGGGGAAAGCTGTCCATGGCCGATTTGCCTGCAGAGGGGTGCAGAGACAGGTGCGGCGGGGGCGGCGGCGGCTTCACGAGCAGGGCCTGGGCCAGCTGGCGCTGCTGCTGCTGGATCTGCTGCTGCAGGTTAGTGATTGTACGCGCGACCTGGCAACGGACACATCCCGTTAGGAGGGCAGTGATGCCGTCCGTCACCGTGTCCGTCTCCACTGCATTTACGCCTGGGCCACCCTCCTCCCAAATCCAGGTGACCCCAAGCTGGTAAAAGGGAGACGTCGTGGGAGAAACCCAGCAACAACAGAGTAACCCATCCATCAGTGCCCCCTGGAGCAGGGGGACAAGAGCGCAGGGACCCCTAAGCCAGCGACACCCACTTGCTGCTCCTGCTGTCTCATGGGTCCGGACACATTCCGCTGGGCCTGTAGCATCTGCTGCTGGATTTGTAAACGTTGGTACGCCTGCAACAGAGGCCAGAGCAGCGTGAGGGAGCCGCCGAGTGTCCTGTGCACTTGCTAAAGAGCACAGAGAGGACGGCCCAGTCTCAGCCCCCTCACACTGATGTTTCTCCCTCTATTCCTCCCTAAAATCAGTGAAAACATGTCCTGGCGAGGATATAAAAAACAATGATTAGGCTCCATCAGCCTTCCTCCACAGGGATTCGGAGAGAGAACTAAGTCCTAATTACTCTGTAACCAAGTAGCTGTAATCTCTCTCTTGCTTCTAGAATATCTGTGTATTCCATCCTTAGGAGAATTTAGAACAGTCACTGCAGTGACTTTTCGTGTTCTGTGGCTGAGACGGGGGAGGGGTTGAAAGCTCAGGCTACTACATGCCTGAGAGATCAGGGAGGCGCTGTGCGCAGGAAGGAGCCAGAGGTGACACTAGTACAACACCTGTAAGGAAAGCCTTCCTAATTCTCTTTACAGCTCATAACGGAGCTGCCCCCCTGACCAAGCAGCGTCCTACTGACGGCTTCTCAGTCAGGCCACGCTGCGGCCTCCCCGCGCTGTCACCTTCGTGAACACCAGGGGGCGCGCTTCCCTCGGCCCCGAGCATGGCCTTGGCCGGGCTGTCACTCACCAGCTGCAGCTGATAGAGCTGGTTCAACATCGTCATATGCTGAGGGTTAATTGGCGAGGTTAATAGTGCAGGGTTGAGACCAATGTTTTTTGCTGCAAACTGCAAAAGCTGTGCTTGAACCTGTGCAAACACACACACCGCGAGGCACCGTGTCACTTTTAAAGCATTTCCGTGTCTGTGCAGTTCCCAGATCCAACCCCGTCAATTAAATGACAATTTGTCTCTTGAGTGAACTTCAAAAGCCATTGAAACATTTGAGGACCCTTTAATATTAGTTAACAGGCTTTTGTGAAGAACAAGGAAGGAAGGAGGGAAGGATAGAAGGGAGGGGAGAGAGGGAAAGAGTTCCCCCTTCAAATATTCTATCGTGAACTAACTTTCTGATTTCTTTCCTAGGAGTGACTCTAGGTCGCCTGCCGAGTGAGTCTTTGGGCCAATGAAGGGAGTGCAGACGGCGCAGGGGAGGTGAGGGAGGAAGGCGGCTTCCCGCCCCACAGCACCATGCCCCCCCACCCTGAGGGTCTTGTCCCAGGGCGGCAGCAGCCCCTTCTCAAGCTGGCGTACTTGGGAAGTGGTCCCCTGCTCGCGGGAGCAGACACCCCTCGATGGGCACATGCCCCTCAGCCTCCCCTGTGGCGCCTGCACCTGTGTGACTCTGCCAGCCTGACCTTGACTGTCAAGGGCGCCTCTCAGCCTTCATGTGCCGCCCGGACAGATCAGGGGCGGCACTGGCTGCTGCCATGTCCCCACGGGGTGCCCTGCCCACACCAAGCACGGATGCAGGGCGGTTTTAGGCACCACGTGGGCGAGCGGCTTTTACGTCACTAGTTGCTGCACGTGCACGAGAAACGTGGATTTCCCTATCAATGGTAGGTATGTGACGTCTTCTTGAAGAATAAATCTACTGAAACGAAGAAGGCAAGTTGACTGACAGGAAACGTTCGGAGCCGGGTGGTGGGCAGCTGTGTGCTGGGCGTGGAGGAGTCTGCTGCCCGCTCCCCAGGACCCTCCCTCCCGCCTGCAGGCTGGAGTGGCCGCGTCACCGGACCGGGGTTTCCCCCAGCATGCTGCTTGGCAGGGGCCTGGCCTGGCTGGCAGCTGAGGCACCCCAGAGCCACGGGGCCCTGAGACCCTTCGGGGTGCGGGAAGCCGGCTGTGGCGGAGCAGCTGCAGGACCTGCCCTCCCGGCACATGCTGCCTCCACAGCACAGGACCCCCGGGGCCCGCAGAGCTGCGCTCGGGCCTGACCTGAGGGGATAGAAACTGAGGCACTTGCGCACGGAGACTGGGCTGGGAGGGGTTCAGCGGCGGCCCGGGCGGCGGCGGCGGCTGCAGGGTCCTGGCTTGTGCTGCTCCGCTGCTGCCAAACACGCCCAGATTGCCACTCGGTATCTGCGGGGACGAGGGACAGGGGTCAGCGCCGCACCGCAGCAGCATGGCGAGTGAGTGACCTGCTTTCCTAAACACAACGCAACACGCTTCTGCTCCCTCCTGGCGACTCAGCAGTGGCTGTGCAAGTGCTGTTCCCACGGGTCACGGGCGGCGGGAAACCAGCCCAGGGAGCGGGCTTGTGTTTGCACTACAGAAGCGCGGGTACAGGGTGCCGAGCCGAGGCTGTCACAGAAGCAGCTGGTAACACAGGGCTCTGGGTGAGCTAACGCACACGACCCGTCCTAAGGGCGGCGGACAGGGAGCGAGGGAGGAGCCGGTGTTCACAGCGGAGATGAACGACGATTTCCACAGAATGAACCGGGTGAACGGACACTGCACTTCCCGCTGCGACAGGCGTCCCACTGAGCCCCGGTTGGCTATGTCAGACCCCGAGCGTCAGGCAGACAGTGGGAGACGCACTGCTGATAATCAGCCCGACCACAGGCAGGCAGCGGGCTGCTCGGCCCCCCTGAATGTCACAGCACCACTGAAGAGAAGTCTCGAAGGGTGTGTGTGGCAGCCTCATCAGGAGGAAAGGCACGAGGGGACACCCTCCCGACGGGACAGGGCGCAGCCATAGTCACCCCGCAGGTCCTCCCTCCAGTGACAGGAACAGCGATTCCCCTCCCGAGGCCGTCACCTCCGGCTCGGAGACAGGGGAGGTGGTGACCCCGGGGCAGCACGGCTAAGCCTTGGCGCCCAGGTCTCCGTTGGAGGAGCAGTGAGCGAGCCCCGAGGGCTGAGCTCCCTGCATCCCAGTTCCGGGAAAAACATACAGGCGTGCAGCACCCCACATGGCCACCCCAAGGCCTGGATTCCAGGCCCGGCCCAGAGCGTCCCCTAAAGGGACTCCTAACGGCACTCCGACCGCTGCACGCTCCCCGCCTCCGAGAGCACGGTGCTAATGAAATAAGACAGGGGCACCCCGAGCGCTCTCAAAGGCAGGTGGACCCGAGCGCACGCCCCCCCCCCCCCCCCTTACCTGTCGAGAAGAATTCAAGTTTTGCATGCCCAGCCCTGAGGCGATCCCACCCAGGGCCTGATTGGGGAGTGCACTGTTTGAAAGGGGGGGCTTCAGGCTTGGCGAAGGCAAAAATGGTGAAGTCGTGGGCTCTTCCACGAGGCCGCCGTCCTGATTGGAGAGAGAAAGGGTGAGCTGTGCGGGGCCCGCGCACACAGAGCACAAGGCAGTGTCCCGAGACACACGGGCACACGATGAAGAAAGAACCGGAAGAGGAGGAAGGGGGAGCAGAATGGAGAACATGGGCAAAGGAGGAGGGAAAGAAAAAGAGAACCAGGGTTAAGATGCTGTTTTCATGTAGACAGTTATTTTACACACACACAGCGCACAACCCTCCCACCCCCGAGCCTGCCAGGGAGTGGGGAGCAGCAGAAACTGACTTGGAGACACCTCGCAGCCACTGCCCCCAGCAGCTCCCTTCAGGAGGGCTGCCGGCTCCGGGTGGGCGGGCGTGCCGCTCACAGCGCTGTTTCAGGCCGACCACACAGCAGCCTCGCGCGGTTCAACCTAGTAAGCGGGGAGTCCACAACAGACAGACCCTATGGATTGTTTACATTTATTGAGGTGATGCTGTGTCAGACGCTTCGCAAATCTAACGCATCTGGTTTCCCAGCAAGCCTGCAGTATTCCTCCGCGATTTAAGGTAAGGGAACCAACAGGCTCCCACATTAGCCAATGAGATAAAGAATGCCGAGGTAACTTGGAATTCCAGACAACGAACAAGTAATATTTTAGAATACAGTATGCTCCAAAAATTGTCTATCTGAAATTCCAACATCGCCGGCACTGTGGTGCGGAACCCCGGCCATACCCCAGCTCTCCAGGGGGCGCGTGGGGCCACGGACCCCGCTTCTTTGAGAACGGAGAGGAGCCCCCTCTCCTCCCGTGAGCCTTTCCTTCTTTCCTAAGTGTCCTTTCTGGCTTCCAGCTCCTCCCCTAGGCTCCACACTGGACTGAACCAAAGGGGAGGCTTTGTAGTCACACCCTCGGAGCCGGGACGTCGCTCCAGGACAACGTGGGAAGGACTGACAGTGACTGCACGTGTTCAACACCCCAGGGAACAGCCGCACAGACACCGGCACGCCGTCGGACGTGGCCGAGCCAAGCAAGGACCAGCGGGCCTGGGCCCAGCCCCCTCTGCCCCTTTCTCAGATTCACATACAACACAGCACCTCCGCTCGGAAGCAGTATGCACGAACACTAGGACGAACACCAGGATGGGATGCCCCCTGTCTGCTGGACAAATTGAGGCAGGGAACCCAGCAAGTTCACCCGCTACAATGGAAATGGGTTTTCAAATTTAGTATTTTTTATTCCTCGTCGCATCACAGAACACGTAACGCTATCTCTCTTGGGTTAAACATTTATGTATACCAGAGACACTGGGAAAAGTCACTTAAATGTCACTGTCCAGCCAGCTTTTAATCTGGCTCCCCTTAAGGGCACAGGTAAAATGGAAAATGCCTCCTTACACAGACAGACGAAACCATACCTTGTCAAGAAAGGCGGGGCGGTCCACGGAAGACTCTTTGGAGATTGGTGGGCGGCAGCCAAGGGGCTTGGTGACCATCCCATTGTAGTCGGTCACCCCCAGTCCACGCTTGTCCATGTCCACCTTCTTTTCCAGCAGAGCACCTACGGCACAGACACGGCCCGAGGCATTGCCGAGGCTGGTCCTGACCTGAGTGTGGGGCCCTTGGCCCCGCAAACAGGGAGGCCCTGCTCCCAGCCCCTCAGGGCTCAGCCGTCCTCTCCCCTGGGACCATCCCCCCTTCGGTGGCCACTTCTCAGAGGGGCCTTCCTTTGTCCTACCCACAGCCACAGATCTCCACTGGCTGGGCCCCTCCTTGTTGCCAGGACTCTTCTAGCTGTTGGGGATACCACACCATGCAGTTCACTGAACCCATGTGCTTCCTCTGTGGGGCACATCACACACTTCCTCCTCCGCGGGGCCCAGCCTGTCCACCCAACACATATCCAACCCTCATCCACGCCTACACGAACGCTCTGGAAATCAAAACCCCACACCCGGCGCCTTTTAACAGCGACGTTCAGTGTGTGACTTACTCATGGCCTGGTCGAGGTTCATGTTATTACTCTTCAAGGCCTCTTCAGCTGGCTCTCTCTGCGGGGAAGACGGCTGTCGTCAGAATTGGTGTTGGCAAAAGGAAATGCTGACCAAGAGCTCCAGCAGCCAGCTCAGGGCAGGACACGGCTAACCTAGCGTTACTGGCTTGGCACGGGACGCACCTCTCTTCCTTGTTGAAGTTAGAGTGAAATGTGTCACAAATAAGACACCTGCCCTGAGAAAATGCCCCGCGAAAGGATTTGCAAGCTCAGCCCGTGTTAACACGGGAGCAGCTCACAGCTCAGGGCCGGGACTGCGACTGCTCCGGCGCAACTGCTCCCACGCATGCACAGTAATCGAAAGGGAAGCGCCGTCTGACCAAAGATGTGGAGACACTCGGCGGGAATGCTGGGCAGACGCGGGGCACCCCTCGCTAGCTGAGCTCCTGCCATTCGATCTGAGGCACTCAACAGACGGTGACAGTTCTCAGAGGAATAGCCTGCGACCTGGAGCTCCCTACACATCACCGGAGCTAACCAGGCTGGGTTAGGGATCTTTTTCTGCAGTTTCCCTTTATACGAAGTCTTCTTGGGATCTCTGTCAATCTATTGCGTACACTAATAAAAACTCATTTTTAATTGTAAATGAAAATGTAAAACTGTATAAACCACGGAAAATTAAAAACCACAGGATTTTTAACTCCAGGGAAAGGCGCTCACACCCTTCTTCATAGAAAGGACATGGCTCTTCGCTGTGGCTCAAAGCGGCGATCCCCACACAGGGCCCAGGTGAAGAGGATTGCGAGATGGGTCATGACAACCACCTCATCCCATCCTTGTTACACAACAAGTGTGGGCAGGACAGAGGCCATGCAGGGGGCCCTGGGGGGCGGGCAGGACAAAAGCCATGCAGGGGGCCCGGGGGGGGGGGGGGGCGGGCAGGACAGAGGCCATGCAGGGGATCCAAGAGGGGGCGGGCAGGACAGAGGCCATGCAGGAGCCCCGGGAGGCGGGCAGGACAGAACCATGCAGGGGACCCGAGGGGGTGGGAAGGACAAAACCATGCAGGGGGCCTGGGGGGGTGGGCAGGACAGAACCATGCAGGGGACCTGAGGGGGCGGGCGGACAAGGTGCAATCACCGGGAAGCCCATGTCGGTGAGTTGCTTGATGAGCCGGGTCAGGATCCAGGCCTCGTCCTGCTTGCCGGATGTTTTCGTGCCCTGGAATGAAGCGAGGGCAAGGGGAGCCCGTGAGTCCCGTCTCCATGACTTTCTTCTGGACACGGGGAGACCTACACTTGGGGGACTCTAAAGCCACAGAACCCTTTCGTATTAACGCTGAGCTTTGGGGTGCATTTGAGGCTGGCAGGTGTGTGGTGCATGGACTTAAGAAAGCATGATAACCTCTTCCCGGAGGATGGACTCAGTGCAGCACAAGTCCGTGCCACTTCCACTGCCAAGTGTCCAGCGCTCCTGGGAGCCTGCTCCCTGCTAGCGCCCTGCAAGCTGACTGAAGCCACAGGGCTTTGCCCTTTTATAAGCTTCACCCTAAAAGGCAGCCAACTCAGGGGGTTCCTTCCAACAGAACAAAAGGCAGCAAGAAGGAACAAAACACCTGTTAACTCTACTGACTATTCATTGCTTACAGCCCTGAGGGAGGGAAACCAGTGGAGAGAGGAGGGAGGAGGGAGGAGGGAGGAGGGAGGAGGGAGGAGGAGGAGAGGGGGAGGGAGGAGGAGGAGGGAGGGAGGAGGAGGGACGGAGGAGGGAGGAGGGAGGAGAGAGGGAGGAAGGAGAGGGAGGAGGGAGGAGGGATAGGGAGGAGGAGGGAGGGGAGGGAGGGAGGAGGGAGGGGGGAGGGGGAAGGGAGGAGGGGAGGGAGGAGGGGATAGGGAGGAGGGAGGAGGGGGAGGGGAGGGAGGAGGGGAGGAGGGAGGAGGGAGGGGAGGGAGGAGGGGGAGGGGGGGGGGAGGGGGAGGAGGGGGAGGAGGGAGGAGGAGGGGAGGAGGGGGAGGGGGAGGGAGGGAGGGAGGAGGAGAGGAGAGGGAGGAGGGAGGAGAGAGGGAGGAGGGAGGAGGGAGGAGGGAGGAGGGGAGGAGGGAGGAGGGAGGAGGGAAGGAGGGAGGAGGGAGGGAGGGGATAGGGAGGAGGGAGGGAGGGAGGAGGGGGAGGGAGGGAGGGGGAGGAGGGAGGAGGGAGGAGGGAGGAGGGAGGAGGGAGAGGGAGGAGGGGAAGGAAGGAGGGATAGGGCGGAGGGAGGAGGGAAGAGGGGAAGGGAGGAGGGAGGAGGGAGGAGGGAGAGGGAGGAGGGAGGAGGGAGGAGGGAGGAGGGAGAGGGAGGAGGGAGGGGAGGAGGGAGGAGGGAGGGGAGGAGGGAGGAGAGGGAGGAGGGAGGAGGGAGAGAGGAGGAGAGAGAGAGGGAGGAGAGAGAGGGAGGAGGGAGAAGAGAGAGGGAGAAGGGAGGCCAACTGCAGATGCGGGGCAGAGGGGCTCCCTCCAATCGTTCCCTCACTCCGAGATGGCCGACTGACGATGCCTCCGTAACCCGGCACGCCACCTCACCACGGAGGCAGGGAGCTAAGGGGTCTCTCCTCAAGGAGCAGCCCACCGGGAGGCTGTTCTGCCCTCGCAATGCCGCTGGGCTCGCCGGGTCCCAGTCTCACTGACCAGGGTGGTATTCCTGGCGCCCCAGAGCTGGATGATTTGCCAGCCTGCTTGTGAAAAGACGGCTCTGTGATGCCTGCAATCCCGTCTACTTGCCTTGCTGACCACTGAATGCTCTTTTAAACTTTTTGGAACAGTTACTACATTGATATGCTTCGAAAGCAGAAAAAAGGGACACACGAAAGCACCTTCCTGCACCCCCTCCTGCCCGTTCTTGTTCTCTCCAAGGACAAACCACTCTGAGCAGTGCCTTACCCACCCCTGGGGAGACCTTCCAACTCCGACAGAAGCCGCAGTGTGCACATTCGCACGCACACACACGCGCACACACACATCCTTCTCTTCTCTTCCCCTCCCCACCCTGAAGTGATATGAGCCTACAATACTATACACAAAGGTATTACACTCCCTTTCCTGTATCACCGTTTTTTACTTAACAATATATTTTCATGATCTTTTCATATCAATATATATAGAATTTCTTTTAAAATATCTGTTTAACTTTCTATAATATGGATGTGGCATAATTTAACTAGTTACCCCATCGATGTACATCTAAGCTATGTTTTTTCTTTTCTTTTTTTTAAAATATATTTTATTGATTTTTTACAGAGAGGAAGAGAGAGGGATAGAGAGTTAGAAACATCGATGAGAGAGAAGCATCGATCAGCTGCCTCTTGCACACCCCCCACTGGGGATGTGCCCGCAACCAAGGTACATGCCCTCGACCGGAATCGAACCCGGGACCCTTGAGTCCACAGGCCGACGCTCTATCCACTGAGCCACACCGGTTTCGGCTGTTTTTTCTTTTTTAACTACAAAAACGCCACAATAGAAGACTGTGTACAAATGCCATTCGCTAGCCCATGACCATGGAAGTGCTGCGCCCGGCCTGCCGCGTGGACACAGAACCACGGCCCTCCGCTGGGCGGCGCTAGTCCACACCCACCAGCAGGCGGAGGCGGCGGCGGCTCTGAGGGCTCTGCAAGCAGAGCGTCTATTGCATTTCTGCATTTCTGCTGCGGAGGTGAACATGGCACCTCTCCCCGCTGTTTTAAACTGAACATTCCGCAGGTCAGGCTGCTGTCCTCCCACCTGTTTACGGCTATTGGTATCCTTTTCTAGAAATCATCTATTCACATTCTTTGCTCGTTTTTCTACTGGGTTACTAGTTGGCTTAAAAACAAAATCAGCTCTAGTTGGTTTGGCTCAGTAGATAGAGCATCGGCCTGTGGACTGAAGGGTCCCAAGTTCAATTCTGGTCAGGGCACATGCCTGGGTTGCGGGCTCCATCCCTAGTCGGGGCGTGCAGGAGGCAGCCGATCAATGATTCTCTCATCATTGGTGTTTCCGTCTCTCTCTTCCTCTCTGAAATCAATAAAGTATATATATAAAATCAGTGTCTAGGGCTTTTTACACTCGATCTTAGCCAAAAGGCCGAGAAGCAATAGGACCTTTTTAGATACCAGGGCCATCACAGATCTGTGACATGTGTCACAGATAATGTTTTCCAGTGGTTGTTTTCTGCTTTGAATATGGTAGTTTATGTCATGCTGTTTTTATCTTTACCGACTACGGTTTGCCAGTCTTCCCTTTCTGGCTTTTAGAAAGGCCTGCCTCTCCGAGACTGTCTTGTAACTCTTCCCCGTTTTCATTTTCTGCATTTAAACTTGTGATCTACTTGGCAGTCTCGTGGTGCGCGTATTACTTCGGCTTTTCCAGAGGCTGCCTGCTGGGGGCAGCCCGGGATCGCACTGCCCTCCTGTCTCTTCAAGAGGAAGGAGCCTAACAGGTCAGCGGCCTCCCGCGCCCGCCTCCGGCTCCGGCTCCGGCTCCGGCTCCCCCTCCGCCCTGCTCCGCTGGGAGAGGGACTGCGTGTGGTCCCTAGAAACCCCCGCGCTCAGGAGAGGCCCCGGGAAGGGTCTCGGGACTTTGAGGAGCTCAGGCCCACCCACCCCCACCTTCACTGCAGTTCCGCTGCTGGAATGAATGTGTGTTAGGCAACTGTTAGTCCCTCTTTAGGGTGCGCACACCTTTTGGAGTCCTTTTTTGGGGGCGTTCCCCCAGGAGCTGCAGGAGGAGGAGCTTTCCTGGGAGGCAGCACTGTTCCACATGCCCCCTTCTTCGTCGTCCCACTGACTGGGGCCAAGGCTCACGTCGTCCCCACCACTGCCCCAGCCTTCTTGCATAGATTTTGAAGCTAGAAAGAGAGCGAACAGGAACTTGTCAAACTCACCATTCCCGAGGCAGACAATGCTCGCGGCAGCGCCATCTACCCCCCCACACCTGAGCGCAGAGCCCACAGCTGCATCATCTCCGTGCTGGCCCTGAGCCGCCTGTGCGGCCCGCTCCCGGACTGACCACAGACCACAGACCACGCTGAAGCAGCTGCTACGCTGGACCCTGGGGCCCAGGAGAAGGTGGCGACCTCCACACGGCAGGAAGGGCCACTGACATGCAGAGTCCTCAAACGCCATGTCCTCCAGGGGGCTCACCCTACCTGCCCCCACCCGCAGCACCCCGTCGTGTGGACGGGCCAGTGCCCCCCGATCCGTGGGCCCCGAGGCCTGCAGAGGCCCAGCAGTGCCTGGTCCCGACCAGCTCCCCGAGTGACTGGGCGGAGGCAGCCAGGCCCCAGGCAGGTGCGCCAGGCTGAGCACCGCCTCCACTTCAGGGCACTGTCTTCTCCTCGCTTAAAACACAGTGACGTTTTGTGTAAAATGTATGCGACATTCTCACTGGCCTGGAGACTCTCTTCCTCTCCCTTCCTCTGGAGACTGTCAGGCCATGGGATGTGATGCTGACCAGGTAGACAGGCACCTAACAAGTGTGCTGCCTCCCACTGGCCTGTGACCCTGAACCCCGGAAGCTGCCTACCCCCTCAGATTCGGAACAAAAAGGAACATGAGTGCAGTGAAGAGCCCAGCAGGGTGGTGGCCAGGCGCATGCCCAGTGCCAGCAAAGGAACAAACTCAGAGCTAGTCAAGCTGTATGTTTTTAGTCCAGTGAAGAGCTGAGACACATGATGATGTCCAGAGAAGATGGGCAGCCTCCGCAGCCGGGTGAACAGTTAATGTTAACATCAGACTTAGGCAGCAACCTCACACTGATGTTAAAGTATCGCATCGCCACCCCCCCGCCCTGAGAGCCCTGGGTGAGCGTGCTCCGAGCATCCGTACACTGTGTACTTTATACGGCACTTCTTACACTTCTGACAACGGGAGGAATGTGCAGCACATTTTTTCTTCCCTTTAAAAAACACCCCACAAAACAAAACAGAAACCACACACACACTCACACTCACAAAGAATAAAAAGAAAGAAAAGATAAAAAGCGTGGACCTGGGGCGCCCACAGCAGAATTTTGTTTCCAAGACCAAGCGAGGCCAGACAGGGAGGCCGGCACGCAGCACCGTGCGCTCTGACCCGGACGCAGCGGGAAGGGCAGCCGCTCTCCTGCTCGAGTCGGGACGTGGCCGTCCACTGCTCAGGCAGCAGCTGCAGGACCCAGCGGAGGTGTGGCTGCCGTGAGCCGTATGCCAGCCACATACTCCATGTTGTTCTGATTCTTTCCTGTGTTTATTTGTTTTTTTTAAAAGAAAGCTGGGCTTCTGTTAAAGTTTCATGGTGCTCACGTATCAGACCTGGCAAGTATTTCTTTACAGCCTTAGTTTAATGCTGAAGTGTAAATAAAATGAGGAAAGTGGCCTAAAATATAGTTCTTAGAATTCAATGGAAAGCACCCTCTAAGTCCAACACTCGGACCCATTTCTAAACCGCCAAACCAGGCAGCGGCAGAGCGAGCGCTCGGTACCTGGTTTGCACAGGGCTGGGGCGGTGGCAGGCACGCCGGCTCTCCCGAATGTCACGGCTGGCTCAGGGGGCTGGTCTCCCCATCCACTGCCGCTGCTGGGCGGCTTGCCCCACGCTGCTGTGCCGTTATCCACCAGGGTGGACGGGGAGGCAGGCTCTCCCCAGGAGTTCTCAGCCTTGGAGTGAATGTTAGGCATTTCTCCCCAGCCCGAGGAAACTGAAAAGGACGCCATGGGGGAGAGAAAAATAAAAAGTGAAACACGGAAAGGAAATAGTAATTTCAAATCCCAAACAATTGGAGATCATCTGTCTTAAAGAGGCTTTTAGTAGAAACGAAGGAGACATTAAATCTCATCAGGTTTGTTCAGCTTCTTCAAGTTGCAATTGCCTCACTCCTGATCCTATCCACTTAGAACGCTAAGTCCATACCTTCAACAATAAAGGTAAATAAAAAATAAAACTGCAAGTCCATTAAACATTAAAGACCATTACATTCACAGTTTTTGCAACATAACAGGATTTGAAAGAACAGTTTAAAACAAATGGGTAAGAAGTAGCTGTTTACTTCTGGTATTCTATGCAACAACCTAAAAGAAATTTTGTTACATTATTTCCTTATAAGGAAAGTTTACAAGTTGCAAACCCATACTGAAAAGTTATTTTTGCTTATCTTTTGACCAACCATCAGACAGAGATCCAGGCAAAAAAATGGGAAGATGCAGATGAAACAGGCACAGACAAAGCAGTGACTGAGGACCAGACAGTTCCCAGGCACCGCCTGGTGGGCTGAGCCCGAGCCCAGGCACTAGTCTTAAAGAGGGAACAGAGTGGAGGAATTGGGGGCCAGGGTGCCCCAGCAGGCACAGTGATCGCAAGGGTTTTCTGGGAATTCTTCCTCGTTCCTCTGCTCAGTCCTGTTGCCAGAGCATTCTGTTACATACGTAAACGTCACTCTTCCAGAGCAACAGAAATTCTGGTCACTGTGCGCCTGCCCCTGAGCTCACTGGACACTATGATAGTCACGCTTTCAGGTAGACAGGGATTCTCAGGTGGAAATGAGACTGTTTTAAATATTAACTGAATAGAATAGTGGTCGGCAAACTCATTAGTCAACAGAGCTAAATATCAACAGTACAACGATTGAAATTTCTTTTGAAAGCCAAATTTTTTAAACTTAAACTTCTTCTAACGCCACTTCTTCAAAATAGACTCGCCCAGGCCATGGTATTTTGTGGAAGAGCCACACTCAAGGGGCCAAAGAGCCGCATGTGGCTCGCGAGCTGCTGTTTGCCGACCACTGGAATAGAACAGAAGGCATAACACGCAAGCAGTTAACCATAGATTTTCAATTATTTGGTTGCAACATGGATATTGCCATCTCAATTAGAAAACATTAATTCTCTGACTAAAATAGCATGGAATCACTCCCCGTGCCACTCTTTATTCTAATAAAATACAATAATATTGATTAATGACCAAAGGACATGCAACTATGAGTCATTTTAAATTACAAGCGCTATGCTGAGCAATATATTATGTAAATTATCACCAACAACAGGGAAGTTAGCTCTAATCAGTTATTGTCGGCAATTGTCAACTAGAATATTACCTGTAATTACACAGAAAACAATAGTGTATGTATATTTGGAAAAGCAGTTTTACAAATTGAAGGGACAAAATTAAATCAGGAAAATTAACATAGCTGATAAAAATGATGTGTGTTGTGGAGTGATAAAATAATTTAGGGGTTGCTAACGGCCAATCAGTTGTAAAAATACTGATTTATCATAGGTAATTACTAGTAAATGAAGAATTCGCCTAAAACTTGTCATCCTTCTACTTCCATATCTTTGAAAGGCAATACTACAAATCCAAACTACACATAAACATTTAAGACTATGGTACTTATAGTTAATTAATTTTTGCAAAGAGTTTTTAATTCCTATTAAAGCAGCAGAAATGTCTACAGACTATTTTTATATAGAAGGCAAATGATTTGCAAAAGCAGCATGTTTCAAAATCTTAAAAATAAATGGAAAAATAATTGCCTACTAAAAAGTAAAAACTCCCAGTATTTCCATCTGAAGTTGATTTCTGGAAAGAATAGATTTTTACCTTCATTGCCAAACTAACACCTGTCAGAATGTGCCAAAGGCTCTAGAAGAAATGCTAAAAGCAGGTGGACTAGATAATTTTGATGCAAAGCAAATATTTTCAGTAGACAGAAAATAACCCTAAATACATACTGCTAAAATAAATGTAATCTCCACTGTTCAGTGTTGATCGCTGGGGTGACTTGGTGCCCTTTTTGTTAACGATCTTATAGAGGTTGTTTAAAGTTGGGCTTAACGAGGTGGAACAAATTTCTACTTTATATTTAAAATTTTAGAACATGAATATTAAAATTTGGCCCCGCCCTGTCCTACTGCTCTGGGCAAAGCTTTTCTGCACCGTGGACTTCAGCAGTCGTGACCTCCCTTCCCCAAGGGGACACACACAGCGCTGACCTCCCTTCCCCAAGGGGACACACACAGCGCTGGGAATAAAACACTAACACACAGCGCTGGCAATAAAACAGTAACAGGAACCAAACGCCCGGAGCGTGCCATTGTATTCCATCTCAAATCCACATTTCCACCCTTCTACGAGCGCAGAGAAAACAAAGCGCCTGAGAGGAGGGCACCCAGCAGGCCGGGAGCCAGAGCCGGGAGCCGGAGCCGGTCCCTGACTCAGGCTACCATCTCGGGCCACAGCTAAGTCGGTAGATGGCATTCTTTCTTCTGTGAAAGAAAAAATCAATTCTCGCTTGTTCCACGGATGGGATGCTACTTGTATCGCTTCCTAAGTGTGGCAGGCAGTCCTTTCTGGGAAGAACGGTTCAGTTCAAGTGGCCAATTGTAATTAAGGGGAGGAAGGATAAAGGCCTAATTCAATTGATGAAGCATCTGAGCGCCTGCTACGTGCTCGGCATCGCAGGGACTTGCATGTTAACAAGTTGCGGTCTGCTCACACCAGGGCCTTGAAGTGCAATGCGGGTTATTACAATGCCTGGCCGGCACTGGCTGTGAGGACAGAGCAGAATGGGCGGCTGCAGAGCCATCCCTCAGGTGTGACAGCCAGGCGGGCACAGAGAGGAGCTCTATTCAGGGGAGTCTGCTCAGTCAGGCGGCAAAGGGCACTGCTTTTCAGACGCCTGGTTTCGTGCCACTTATTTGACCCTCCGTCCCCTTCAGGGGACTCTAGCTGAAGGCTGCAGATAAGGATCTTTCCGAAAAGCTGGCCACGTGGCCTTGAGTGGCACACAACTCACAAGAACTTCTTTTGCCTGCCCTACTGTGTCATCAGAAACAAAAAAACCTTTAGATTTTACTTTAGTGCGTTCATACAGATTTTGAATGTGCTAAGTCTGTCATATTGACACCTGGGGGACCAAACTGTATTTTTAACTGTCTTATCGGTCCAGCCTTTTGAACTGAGGGTGTGTCCCAGGACTTGCACGGAGGGGACCCTCCCCCTACTTCTTTAGCCTAGTCCCTGCTTCTGCTCGCACCCACCAAGTCCTCCAAACACAGAAGAGTAAAAACACCCTAACCAAACCCAACCCAAGGAAACCCCATCTCCACAAAAACACAGCCCGCTGAGCTCACTCCTCGTTGGTAGCTGCTGCATGGTGCTTACAACAGCACCTTCTGATGGGGAGGCGGCGGGACCTAGCTCTGAAGCAGGTGGACACAGGTGAGCTCCAACAGCACCCTGCTGATCATTCCACCCGCAGGCGACTCTTCTGTGTCTCCGTTTTACACCGAGGATGGAGGAGTGGCGAGCGTGTAGGACAGGGAGTCTCGCAGGAAGGACAACATTCCCAGCTTCTTCAGGGAACAACATGCATGTTACACCTACCTAGGTACAACCCGCTTTCTCCCTAGTTTCAGTGTAGGATACGGCTGACCTGCCTCTTGCATGATTACTTCGCATGATCTCTGCCTTTTTGTGCCAGAAAACTAAGCGGCAAAGCAAACAGAATGTGACTAGGTTAAGTACTCCAACGCAAAGGAACGTCGCACTCTGCCTGGAGCACAGAACAGCCCGAGGGTCACAGCACAGCTGAAGTGGCGGACGGCTCACGGGACACTACTGGGGCTGAGAAAGGCAGTGAACTGGGTGGAAAATGCCCCGAGCAGGGGCAACATGAGCAATTGGACTTTTGCTTTTCTGATCGGCACATGCACTAATATTTCACTTCTACCTGCTGTTGCAAGAAGCAACCCCAAGCAAGAGTTCATGCCCTCACTCCACGGTCACTGGGGTAGCTCAGATCAAGTCCATAAAGGCCTTCATATTCGACTGTACTCCAACCACCAATCCCTTTGAAATTATCTACATGTTTTGGTGAAACCTGAGAGTTCAGGGATAAAATAATCCATTTCCGGAGACTCGCTCAACCTCACTGTTAGACTGAGAGTCTCCTACGAGGAGTTGTTATTCACAAAAACGTTCTTGGGAACATTCAGGGCTCTCCTGCGTCGGCAAATTGACTTCAAGTGTCAGAATGTTTCTCCCTAAGGGCACTAGATAATGCCCTGCTCAGGACGCTAGGACCTTAATTCCGTGTTGACCACACATCAGACGCCCTGTGGAAATCTAAAGTGACCAGTGAGTGGGCTTCCCTCCCCACTAAGATACTAGAAATCTGACGTAGGTTCCCCAGCCCCCGCTCCCAGGAAATCCTACTGAGAGCAGTGGAGACTGCATGTAAACAGACGGGCGCAGTGGCCAGCTCTCCCGAGGCCGCGTTTCCTCCGTGCTCTCCCTGCCACTGCCAGTGCGGGGACCTTTCTCTAGGGCAGAAAGCTGGCAGAGCCCTGCTGCATGCATCGGCTTTGGATGCTATTTGAACACAACACTAGTTGCAGGGTGCTCAGTGACACTGGCTGTAAAAACACTGGTCGGAGGACGTATGCGTAGCTGGTGAGAATGAGCGCTTTCTTACTCTTAAAGAACGCCAAGTCCCTTCCATACCTGGACCGAGCAGCGGCGATCGGGTCAGCGGGGCGCTGGCGGGGTGCGGCGCCGGCATGTCACCCACGCTGGTGCTGCTGCTGGCGGCGGCGGCGCTGGCGGCCGTGGCGCTGCCCTGGAGGCCTGGGTTGTTTCTGTCCCACATGTTGACAGCTTTGTTGTTGTAGCTGCTCGGGTCTCCCCAAGCTGAGGTACCATCATCAATTTCCATTTTGCGTCGAATGGACGGTGGAGAAGGTTCTTCCCAGCCCGTGGCCTCGCTGCTGTCCTTCTGTCTGACAGGGACCGGCCCCCCGATCCACCCTGTCCCTGTCTGTTTAACGGAAGCGGCTCCTCCCCAGTTACTCATGCTGCTGTCCTGGGGTTTGCTTGCCCAGTTCTGTTGGGGGCCAGGTTTCAAAGACTCTCCCCAGTTTGCCCCCGGATTCGCCTTTGCATTCGTGCCGTTGCCCCAGCCACCGGTCCCAGGCCGGGGAGCATCACTCCAGCCAGACTGTCCGGCTACCGTCAGCATCCCACCCGGAGCCGGTTTTCTTCCCATCCCCCAGGTGCCCGAGGACGGAAGAGGGGTCGGCCCAGTCCCCCCCTCCTGCACTCCAGGCTGGATTGGGCTTTTGTCCGTCCCCCCAGTTCTGAGACTTGGGCTTCAGAGGCTCACCCCAGGTGGGTGACTTGTCCTCCTGCCTCGCGGTCCCACTCCACGTGTGGCCACTCTTGGCAGCAGCAGCGTTAGGAACAGCAGCAGAGCCGATGGAGTCCCCCCAAACCCCGGGGCCATTTGGCGCTCTGGCGCTGCTGTCCCCCCAGCCTGTGTTTGCTGGCCCAGCAGCAGGTGGCGAGCTGGCCCAGCCCGATGCTGAAGAGGTATTTGTACTGCTCACGATGGACCCATCGCTCTTGCCCCCTGAGTGTGAAGGCTGAGGAGCCGCACAGCCCCAGGCCTCTGTCCCGTTGTCATTCTTCCGCTCAGACCGCGGGGACTCTTCGAATTCCCAGGCAGTGTTCTGCTTCACAGGAGTCTGTCCCCAGCCAGTATTCGACAGGACTCTCGGGTCAAGATCGTTCCTTGGCAACTGGATGTGCCCTTGGTCTAGAACCCCTTTGTCTCGCCTCCGGCCTTCGGCCCCTTCCCTCCCGGCGCCTCCTTCACTGTGGCCGCCGGAGCCCTCGCTGCTGCCGTCGCTCGCCGGGGCTCCCGAAGAGGCAGCCTTGGCCCACGAGCTCACGTGCTCACCGCCGGGCTGCAGGGCAGGGTTCTGGCTGCCGACGCCGGGGCTGTCCCACCCTGTTGGTCCTTTCCCACCGGCGTCACCACTGGAATGCTGGTTTGGGGGCTTTCCCCACTCCCCGTTCACACCGTTGGCGGTGCTGCGGCTGGGGTGGCCCCACGCTCCCGAATGGATACTCCCGACGCCGTTATTGCCACGGCCCCTCCCCCAGGCGAGGATCCCGGGGCCAGCGGGAGGCCCCGAGTCCCAGGCGGTCCCCCCATTCCCTTCCTTTTGCACAGCACTGCTGGATCCATTTTGTTTAGCACTTAATGCTGAGCTCACAGTGTCTCCATTCCCCTGACTGAACCCAGAATTGCTATTTCCTGTGGCAGGGTTGCCTGGGGACAGTCCCCACACAGAACTGCTGATTCCTTCACCTCCCCCACCGACTTGAGAGACTGATGACCCGTTAGCACCAGGAAGGCCTTGCAGGTGGGGCGGGATGACGGCCCCCATGCCGACGGCCAGGCCCCAGTTGGGCAGCCCGTTGGTCTGCATTGCATTGACAGGGTTTGGTGAGGAGCTCGCGGCGTTAGTGTTGCTTGGTCCGTCAGTGTTAAGGTTCTGAGGTTGTGCGCTGAAAGACACGTTCTGAGAAGTGGGCGCTGGTGGCTCTGTGCTCTCCTGCGGCAGCAAGCTCCCCCACGCACCCAGCGTGCCCGGCGGGTTCCCGTTCTGGTTGCCCACACTGTGACCTATGGCACTGACTGGACTGCAAATACTGGAAGGGGTGCCTGTGGCCACTGTTCCTTCATGTCCGAGCACAGGCCAGGCAGCTGGGTTGGCGTTCGGGTTAAGGTTGAGGTTCATGCCAGCGTTGGGGCTGGAAGCGCCCCAGCAGTTCTGACTTCTCCCCTCGGCCAGCATGCTGTCCATTTTCCCTTCCCCGGTGCCCAGCGTGCAGTGAGCGAGGCCGGAGCTGGAGCCCGCAGCGACGCCCCACACTCTGGCCGCACTGCTGTTGCCGTTGGCGCCCCCTGCGCCCAGGGCACTGGGGTTCGGAGGGCTTTGGACCAGCGCGCCGTTGGTGCTGTTACTGCCATTGGTCTTCTTGGCGTGTCCGGTGAAGCCGCCTGGGGCGCTCCCTGTCGCCATGCTGCTGTTCTCCGCGCCGCCGTGGGGGGCGTAGTCAGTGTCCGTAGTGCATGCTGAGGCCGCCTCCGGCTCCGTCCCGGGGATGGAGGGCCACGCCTCCTGATCGGTCCTGTCTATGATCACTTTATCCCAGCTGCAGCTGGCTTCACTCCGGAACGCGGGCTGCTGTGCCCAGTGGGAACTTTCATAATGATCTGCCAATCCGCCGTGACTGAGATCTGGAAAAGATGAAACGAACCCCAAATGAGATTTTCCTCCCATTTGTCAATGAATCAACTGTTAGCTAGTCTTTGGGGGAAGCTCATTATTTCAAGTTTTCAGATCTGAATGACAAATACTAAAAATAGGACTTAAAGAAAAAAGTTGTTTGTCTTTTAATAGCTCCCACTTAAAAACAAGTTCGTGTTGCTACACTGTATTAGTTCCTACCACTGCACCATCCTCTCCTTCCCCTGAGAAGGCTCCCCGTGCCCACATGCACACAGGCATCTCAGAGCATCTGATGAAAGGATGCTGCTTCACTGAAGTCTAGCCACGTGGAAAGGCGTGTCACTCAGCAGCACTAGAGCCGGCGCTCTGGGAGACGGGGGCATCAACAAGGTCTCCTGCGTCTGAGTATAATCTGTTGTTTTTCTGGAGGCTCTAGGGTTCCAGTATCATACAGAGGCTAGGCAGCTCATTTAGTAGAAAAGAACTGCAAATTCCTGGCCAGTGTTGCTCAGTGGTTGAGCACTGAACTACGAACCAGGAGGTCACGGTTAAATTCCCGGTCAGGGCACATACCTGGGTTGTGGGCTTGATCCCCAGTGGGGGGCATGCAGGAGGCAGCCAATTAACGATTCTCTCTCATAATTGATGTTTCTCTCTCTCCCTTCCTCTCTGGATCCCAATCTCATATCACACACAAAAATAAACTCTAGATGGACTAAAGACAGAATTATGAAAAGCAAAACTTTTTAAAGTTTAATAAGGAAACACGGGAGACCATCTCAATGGCCTTGGACACTCCCTGTGTCTTCCTACGGAAGACATACTGATTCAACGGTGACATCAGAACACGGGGGTGACACACACATCACACAGGAAGCTGAAAACAGCCGCAGACAGGAAGGAGGGAGCACAGACGGAGATGACCACCAGAACAAAGAACCAAACCAAGAGAAAGGCCAAGAGGCCAGCGAAAGGGGGAAATGGACAGGAAACCCATAGGAAACAATCCCCAGCCCCATTGCTGCGAGAAAGGCCCTTCAACCAAAGAAGAGACGCCGCACACGCTCAGATGGCCACTGCCACATGAAACCTGAGTGAGGATCGTGGTGCCTTCTGGGGGACAGGAACGGGGTGGAGGGCGATATCTGTGACATCTCTGAAACAGAGATCTGAACGAAATAGGGCAAAATATTAGGCCAAATCTGTATTGTGAGAGTAGTTTTATTTACTGTCTACTTTCTTCTATTTTAAAAAATTGAAAAATGCTTAAATACGATATCAAATGAGGTAACAGAGAGAATCCCAAACGGTATCCACAGTGAGTGCCCAATGTTCTGAGGTAGTAGGAATGTAATTAAAAGAGCACATCTTTATTGTTAGAAAAATGTGACAACTTCACAAGAACGAAGAGATTTGGTGTGATTTAAAAAAATCTGATCCCTGAATTAAGAGCCTAATTTAAAAAAATATACATATATATGTTTTTTTACAGAAAGGAAGGGAGAGAGATAGAGAGTTAGAAACATCGATGAGAGAGAAACATCGATCAGCTGCCTCCTGCACACTCCCTGCTGGGGATGTGCCCGCAACCAAGGTACATGCCCTTGACCGGAATTGAACCTGGGACCTTTCAGTCTGCAGGCTAACGCTCTATCCACTGAGCCAAACCGGTTTTGGCAAGAGCCTAATTTTTGAAGGTGAGTTTCTTAAGGACATGGGTGGTATCTTTTTACTTTTATATCCATAATGCTTGCCACATATCAGGAAACCAATAAATGTGTCCTGGGCAAACCAAAGAATAAATATATAGAACCGAATCTGAGTTCTACCTGATGCAACCACTGAGTGAGCGGCCTGGCCATTTCTCAGCTCTAAAAAGGTGAGGAGGAACTAACGGTACAATCCCGAAGGTTCTGGGCTCTAAACCTATGACTCCTAGAGCTTCCCTCTACTGCACCTTACCATGAGAATCAGCAAAAACACCCACGTTTCTGCATACTGAATCTCAGCTACACCATTAAAGCAAATGTATTTCTTATTGTAGTAAAATATACACAATATAAACGTTCCATTTTAACCGTTTTTGAGTGACTTCAAGTACATTAATATTGTGCGACCATCGCCACTATCCATCATCCTAAACGGAACTCTCCACCCCGTCCCCTGACACTGGCTACCACTCCTCTCCCTCCTTTCTCTGTGCTCTGCTAACCCGGGGCCATCTATACATGGAACCGCACAGTATTTGTCCTTTTGTGACTGGCTGATTTCACTGAGCATGATGTCCTCAAGGTTCATCCATGTCCTAGCACGTGTCAGAATTCCCTTCCTTTTCAATGCTGAGTAACATGCCACTGTGTGCCTAGACCACAGGTGGTTTATCTATTCACCTACCCATGGACCATCGGGCGTTTCCGACATGGTGGCTGTTGTGGATAATGCTGTGTAACATGAGTACATGCACATCTGTCCCAGGCCCTCTTTCAGTTCTTCTGGGTCCATACCCGGAAGTGGAGGTGCTGGGTCACACGGTAGGCCTATGTGTAAGTTCCTGAGGAATCTTACCATTTTACTTTATTTTTTAAATTATTATTACTTTTGTTAATCCTCACCCGAGGACATTTTTCCATTGATTTTTAAAAAATTATAGTTTGAACATAAAATGTATTTATTCAAAAGCTGGAAAGGTCTTAAAAACAAGAAAGCAAAAGTTATATTTTAATGCAGTATTTATGGTTTTCAAATACAGACTCAATTTGATCTGCAAATACCACTCACCACTGTCTTCTTAGCACAGCGGCAAAAACACAGCCAACCCGGAGGCACACCGCAGGGCCTACAGCCCCACAGAGGACAGAGGTGATTCCCATTTAACACTGCATGAGACGGAAAAATGATAAAGTGACAAAGTGAAAGGAGGAAAAGCTAAAGCCAGGCGTGGAGCCTACGAGTACCGCGCCCGTGTCGCCGTGCCCGTGTCTCCGCGCCCGTGTCTCCGCAGCGTGGACCGTCCTCTGAGACGAGACCAGGCCTTGTTCATCTGTGAGCTCAGCAAGTCCCAGCTCAGAGCAAGAGTCCCTGTTCGTGAGACTCACAGACCCCAACACACGCAGCGCATGACCTGGGCCTCTCCAATTACGTCTACTCACAGGTGGGAGACAGGGTCAGAGAGCGCGGGCAGGAAAAGGTGTGTCACTAATAACCAGCAGGACTGAACTAAAGCCTGCATTTTCAGAATAAAACTCTCGTGCTCTTTCCACTCTACTGTTCTATTATCAAAATAATTTCCCCTAAAAACAGCCTTAAAAAGAAAAAAGGAATGAAGTTTGTGTATAATATTGTCCTTTCTTCTGCTGTTTAAATGGCTCACATGTTCTAAAAATAGGTGTCTATAACAATCTAAGTAACGTAACTGCCTTAAGTGATTAAATTAAAAAGGATTACATGATAGCATCATTTAAAGAGAGCAGCTTTCTTTTTTTTTTTTTTACTTTCAAATTCTAAAATGTTAATGACATAAAGATCTATTTTTTCAAGGAAAGTATTTAACAAAGAGCTTCCAAAAGCTACAGTAAGCAAAATCGTAATTAGGTATCAAATTAATCAGATAGGGAACCGTGCACAAGATTTACTCAGAAGTGTGCAGAATGCTTAATTAGTTGTAACACTGACAAATAGGATATAATTCATTCTTTATCACCACAGCCTGCCAAAGGAAATTACAAAGTAATAACTACATATTATAAAAAATAATTCCGAAGCTTCCTTCCATAGCTGTGAGCACGCTAAGGTGCAGTGGGGACAGAGTCCTTGCCACTTGGTTTCCAAGGGACGGGGTACACATAACAGCTGCTTGGAGCTTTGGAGAACCCACACACCTGACCCTCGACTGCATTTACTGTGTGAAAATCTCAGGGAGGCCCTAGAAAGCTCTCCAGTGCTGGAAGCGGGGGTTCTGCTTCAGACACAGTCTGGATAGAAAACAACAGGATAAAACGACACTCTTCTGGAAGCTGACTCACCACGTGTGGGCACTAACACCTACTTTACCAGCTGAAAGTCAGGGAGGCCCTAGGTGGGTAGAGCACTGGCCTGTGGACTGAAGGGTCCCAGGTTCAATTCCGGTCAAGGGCATATACCTTGGCAGCAGGTTCAATCCCCGGCCCTGGTCAGGTCACGTGTGGGAGGGGCCAATCGATGTGTCTCTCTCACATTGATGTTTTCCTTTCTCTGTCTCTCCTCCTCCCTTCCACTCTCTAAAAAGAGGGTCCCAGGGAAAATACCCTCGGGTGAGGATTAGCAACAACAAAGCCTCAGGGAGTTCTGAATTCAGAATTCCATCGCTGGACAGAGTCCGGACACCTGATCCGATCTCCCTAGTGGAGATCCATGAAATGCCAAGCGAAGTACCGGCGTGGAGGGAAAGGTTTACTGAAACATCAATGGAGCGTCCGGGAGAAGACGCTCACTGCCCTGGGTTTACTTCAAACGAGCAGTACAGGAGTCTGCTTCCTCCGGGCTGACAGCTGTCACGCCGCCGATGGGAGTGGGGGCCAAACAAGCCGCCTGCTCCTTTGGGAGACCGGCCAGCGCCCAGGACTTGGAGGAGGCCGGTGTGAAGGCCCTGCGCTGCCCTGCCCACTGCCCTGCCCGCTGTGCTGCCCGGCTGCCGGCAGCAGGTCCGGGCCAGCAGCTGCCTGAGACGCCATCTTATCAGTGTGACCGGCGTGGGGGCCCGGGCTCCGAGCTGCTCTCCGGATGGTACGTCACACGCTGACATGGGACAAGCACACGCTCTGCTCCGTGTGCGTTCCGTCTCCTTCTCTGCCAGGGCCCACGGGGGCAGAAATTCCTGCAGAAAGGGGCCTCCACCCCCCGGAGACGCTACCTTGCAAGCCAGCTGCTTGTTCGCCTGCATCTGGGGTCACCTGGTCGGCTGTGCACAGTGACAGCCTCATCCTGTCGCGCTGCCAGGAAAGTCCCAGGCACCTGCGGGTGCCCTCGGCGGGGGCGGGCAGGGTTGGCAGCCCTTCCTCTCCGGAGGCCCCGCTTCACCCCTGCGGCGGGGAGGCGCCCACGGAGGGGATTGGAAAGCTTTGATTATCTAATTGCAGCGGACACTAAACCGATCTTCCCTCCTCTTTCAATTCTCCCAACTGTCACAACATTTTTATTCAGGCCCCAGTCGCAGGAGCGCCGCTGCCGGTGCCTGTTTGCTGAAAGCCAGCCAGGAGGAGGACGGCCACCGCCTGCGGCGGCGGCAGATAGGCTGCCGCTCGCTCTCGCTGCCTTTGTTTCCATTCGGCTTCTTTCTCACTCTTCCTCACCCCCAAACATGTGGCATACCAACACTCGCTCCAACATCCCAAACGAGCGCCATATGCAAATTGGCAAGTGTCCAACTTCTTAATTACTTTCTTCCTCCATCTAAAACCCATCTAAGTAGCAAACAGCCGCGCAGCCACCAAAGCCTGTTTACACCGGTACAAAGCAGCCACCAAAACAACCCATTGTTCCGCCGTTAGCACAATAGAAAGGAGGGTCTTAAAACCTGGTGAAAGCTCTCCAGTGCTGGAAGCGGGGGTTCTGCTTCCGACCCAGTCTGGATATAAAACAGCAGGATAAAACGACACTCTTCTAGAACCTGACTCACGTGTACGCACCTACCTTACCAGTCAAAGCATCTGCCAACTCAGCACATGAATTTAAGACCCCGTTTCCCCTGCATTACTTTATTAGAGGCCACGTTTTATGTCAGGACAAATGGTTGTCATTTAAAGGAAGAGCCTGAACTAGGGCTGGCAGGAACCCTGGCCTCCACGCGGCACACGAGTCCTTCCACGCCTGACAACACGTGATTGCGTGTCTGGATCCCGCCAGTCTGAGAAAGGACGCAGGTCCTCCCAGGGCTCACTGCCCAGCTCAGCCCTCTGTCCCAGTTGAGGCTGGGACTCCAGTTTGGAGTCCGCCGGGGGTGGCACCCTCATGGAATCACAGGCCCTTGAGCAGGACTCTGGAGCAGCCAGGGAGAAAGGCCTAGAAACGCCTGCGAGGACCACAGAGGAACCGAGGGAGCCCTGTGGACGTTGGGGCACTGCCATCACTGACAAACCAGGCAAGCAAGCTCTTTGGGAGGGAAGGGACCTCAGAGATGAGAGGGCGTGAGGGGCTCAGGCCTGTCATTTTCCTGTGTAGCAGGTTCAGACACATGCGTTAGAGGACACCTTACCAGCAAGCACTACAGGTTACACAGCACGCAGAGTGGGAACTTACATGCTGCAGACTGAGCAGTGAGGACGAAATACTTAGGGGATCCTTGGGGCGGGGGAGGCAATGATATGGAGAGGGAGAAGGGGTGGGTGTCACCATGTGCACGCGCTGGGAAGACGGCCCTGAGCCAGCACCTGTGAGACCGTGAGGAAGCAGCCGGTGCGAGGGGGAAGCAGCCGGGAGCAGCAGGCAGCACGTGGCCAGACAGGCTGTGCAGGAGGAACCAGGACCCTGAGCCAACGCAAGGGGGCGAGTTCAAAAGATCTGCCTGCCTCTGACCCCAGAGACTGCTGGGAACGCTGAAATTGGTGTAAAACAAAGACTTCTGTTTGGAAGCAGAAAATGAATCATTTCTCATTTTATTAATATGATGTAGATTAATGGCATTTTCTGAGATGTGTTTAGTCATAAAATGATCTAGTCTATAGAGATATATACATTAAAGTACAATAAACTAGGATACCTTTCTAAAGAATATACTTACAGAGACAAATGTTTTATTAAAAATATTTTCAAAAAAAATTTTACTGAATCAATTTCTTATTAATTTTATACTTACTTGAGTAGATACCAGCAAAATTTTGCACAATAGCAGTTGATGAAAACATTGATGCAATAGTGGCATCGAATCATATAACAATGAGATAAGCCCAGAAAAAAGCAGGCTGGTACATTTCTTTTCCCGTTTTTAAAAAATGCGTCACCCACCAAAACCGGTTTGGCTCAGTGGATAGAGCGTCGGCCTGCGGACTGAAAGGTCCCAGGTTCGATTCCGGTCAAGGAAATGGTTGCGGTCATTTCTCTCTCATCGATGTTTCTAACTCTCTACCCCTCTCCCTTCCTCTCTGTAAAAAATCAATAAAATATATATTTTTAAAAAAAAAAAAATGTGTCACCCTATTTAGGTGTGACTGACTGCACAGCTTCTGTCTCTGTGAGGCTGTCCTGGGGACCATATCCCAGTGCAGAAAGTAACCATATGCTTTTGGAAAAGTATGTTTTTATTGATTTTAGAGAGAGGGGAGGGGAGAGGGAGAGAAATACCCATCAGCTGCCTCCTTCACGCCCCCTGCTGGGGATCAAGCCCACAACCTGGGCATGTGCCCTTATTGGGAATTGAACCAGAGACCTTTCGGTGCACATGAGAACGCTCAACCAACTGAGCCACACCAGCCAGGAGGAGCCCTCTGTCTGATGACTGACTGCTTGCAGTGAAGTAGGGAATTATGTTCTTGTTAATGAATATGTTTGACCATTTCTTTTCTCTCCTGACCTACATCCCTTTGACCAGGAACTTAGCAAGGATAGTCAAGACTATTTGAAGAGACATAGCAAAGCTGTCTAAAAATATTTGTTCCGAATATACCATGAAGTCACAGTTTTGAGAAATACACTATAAATACTTTTGTGTCATGTTGCAATTATTCCCCATATTAAGTCACTGTACGAAAGAAAAACATATTGATATGATCTATGACATGTTTCTTTTAAATTCCAATCTAATACGAGAAGCCTCCTTGCTTCTCCAATTGCAGACCTGAATTTCACTGCCATCAGCAAACCTGGTTCCCACGCCAGGGCCAGTGCCAACTGTTAAAGCGGAGAGACGAAGGGCACCACAGAAATGTGGCCGTTCCCACAGGTACTCTGCTCTCTTCCAAAAACTTCTCTGAACTCCAGGCAAGCTCTTTAAAGTCTAAACCCTAAGGCCCAGAAGCCAGAACAGGCGACAGACATGAGATGTCTCCTCTGGAAGCTGGAGAGCCGGGGGCAAGCGGCAGTTCTCCTGGAGCCGAGAGCAGTGGGGGTGGCTGCAGGCAGACGCCAGCAGAAGCAGGTGGGTCAGAACCCGAGGCACTGCATGCCGAGCTGTCGGCAGGTTTGGCTTTAAGGGTTAGACGTTACAGCTAGAACCACCCATTCCCACACAACGCCATCGCCTCCCTGCAAAGGACGCGTGTGGCCCCACGCCCTCCTAGTGACCTAGCCAGGGCCTCGCTGCGAAGTCTCCTGTGGGCTCTGCCCACTGCCGACGGTCACTGGCCGCCTACAGGCCTTTGCTTTCTGTGAGCAACGAAGTAGCTAACGCCCCTGAAAACATGAGAAATAAGAAGTCCTATGAATAAGTAGGGGGAAGCAGAATTAAACTTCAAAATCCAACTGAAATGAATTCTACTATTATCTATCAATTAGCTACCTACCGGCCTACCTGTTATCTATCTATCTATCTACCTACCTACCTACCTATCCATCATCTATCTATGTATCTATCATCTATCCCGCTAGCTCTATCCTATGTACACTATGGACCCACAGGTGTCCACTTCCATTCCTGGGCCGTCAAGTGAGCAACAGCATCGAGCCCCGGATGAGAGCGCCTCCCATGGTCTCACCTGGCTGGAGCTTACTGGGCTGCTGCTGCTGCTGCTGCTGCTGCTGAGCTCCGGCTCCAGGGAGGGGCGGAGGGCTCACCCCCGCAGGCCCAGCGCCCGGGGCTGGGCTCGCACTGGTCAGAGCCCCCGTGGGCAATGGCTGGCCTCTCTTCAGCAGCTGCTTCTGTTCTTGCTGGCGGAAGCGTGGAGGCACCTCACGAGGCAGGTAGCGGGACACAGCTGGCTGCTGGCCGCCGGCAGGTGCGCGCTTGCCATTGCTGCTGCTGGAGAGAGTGCTGGTGGAAGTACTGGTCCCGGTACCGGCAGGCTGGGGCTGGCTGGAACAGGTCTTGGTAGGTTCTGGCACTGTAAGGACAAAATGAAAAGACCCCAACACTTTAGTAACACCTCCTAAACCCAACCCAAACCAGAGAAAACAAAACAAAAAACAAAACAACTGAGAGAGATGACAATGAGGTGCTTTGGGAACAGAACTGGACTGACGTCTGGACTCCGGGTTGAGAGCCAGTTTCCTATAAAGTACCTGCAATCTTGACTGTGGCTCTTTACCAGTTTCCTCATCTGGGAAATGGGTGCTTAGTCAGAGAGCAGTTCTCACACTCCAGCCTGCATCAGACTCAGCACGAGGGCTGAGTAAGGCCCGACTCCTGGGCCCACACCGAGGGAACTCGGGTTGGAGGGGAAGGCAGACTACAAATCTGTGCTTTATTTTTAAGTGGAATGTTATGGTCAATAGCACCATCTAATACCAGGTGCACATTATATTACCCATCTCTGTGCACTACTGCACGCTCACCACCCAGTCACCATCCGTCTCTGACAAGCCCCAGGCGACGGGAAAGCTGCTGGGCCCCCGGCCACACTCAGACAACCACGGCTCTCGGTCAGCATTTCTCCAAATTAAGGGGTCCAGGTGTCCACCGTTAAGATGCGGATGCTTTGTTTTAACCTGATGGCAGTCTGAAAGTCTGTCGGGTGCACTCCGGATCCCTGGGATACGAAAGCACTGGTGGTGCAGGTGCCCACCCCACCCGCCATCCCTCACTGGGAAAGGCGGCACCCACCCCACCCGCCATCCCTCACTGGGAGAGAAGGCGCCCATCCCACCCGCCATCCCTCACTGGGAGAGAAGGCGCCCATCCCACCCGCCATCCCTCACTGGGAAAGAAGGCGCCTACCCCACCTGCCATCCCTCACTGGGAGAGAAGGCGCCCATCCGACCCGCCATCCCTCACTGGGAAAGAAGGCGCCTACCCCACCCGCCATCCCTCACTGGGAGAGAAGGCACCCACCCCACCCGCCATCCCTCACTGGGAGAGAAGGCGCCCATCCCACCCGCCATCCCTCACTGGGAGAGAAGGCAGGGGAGAATGTGCAAACGCTGCACTTGCCCCCAGTGAAAGCAGGGCTACCAAGGAGGCTGCGTAGCCAAGACTCAGTCATTTCAGTAGCAAAAGGGCAGGCGCGGTGAGCAAGGACCTCATGCCAAGTGCATAGGGTGGCCTGTGCCCCCGCAGCCGCCCGCCTTGCATTTGTAATGTTCACAGCCAATAAACACTACTTGTATCTTATTTGAAAAAATCTCTTTCTACTTAATTTGTGGATGTCTTGGGCTTATAATTGAGTAATGAACATATACCTAGTTCTGTGCCTATCTCATACATGTAAATAATGCCACAGAAAGACCTGCATTAAGCCAGATCTTTGAAACAAGCAGCCAACTAACATAACTTCAAATGGACAAGTGGAAGATCTGGCAATCTGACCTATTCTTATCAGCAGATCACACAGGCAGGTGCTGGTTAGCCACACAGTCTTCAGATCCGAACTTCTCAATCAACTGCTGCCCAAAGACACGGCGAGGGTATCAAAGCAACCCTGACACTGCCCCTCCCAGACAGCCCGGCTCTCAGGCTGCATCGGAAGGACCGAGGCCGGAGCAGTGGCCCAGCTCACCCGTTACACACAGCACAACACGCGAGGGCAAGGGGTTTGGCTGATTTTCTTCTTTTTAAAAATCTCACCAAAGATTATGTTTTAGAGAAAGAGGAAGGGAGAGAGAAACATCAATTGGTTGCCTTTCATACATGCTCCGACCAGGGATGGAGCCCACAACACAGGTATGTGCCCTGACCAGGTATTGAACCCACAACCTTTTGGTGTACAGGACAACGTTCCAACCAACCGAGCTACCAGGTCAGGGCTAGCTTGATTTTCTTTATTAGTCATCAGTGAATCTTATGTTTTATTTAGAAAAGTTACAATAGCAACCAGCTAGTAACTGTATACCTAAGAACAAAAAACCTTCCAGTATGCCCAGCTGGCGTGGCTCAGTGGTTGAGCATTGACCTATGAACCAGGAGGTCAGGGCACAGGCCCGGGTTGTGGGCTAGATCCCTAGTGTGGGATATGCAGGAGGCAGCTGATCCATGATTCTTTCTCATCACTGATGTTTCTCTCTCTCTCCCTCTCCCTTCCTCTCTGAAGTCAATAAAATACATTTAAAAAAAACCAACCAACCAACCAACAACCCTTCTAGTGAGCTGGAACTGGGTCAGGCTCCTTGGCCTAAAATGTGTTCACTGCTCTTTTGTCTTTTAAATGAGGGCGCGTGCTGGTGAAAGGTGGTGTGTGAAGTCACTGTATGTGAAAGCAAGTCTTTTCAAACAATTTTCTTTCAAAGACAGTTTTCTGCTTTCAACTGAGCTTCTCCGAGGGCATCGTCACAGCAGGGCCCAGACAGCTTATAACACTGCTACCCCCCAGCACAGCCCCACGCGCAGGAGGCTCCGCTGTCCCTGGGGCGCGGAGGACTGTTTGGAGGGAGCGCCTTCTATCCACCTTGTCATCTCTAGACCAAGATGGAAGGAGCGCCCCTGGCTGACCAGCCCAACTGCCAGCAGCCCGGTCACTCCCTGTTCTACCTGGCCCTCCAGACGCTGAGGCCCGGCCATCCCTTCACTGTGCCACCCATACTTCCGACCGTCGCGCCTTCAGTCTGCTGTCCACACTGCCGGGAGGCGCAGCTCAGTGACAAGGCCCCCTGCCCGCTCGTGCTGTTCCAGGCCCCACCGCTGCTGCCAGGTGCTCTCCCAGTGCAAGGCGGTCGCCAGACCCCCTTACACAACTGTACCACTCCCCTGCCCTTCGACAACCTCACCCTGCGCAGCTCCCCCTCGACCCACAACTCTCCTTCACTTAGTGCCCACGCAGAGCCTCCCCCAGCCCAGCGCCGCCCAGGCACGGGGGACGCTGCAGTGAACAGAAAAAGCCAACTCCTGCCCTTGGGCTCACCTGTCCGGGGAACACAAATGACAACAGGTCGCGTCAGCAGCCCCCGGCAGGTGCTGAGCGCGGGAGCAGCAGCGAAGAGGGCCAGTGACACTCCCGTTTCTCACTGCCTATCATTCTCCTCTCACAGCGTGTGGCGCCCCCACTCACCCTCTCCTCGTTACTTATGGGCAATAGCTAATGATGCCCATTTTGTGCCAGGCACTGGGTGCATGGAGGAAAATAAGTAGATAGGGTTCCTGTCCCTGTAGTCTACAGTCTAGAAAGAGAGAGATGTAATCTTCAGAGTGATCCTACAAACAGTTACAAGTTATGGTAAGTATGATGGGAGTAACAGTGCACAGAAGACCCGGAGCAGGCTCCTTGAGGCAGTGACACGTAGGTGGAGAAGCCGGTGCACGCATGCTCATCCCCCCCGCCCCCACCGCGGGCGGTGCCGGAGGGGGGAGCCTCGGTGCTCCCGGACGGGCGCCGCTGGCGTGGCTGCAGCTCAGGGGCTCAGGGCGCGCTCCTGGACGCGAGGCCGGAGAGGCCGGCCGCCTGTTAGCACCGTGCAGTCCACCCCGTGGCCACCAGCGGGCGAGCGGTGGGCGCCCTGGGGGAGCGCTCCACGGGGCCCCTGTCCGGAGCAGCGCGCGGGCAAGTCTGGAGCCCCACTTCGGGAGCGGTTCTCTAGGGGCCGGCTCCTCTGACGACAAACTCACGGAGAGCCAAACTGATGTGACAAACAAGCCGGTGACCTTGATCAAGACCCTGTCTGTGCAGGCTCTAGCGCCAGGTGGCCGTCTGACATCACCTTTCCAGGTACGGAAAGCACAGTAACCATGGTAACCGTGGCCCGCAGCGGCAGCACACGCCTATGGACTGCGCAGGAACACACTGGGAGGGCACGTTTCCACTCTGACCCACCTGACGCTCCTCACCCGGGGCTCCACAGAGCTGGGGGGCCTGGCCCTTTCCACTTCTGTCACACAAGGCACACTGCCAAGACACTCTTCTTCAAGATGAAATCACCAACAAACCTCGTGCGCCCAATCTCCAGCTTACTGAGAAAATGCGTCCTTTCCACCACAGCCCCTCCCCCGCCCCTGCTCTGTGCCCACCTTCCCCGAGCTCACTGCCACGCACTCTGGGAGGCCACCATGCACTTCCTCTCCTGAGGCAGAGGCTGGGCTCGGGTTAAACCTCAGCTATGCCACGCACTGGCTGGTGACCTGGGTGAATTACTGGACCTCGCGTCCCTCTGCTGTGCCAGCTGTGAAGTGTGGGTAAGTGGGGATAAAATGGGGTAGCAATACCTTACTGAGAGGGCCCTATGGGGAGTAAATGTTAATATATGTAAAGAGCCATTTACAACAGCGTCTGGCACCCAGTGCGCTGTCAGTGTTTGTATTATGCTAAAGGAAAGCCTCAGTGACATCTGTTACAGACGGTAAGCCCATGGGACTGCGGGATGCACAGTGGGACACGGGGACTCACAGCCAGGGCAGCGCAGCCTGGAGGTGGTGGTGAGACAGAACTGGTTGCACTCTGGGTCACTAGCTGATTCCTGCCCAGGAGTGGCTCTCTGGGAGGATGCTTTGGGAGTCCTTTCTGGAGGCCCCGCCTAGGGCATGCCCCTTCCTCTGGCCTCACAATCTCTCTCTATAAAAGCCCAGCAACTGAACAGAGGAACAACCAGAACAATCGGTCAACCAGTCTCTATGACAAGCACTGACCACCGGGGGCAGACGCTCAACGCAGGAGCTGCCCCCTGGTGGTCAGTGTGCTTCCACAGTGGGAGTGCCGCTCGGCTGACCAGGATGAGTGGCTGCTCCCGCAGGCCACACCCCCCCACCAGTGCACGAATCCGTGCACCGGGCCTCTAGTGATTTTATAAGCACCCAAGTTTCTGTACTTGAACTCATTTCTGCTTAACCTTTTGCACTCGGATGTTGAGTGTGACTCGACACGGTTAGCATCGGTAGCAGCTCGTATGCAGAATTGTATTGAATGTATAAATAATTTGAAATATAAAAAATCCAAATAAATGTTTGTATGAAAAGAAACTCCAGTTTTTTATTCTACTGCCACGCTTTGTAAAATCTGGGGTATTTAAAAAATTAAATCCCGAGTAGAATAAAGGAATTGAGAAAAAAAGCAAGCGAGTGCAAAGGGTTAAAATAGCTACAGTGGTTTCTATACTCATCGACTGAGCTGTGGTGAGGAGCAAAGGTTTTAGCAACTCGTCAATTTAAATCTTTCATCCACCAGACCTTGGGGTATGTAGTATGAGCTAGGTCAGTGATGGGCAACCTTTTGAGCTTGGTGTGTCAAACTTCGCCAAAAAACTGAGCATAACTCGGGTAGTGTGTCACTTTGAGGAAAAAACATTATTTCGCAAATGTTTCATCCTCAGGAGCAGCAAATGTTTCATCCTCGGCATGCGGCCGCCTCAGCAGCTGCGTGTCATCAGAAATGGCTACGCGTGTCAGTGCTGACACGAGTGTCATAGGTTCGCCATCACTGAGCTAGGTATTCCACTGTGGTTTCCTCCTAATGGTGTTGACAATACGGGACACCCTTCACTTAGAATGTCAGAGGCCACCACCATTCACCTAACGTATGCTGGCAGGAAGGCCTGCAATGGGTCAGAGGGATACTCTAAAAGTAACTGTTTATTGGTGAATGCTAACCTAGAGGGACATTTTGGCCCACACATCTTCACATGTCTTATTTCTGAAATTTGGATGCATCTTACAATTGGTACATAAACTTAATGTAGTTTCCTCATTTACTTTCAAACTCTATCAATAGAACATTGCTAAATCAACTAGAGGCCCGGTGCACGAAATTTGTGCACTCGGGGGGCGGGCGAGTCCCTCAGCCTGGCCTGCACCCTCTCCCAGTCTGGGAGCCTTCAGGGGCTTCTGGGGAGGTGGGAAAGGCTCCCACCACTGCCACTGTGCTCGCCAGCCTTGAGCCCGGCTTCTGACTGAGTGGCGCCCCCCCTGTGGGAGCACACTGACAATCAGGGGGCATCTCCTGCGTTAAGTGTCTGCCCCCTGGTGGTCAGTGCACATCATAGCAACCCGTCATTCCACCATCTGGTCGATTTGCATGTTAGCCTTTTATTATATAGGATGGTATGTCCTATAATTGGTGGCATCTTAGAACTTAAGAAGTTCTGTATGTAAAGCATGGAATTTCTCTTATGCAGACACAAGACAGTGAAAGAAAAAAATGTTTAAAAATATTGCATTAATTCCATCCATTATAGAATATATACTCAAAGATACAGTTTCTTAAAATTGTAAATTTAAATGTAATCAGACATGTATGACTGACTGACTGCAAATGTGACTATCAGAGAGAACTGCTCTCCAGCTAAAGCAGCCAGGGATCCCAAGGCATATCCCCACCCCTCCACTGTCTTCCGCAACCTGCCGCAGCAATGCTGGAGCGAGAAATTCCTTACAACAACGAGACGAGACACAGGCAGGACAACTATGAGCGACAAGGGCCCATCTGCCGTGCTTATCGGCAGTCCCAGAGGGTACAGCAGTGGCCTTCTGTTTGTTCTGTTGACAGCTTCTGGCTGATCTGTCACCATGGCAATTTTTGGAGCACAACTCAAAATGAGCACGAACTCATTAACTACTAACTACATTAACTTAGTGTCTGTTGCTAATGGGAAATACTGTTTAGAGACATTTCCTATCTACTGTATTACAGTTAACTCTCCAAAAGGTATTAAAACGTGCCGATCATCATATAAGCCATGTTTCTGAACAATAGCAGGCTTATTTAGAAGATTAAAACAGAAAAATCTGGTAACAGCCTATGTTAAAGCCATGTGACCAATAGAGCATTAGTAGGGGCTTTTCCGTAACCTTTCAGTCTGTGACATCAACTGGGATGCCTGCGATGAGAGAGCACAGGGGACAGCCATGAGGGGAAGTCCGCTGAGTGACAGCTGCAGTTCCCCGCCAGCCGGGCTACACCTCTCCACGCCGCAGGGCGCTGAACCGACAGCTCTGCAAACAGCAAGCCCAGCTCTCCAGAAATGAGGACGGCTGAAGGGGAATTAAGCCCCCAGGGCCTGTCCTATTGGAACGCGTGCACCGCCCCCTGCAGAAGAATCGTGTGTGTGTGTGTGTGTGTGTGTGTGTGTGTGTGTGTGTGTGTATGTGTGTGTGTGTGTGTGTGTGTGTGTGTGTGTGTGTGTGTGTGTGTGTTCTTTAATAAAATGTGGAATAGCAATAACCCTGGGATGTTTTCCCCCCAAAAGCGTGGACTCCAACCACCTGCCAGAAGAGGGAGCCGAGTCTGCCGACTCCAACATTGAGTAGAGAAGGCTGGGGATGGAGAGGAAAAGGGCCACATGCACACGGACTCTGACAAGCCCTCGTCCTGCTCTTAGGAAAAGGCACCTTCCCCTGCTTCCCCTCCAGCCTCCTGACGCCGCTCACACGCTGCGCGGCTGCAGTGGTCTGGCCTGAAATGCCCCACTCCAGCCAGCCGCCTTGGCCAGGGTTGTTCCATGTGGGGAGCCTCAGCCCGCCTCTCTCCCAGGCCATTATGTTCTCTTCATCCCGCAGCCCCTCAAGCACCCCTCAGGATGGCTGCCCGCATCCAGCCTCGCTCAGGCTCCCGCTCCACGCTCTCACGGAACAACGTCCTTTCCCCCACAGCAGCATCTCGGCCAGGGACGCGCCGGCGCTGTGACAGGCGCTAAGTTCTGCGAGTGGGGAGCAGCTCTATTTCCTGACATCTTCTCCCCAGCTCGAGCAGCACAGAGCCAGGCAAACAGCAGGTGCTGCGCAGGTACCTGCTTATGAAACGATTAGCCCAGTTTGCTTCCAGCTACCGACCTGACCTTTCCTGCCACCCGACCCCGCGGCTTAGGCATCTGGGCCTGAGCTGGGCTCTGCGGCGCCAGGGCTCTCTCCAACCGCACGCCCATTCAGCCTGGTGCTCCGCGACCTAAGATGTAGCCTCCCGCTGTCCCTCTCCCACTGGGAGCTCTCCTGGCCCCTCTGGTCTAAAAGATCAGCTCTAAAGTCCTCAAGGCGGCTACGAGGACTCCCGGCGCTGGCCTCCCTGCCCTCACCTCCCTATTTCAGCCTCTCCTTTCGGGAGTACAGGCGGTCTGAGCGCTCAATTCCAGTGGCCTCGCGGGCAGGTTAGGCCTGGGCGAGGTGTCCTCTGCCGTTCTCACAGGAGGACAGCCCAGCAGGCACTGCCTCAGTCCCACAGCCATCTCCTCCTACGATTCACCAGAGGAAAACGAGCGCGCATCCCGAGACGGCCACGGCCAGGCGAACGGAAGAGCAAACCGGACAGTGGGCGACTTCGCTCAGCGCTAGAAGGAACGCATCACTCACACAACAGGGACGGCTCCAAAGTGCCAGCGCTGCGAAGCCCAGGCCCTGCTGTGTGACACCGTCTATGCGACAGTCTAGGAAAGAAGCTTCCGAAGTGCAAAGTGCGGGGAAGATCAGGGTTGGCACACCTATGGGGGGAAGGGGCCGGCACCCTGACTGGGCGGGGGTGGGGGTGGGGGTGGGGGTGGAAGCCTGCACCCTGATGGGAAGGGAGGGGTGTGCACACTGATGGGGGTGGGCGGGGGGTGCGGAAACTTCCAGGGCTTATGGGCGTTGTCTTGATTGCCAGGATGTTTCACAGGTGTGCACAGGCCAAAACGTATAAATTGTTCTCTTTAAATATGTTCAGTTTACTGCAAGCATGTCAAACTCGCAGCCCACAATGAATATTTTTGCGGCCCAGCCAATATAACGGTATGTAAGAAACGTTTTAACAAAAATTTCGTGACTTAATTTTTTACAATATCCTGTTATACATAATTATTAATAACGAACTATAATGTTCGCTAAATGACTGATTACTATAATCGTGTTGCATTCATTTTCCTTACACGCAGGCGCACCATTTCTCCCCACTGATACTAGCAGCGAATATTTTAGCAGCCGATGGCCACATCATTAGTCGTTTGGTGGACTGACTTGTTTGGTGTGCCAAACAGGAAATATTTCACTTTCGGAGAGCAAGAAAAATAGGTTTATCTGCGTTACGCTTAATTTGTGCAGTTATTCAATGTCTGGTAAGTTCATGTTCAAGAAAAATATTTATTTTTATTAAAATGTTCTATTATTTTATGTTAACGATTACCCATTTATTTCAGCCCTTTGTATTAAGCGTGTCTCTATTAAAATAAACCTATGTTTCTATGAAAATTGAAGGTTTTGGGGTTTTTTGTGGCCCACATAAAGTTAAACCTTGTTTATTTGGCCCATGTTAGCCTTTGAGTTTGACATGCTTGGTTTACTGTATGTCAATTATAACTCAATAAGCCATTAAAAAGAAAGCAGGTAATCTAATCAATTTTTTCTCAGAAAGGTCAGCTTCCTTTAGAGCCATAAACTATAACTTTCTCTAACTTGGAAACTGCCTTTATGTGAACAAAAAATAATGTTACAAAACCAGGGGGCTCGGAGTGGCGCTTCCAGTTCACTCATGTGAACAAACCACAGAGCCGCCTGGTCACGTGAGCATCACGTGCTCCACCAACACCCACTAAGACGGCGATAAGCAAATTCCGGACTTGGAGAATAAAAAGAAATCGTACATATTCCTAAGCAAAGAGGGAACACACAAAAAGCCTATCTCTTTTGTTATAAACAGCTGGCAAAGACAAATTAGAAGCTGTAGAAGAGTTCAGTATCCCTTAGTTCTTAAACGGAAGCAATTGCTCAGTTTAATCCTGTTTGGTGGAAATTAAACCAAAGGAAAATTATAAAGCATTTCTTAGAAAGCTAACATAACACTCTTTAGGCATTTAGATTAAACAAATACCAATGAGATGCAGATGTAAACCCAGTGATAAAGGAAGAATTTCACGGTGAATAATATAAGGTAGATTCAAAGGCAAGGTTAGATTCTTTGTTTTTATCCATCAATTAAAGAAAAAGTCACTTCATCAAAAAAAGTTTGGTACTGCCATAAAATGTGCCCCCTCCCCCCAAATAAAATAAACTTACCTTTGGTTTTTTGATCAGCAGCCTGAAAAAAAAAATCAGAAACTCTTTAGGAATAATGTGTAGGATGTACACACCTATGAAAGTTTATAAACAGACGTTAATACTGGGGATTTTAAAAACAGTATTTTCCCAGTTCGTTTATTAAGAGTTATTACTGGGGAAGAAGTCTAGTTGCTTACATGCTATTGACTATATGCCAATTTTGGCTGAAAGACAAACTCATCTGTCTGGGAGCTCATTGGCGCTCTGTATTTTAATGCAATCTATAATGTACACAGTTTAAACTACAAGCTGTATCAAATGAGGCAAAAACAAAGCTGAATGGCATCACTTGGTATGTTAAATGCCATAAATTCAAGCATGGCTTAGGGCTTTTAATTTTTAATGTTTACTAATAGGGTTTGTAAAAGAACACTTGCCAAAGCTGCAAAAATTATTTATAACTTTTCTAATAAAATCGGTTGAATGGCCCTTTCTTATCTCTTAGACATGGCTGTTCTGGATGGTTTATTTCAAGGAGAATAGTACGAACATTCTTCACTTCCAATAACCGAAATCAAACTTCTTTGAAACACAGCTCTACCACTTCTAGGTCTTTAAGAAAGACATGCTATGGTGGTCACCCTATACTTATTTCATAGCACAATAACTATTTTTTGTTAATTACAGATTTAGCACCTTAACTTCTAAAAGTAAGAAAATGCCATTCTGTAACGTGATGGCCATGACAATGCAAATGACACAACATGTGATGATCGCAAAGACAATGAGGCAGCGACTCCAGCCAAACCTTTTTCTGAGCACCTTCCTTCTTTTTCTTTTCTTCCTGCTTTTTCTTTTTCTTTTCTTCCATCAAACGTTCCTCTTTTTGTGTTTCTTGTTCTTTCTCCCTGTTAAGTAGAAAGAAAAGTGGCATCAGCACAATGTCCATCTTAAATCTATATAAAACCCTAATATGCAAATAGACCGAACGGCGGAACAACCGAACAACCAGTCGCTATGAGGTGTGCTGACCACCAGGGGGCGTGCGCGGAACATGGCAGGCGTTGGCCATGGCAGAATGGTGGAGCAGGTGAGTGGGAGTGCCAGACCAAGGCGGGGCACCAGTCGCTGTCATCGGAGCGAGCCTCTGGTGATTACTGAAATTTCTTTGCTCCCATGCGCCACAGTCCCACCCAGCGCTCGCACATGCTGCCAGTGCCAGCCCCGGCCCAGCTTGCACCTACCCTGATCACCCCTCAGGGCTTCTCCACCTCCCCCTGCTCCTGAGGGGCAATCAGGGCAGCAGCCACCGCTCGTACCCGCTGATGGTGCCGGCCCCGCTTGTGCCCACTGCTGGCACCAGCCCCAATAGCTCTATGCCATCAGCGGGTACGAGTGGGGCCGGCGCTGTCAGCGTGTGGGAGCGGGGTGGCGGGAGCAGGGCTGCTGACAGAGAGGGGACCGGGGTCTGTGGCGGGAGGGGCCAGGCGGGGGCTTGGAGGATGGGCCGAGACCTGCTCCTGTGCCCACCGCAGCCTCCCGGCCCACAGTTCCTTTCAAGGTGCACGAATTCATGCACTGGGCCCCTAGTCAAAGAAAACATACACATTATCTTCAGAGAGTTGGAGCCAGACAATGTTTTGCGTGTCTAAGGGCCTCGGAGAAGAGGTGGCAGGCCTCCGTGCTGCTGCAAGGCCCTCTGCTTTGGCGGCCCGGCTGCTCATTCACTCAGCCCACACCTGAACACCAGCCTTTTCTTAGGCTAAGCGTACGAGATGGAGCAAGACACAGTTCCCCACAGTCCAGCCCAGGCCTCTCAGGGACCAGTCATCGGAACCCTGGGGAACCTATTAAACACAGAGGTTCCTGGGCTCCAGCCGGCCCCACCAAGCCAGAACCTTTGGCGGGGGGCCCTTTTCCGCAGACTCTGCACTCTGGCCTCCTGCTGCTTGTCCCCCCTGACACTTACCCTCATGGTCCTCTCCAATGCCATGGCCCTCCCAACCAGGACACCCTGTGGTCCATGCCTGCTGCTTTACTGCCCCCCCCTTTCTCTGCACACCGCATGCTGAGCCATGCAGGTGCAGCCGGCCACCAGGAGGATGGCACCAGGGCCCCAGTTCCTGTGAGCCACTGGTGAGCTGGGCCTGTGCGCCAAGCACTGCTTCCTGCTGCCCAGTGACTGCGGACCAGCTCTGGCCTGGGCAAACCAGAGACTGCTCTGCCACGCAGTGGGCTGCAGTCTACCTTCCTCAAGGAGAGGGAACCCCAGCCTGGAAAAGCTGTGATTCATTACCGTAGGGCAGGGTGGAGAACACCCAGCCCAAGGGCATAGAAGGCGCGCAAAATCATTTCGTTTCGCCCTGCCAAGGCGTCAGGGGTGAGCTAATTAAATGTTTGCCCAAATCGAGCAGGCTAATTGTTAAGTTGATAATTTTGTATGGCCCTCGAATGATGTTATAAATATCCTAATGGCCTCTGGCAGAAAAAAAGGTTCCCCACTCCTGTCTTAGATGATACTTTCCAGGAATATTTTCAAGTTAAAAGGTGTGGAGACACTAAGAAATCTGAATTCACAACATTTAAAAAAAAATCCTCACCCAAGGATAGGTTTTTATTAATTTGAGAGAGAGGAAGGGGGAGAGAGAAACACTGATTGGTTGCCTCCCATATGCGCCCTGAATGGGGATCAAACCTGCAACCTTTTGGTGTACGGGATGACGCTCCAAACAAGCCACCCAGCCAGGGCGACATTTACAACATTCTCACAAGGCCCAGGCAAGCCCGGAGTGATGGGTTGGTCCTATAGCCATCAAGCTGTACCACACAACTCCGGAAAAGTAAACAAATGAAAACCAGGCATGTAGTGGTCACCCACCCCTTTTTTTGTTTTGTTTTATTAATCCTTAACAGAGGATATTTTTTCCCATTGATTTTTAGAAAAAGTGGAAGGGTGGGGAAGAGACAGAGACACATCAACTGGTTGCCTCCCACACGCACCCTGACCATGGTGGGTATGGAACCTGCAATCCAGGTACATGCTCTCGACTGGAATTAAATCTGCGACCCTTCAGTGCCCGGGCCGATGCTCTAACCACTTAGCACACCAGCCAGGGTCCCATTGCTATATTGTCTTACTCTGCATACAGCACAATGAAAGCCTTAAATTATCTCCAGATATTAAACTTACAGTAGGCAAGTGTAGCTACATTATTAAAAGGTATTCAATAGAAAATGGAGAATGGTTTTTGCTTAATTCCATTACTCTGAAAATTAAATTAATTAAAGCCAGCTATTCCCCCAGCAGTACAGTTAAGGTTTTACTGTAACAGTGAAATAAAATGCTGTAAATAAGGAGCTCATGGCTCATGTAGTTGGGAGGTATCTTACACTTTCCCGCCTGAGCTCACGTTTATATGACAAAGCACAATCCAAGGTATGCTCTTCAACAACGTTTCATCTCATTTCCCCCAGCGAGCAGTAATTCCTCCTACTTCTCTCAGTGTACAATTCTGCCACTTTTCATTAGTAACTAAAAAACCAACATCAAGTCAGTTTCCTCTGTAAAGTAACACGTGCTCATGGAAAAAACCAACACAATATGAAAGATACACAGCAAGACAGAGCCCCCTCCCGCGCCCACGGGCCCTCCTCGGGGATCGCTAGCCGCTCTGCCTATGCCCACACACTGACCTGTCCCTTACAAAGAGCAGCGGGAGCAGATGGTCCACTCTCTCTGCCTTCCCTTCTCACTTAACTCCACAGTCCGCCATGAAGGGGACGCGTCCCTCCACATCTCCAAATCCTGGCTTGGATTTGCTATCTCTTGACTTACCGACTGGAGACATTAGCAATGTAACCCCTAGAGTGATGGATATGGATCTGGTCCTTACAATAAACCTATCTTCCACCCCATCACAACCTTCAGTAAAATCCATAAATGTTGTTTGCTTTCTAAAGAACATATAAATGCCCTCCGGAGCTGGGGAGCACACTGCCATTACATTTTACTCCTTGTGTAGCTGTTTCTCCTAGAGTCCCTACTGTTTGCCTTCTCCTCTTGTACTAATTTCCTTACACAATTCTGTTTTTTACCCCCACCTTCCTCCAGTTAAGAACACGAGCCCTTTCTCCCACTGCATTCCCGAGTTCTTCCCGGGCCCGCAGCCTGCTCACTCTAGGCTGGGAGCACCCTGCCAGAGTTCTCTAATATCCTCTGCTTTGTTTATATTTTAAAGTTTTTAATTGTGATCAAATACACATAAAGTTTACCATCTCAACCCTCTGTAAGCGTGCAGTTCAGGAAGGTACATTCACTGTTCCACAGCCCCCAGCACGCTTTTCATCTGTGAAACCGTCCAGCACTGCCTGTTGTCCCTTTCCCCAGCCCCTGGCAACCACCATTCTACTCTTACTAATTTGACTACTTACGGTGGGGCTGGTTTGCATTTCCCTAATGACTAGTGATGTTGAGCATCTTTTCTCACGCTTGTTGGGCATTTGTGTAGCTTTCAGGAGCCTGTATTGCTCTGTTACCTTTAAATAAAACTTGTTTGTATCACTGTACCATTTCTATCAACCCAGACTGTTACCGTGGGAAGGAGAACTTACAGACTGAGCAGAAGGAACCACACATGCAAACGCCACAGCAAAAGGTCACGCCCACCCAGGGTGCTGGTTTCAACCTATAGCTCGGTCGCCTGGGACTCCCTTGTTGGGTTATGCTCTCGATTTGCTGTAAACCCTCGAGCGCCCTTTCTAGAAAGCGCGTGTGGGAGGTGGCTTTTGGAGGCCGTGTGTGTCTACAATGGCTTCCAGCTACCTTTTAGTTTCAGAGAGGACGTGGCTGAATCCAGAATTCGAGGTAGGCAATGAGCTTGGAAGGCACTGTGCCGCTGCATCCCAATACCCAGCACCTCTCAGGAGAAGTCTGAGCCATTGTGCTTTCGGGCCCTTTTAGGTGATTTTCTAAGCCTCTCTCTATTCCTAGAATCCTGACATTTCGTGATGCACGTGGTCTCTATCTGCTCCATTATTTGTGCTTAGTATTTGGCTGATGCTTTCACTACAGCATTTTTTTTTCACTTTTTGCACCAGAGACAGAAAGAGGGCTGATTCGTAACAAGTACTTTCTGAACAATGGTATTATAAGTGCTCTGGGATCTCAGGAGTGAACATGGCAGAGTTCATATGCTTTCAAGGATATTCATATAAATAATGAGTCACACCAATGATTGCTATTACAACAACAAGATGTACGGATGCAGTCAGAGCGTGGAGAGGACATGTACGCCTGCGTGGGCGATGCCTCCTGCCTGTGTCATCTCCCCGCTACAGTCGGGCTGCACGTCCTGGCTGTTGTCATAAGCAGCGTGCTTTCTGTCCTCTGCGCTGCAAGCACCTTGGTGGCAGATGTCTTCTGCCTCTGTGGCACCAAGACAAGCCTGTCATCACCCAAGATGTTTCTGGTGCCGATTTCTGGCCCACAATCTCAGCTGGAATTTACCCTGGAAAAACCTGCTGTAAGTACCCTTTCTTTCCCAGGGAAGCATTACTTTTCTGAAATGATCAAGTAATCCTACCTAATAATAGACAAATATGCAAATTGACTGTACCTTCGCTATGCCCGCCATTGGCCAGGAGGCGTGGGGGGGGGGGGCGAATGGGCCGGCGGGTCGCTGAGCTTGCGTCGCCAGCGGCGGCTTGAGCTCAGTGTCTGCACCATGGCTGTGCTGCAGCACAGAAGGGGCCTCTGGGGCAGCGAGCTCACGTCCCACCGCGGACCATCAAAAGCAGGGGAGCTGGGTGCCTGTCCTCTCAGGCACCAGGCCTTTCAGAAGCCTTCGCCGTGCTGGAGGCTTCTGAAAGGCCTGGTGCACCAGCCAACAGGCACCCAGCTCCCCTGTGATCGAAAGTGAAAGTGTGTAGGGGACCCTACACGTGCATGATTCAATCATGCACTGGGCCTCTAGTACTTAATAAGTTTCTCTCTACCTTTTCAGGACTGGTAAAAAGATTATAAACTTAGATTTGGAAACCTTCTTGCCCCATTAAAAGAGGAAAAAACTAGACCTCACCAGTTTGGCTCAGTGGATAGAGCATTGGCCTGCGGACTAAAGGGCCCCAGGTTCGATTCCGACCAAGGGCACAAGCCTGGGTTGTGGGCTTCATCCGTCCCCAGTAGGGGGCGTGCAGAAGGCAGCCGATCAATGATTCTCTCTCATCATTGATGTTTCTATCACTCTCCCTTCCTCTCTGAAATCAATAAAAATATATATTAAAAAAAAAGAAAGAGGAAAAAACTAATAAGTATCAACTATATAGTCAACTGGTACTTTTCTATGTGGAGAAATTGTGAGATGGGCTTATAGTCAGACTGCAAGGGGAATAAAGAAAAGCAATGATCAGGTTGGGATAATTTCATTTTAAAATTTTAATTTCAACTTTAAATACACAGGATTTTATATACATTTATATTTAACTTTCCTTGTTTCTCATTTACTTGGCATCCCCTTATCCATCCCTCTTCCCCACATCCACATGGAAGGTCCACTCTTTGCACCTCCCTTCTAGAGGACCCATGTTAACCACCTACTCCACAGCCTTTCTCCATGCTCACGTATCATGCTTACAACAGTGAGATGTACAAAATGCCGACATATCTTTACAATGCATTTTATTTGATCACTAGCGGCCTGGTGCACAAAATTTGTGCACGAGTAGGGTCCCTAGGCCTGGCCAACGATCAGGGCTGATCAAGGCCTTCCTTCACCCCCTTCCTTTGTTCCATGCTGCCCCCTGGTGGTCAGCGCATGTCATAGTAGGTGGTTGAACTCCCAGTCGGTCAAACTCCTAAGGGGACAATTTGCATATTAGCCTTTTATTATATAGGATTGTTTTGTAAAACTGAGATCAAGTTATAAACATTTTTGCATCTTGCTTTACTCATTTAAGGGGTGAGGGCAGGTGGGAATCTCTTTCCTCATCCCTCCCCCAATCGATAGATTTAATCTATGATTTCTAATAGCTCCACAGTATTCTGCGGTGTGAATGTCATATTCTATTCACGCATTCCTCTGTCCATGCACATTCTCTCCTCCCCAGTTACCACTCCCAGCAGCTCCAGCTCTCCCAGCAGCTCCTGCTGGAGAGAACAGCATTGCTTTGATTGGTGTCTGTTTCAGTAGCAGTGGAAACGAGGTAAGTAAAACCTGATATGGAGTTCAACTCTGGACCCAGAGATCCCTGATAAATACAGCGTCTCAACTATCTATCTATCTATTTAATTTAGGCTTATTCAGCAAGTGCTGATTGGATTTAGCACTATTTTCTCAAAATGAATCAGGTTCAGTAGACAGTTTTAACGACTATAAAAATTGCTTTAGTATCACTATATTAACATGTCAATTATAAATATAGGGGTTATAAGTAATATTTTTTGAAAACCTCTTCTTTATTTCATTTCTGAGTTTAACGCCACCTCAAATTAAGTCAGAAAATGACCTATACTTCTTAATGTTGCTCCGTTTCAGTCCGCTTATAGAATGATGCCTGCATATGACACTGTAAATGTGCTTAAAGCAAGAGAAGCACATCTCACGCAGCCTCACATACAGCAGTGCTTGCTGGCCTGTCCTGGGGTGCAGGCTAGAGAGGTTATAAAAAATGAGCAGGATTTCATTGTTTGCTAGAAAAATTTAAAACCAATGATAAGCATGCTTTCCCCAAAAGTGTCTACTTCCAACGGCTAAGGAACCGGGAGGTGGGGAAGGGTGCTGTGTATTAATTTACTGCTTCTCAGCTCCGCACTCGGCTTTTTGGCCGCTCTGCGAAAACAGATCTGGGCCCCTGAAGCACTTGTTTCTTTGCCAGCTAGCACGATGCTAAGCTTTTGCAGTAGAGGGCGCCACAGAGCTAGTGGGAGCAGAGGCCTGCAGCCCCACCCCCATCCTGGCCTCCCAATCCAACAACTCCCCTGCCACCCCTGCTCAGTGACTTCTCTGCCAGCTGGGGTCACAGCTGTGCCCTCCTGCCAACAGGTCAGGACTCAGCCAGGGCAGTGGCTCCTCCTTTTGCCTGCTTTTCCATTCTTTACAGCTTCCTTTCCTTCAGCCATTTGCCTGAATTTGGCTAATGCCACTTTTTCTAACTCCACAGTATTTCTGTCTAAGACTGGAGGTGCGTTTGGGTAAATTTAGAAAAGGCTCTCCGTGATTACAAAAGAGAAAGGGCGAAGTCCAGGCCGTACAGCCCCAGGCGAGCACTGAGCCGATGAAACGCCGCCGGGCAGTTAGCAATGAGGTCTGGACTGCGGATGATGGCCAGGCAGCATCTTCCGAGAAACTTCTATAATTCTGCGAACTAAGAGGACTGTTTCAGGAGCCATTAAATTACCTCGTGCTCAAAGTTCGATTCTGATTTGCAAGGGCAGGCCCATGCACAGACGGGCAGAATAGCTTCATGACAACCTGGACAAGGGGACAGTCAACTACAGAAAGAGATGTACCACCTTCCTCCGGGCCCCGCATCTGGATCGCCTGCCATGTCCAGGGTTGGCCTGTGAGGCTGTTAGAAAGAAGGTCTTAAGGGTATGTGCCAGAGTCAAATGCCTGCCTGAACAGTGTCTGTCTATACTGAAACCGAAGAAAAAAATATTCCTTTTCTATTTTATTTTTAAACCCACAACAGGTTAATATGGGAAAAAAAACAAAGTCTGGCCAGAACGCCTAGCAGAACTAGCTACCTAATTAAGAAAAACAAGTGTTCTGTAATTTGCCATACTGTTCTGACATATCCAGGCTCAGCCTTCAGTCATTATTTCAACAAACACAAAGCAGTGACGTGCTGGACAGTTTGAGACCCTGGCCTGCTTAGTCACATACTCTGTAACTAATAAGTATTTATTAGTCATAGATTGTTGTTTCTGCATCTTAAACTACTGCCTGGGAAGTGCCGTCTTACATCAACTCTAATACTCAAAGTACATAAACTTGTAGAACAGCGTATCCAATATTATCTTCATAAAGCAGCTTTAAAAAACAAATGTTTCCCATTACTCCCTCAACGTCAACTTACTGCAAGTTGCCACCATTCTGGCTTTCTGATTTTTTTTTTTTTTAGAAAAGTCTAGAAAGGACTTTCACGGGACTGCACCTAGTAACAGATCAACACAGACACTCAGAGCTAACTACGCCTGCCCCATAATGAAAGCAGTGAGCAGGTATTTGTTACTATTTTATGTTACTATTTACAGTTCAGTTCTTCTGTCCTAACGGCTTCTCATTAACCGTGAGAACGCAGGGCTCCACAGAGAGACGTTTCCCTAGCATGCAGGTCCAACCACAGGTTTGCAGGGCCCCTCACAGTGACGGAGCCAAGTGCCGGGCAGCTTCTTTTATGCCCTGGGCCTGGAGAATGCAAAAGGCGAGGCTTTATCACACCTCCTTCCAGGCAAATGCATGACAGGAAAATCAGGGAACTCTCAAAATCTCAGCAATTCTGGGGAGCCAGGGCAACAATCCTCCAGGGGTAACAAGTCCAAGGGAAAAAAGACCAGGGCAACGGACAGGCTGAGGCTGCAGTCTTAGGGAAAACTAATAATAGCAATGGCTGTCATTTACTAAGCATGGGGCTAGCAAGTCTTTTAAACAGATGACCTCATTCACTTCTCAAAACAATCTTGTTGCAACAGACATCACCTGCATATTACTCTGAAGCTCAAAGGATCCCATGAGTAGCCCAATGTGACAGTCACTGGCAGAGCTGTCAATCAAGCTGAGGTTGCATTCATCACACCACACTGCCTCCCTAAGGAGCACATACCGGGATTCTTCTCTGTAGTCCAAGAGCCGGAGTATCTGCTCCAGACTTAAGGTGGTCAGAATAACCTCATCATTTGGAAATTAAGCCAAATCAAGACAATCTGAGACGATGCATTAGTTACAGTACAGGCAGAGCTGCTATAACAAAGAGACCCCAGCCCTACTTGGTTTGGCTTTTGGCCTGTGCACCGAAGGGTCCCAGGTTTGATTATGGTCAAGGGCACGTACCTTGGTTACAGGCTCCTCCCTGGCCCAGACCCTGGTCAGAGTGCGTGCAGGAGGCAACCAATCAATGTGTTTCTCTCACATCGATGTTTCTCTCTGTCTTTCCCTCGCTCTTCCACTCTCTCTAAAAATCAATGGAAAATATCCTCAGGTGGATTATAAACAAACAAACAAACAGACACCAGTCTGGAGGCTGGCCGGGCATCTTTGTTCCATGAGGTCACCCCCCACATCCTCTTCATTCACTAAGAGGAAAAGGAGAGCAGATCTTTCCTTTTTGGATCATGCCCTGGAAGTTCACGAATTTCTGCTCACATCCAATTAACCAGAGCTTATTCACATGCTCATAGCTAGACACGAGGAAGGCTGCGGAAAAGCTCTCTAGATGTGCCCCTTAAGCTGCTTCCACACGGAAGAAGGGGAGACGCACGCAGGGAAATTAGGCCCGTGGAGCCCATGGATGGCCTGCCACCTTCTCATGGAGACACAAGTCTTAGAAATGCTTCCGTAGAGTGAGTGAGCACCACCAGGTCCCCAGTAAATCTCCGAGAATGAATTTGTTACCGAATACCAAATTTTATCTAATCTAAGATGCCTTCAAATAGAAGACGCACCATCATTTCATGCACCACTGAGAAAGAAAACCGGTGCCCATAACACCATGCTAAGCCAATGTCTGTAAGAGGCGCATCAATTTCAGAGATGTTAAAGGCAGGAAAATGTGTTTCTTAGAACAAATAAAACACAGTTTGCCTCTGAAATAACAAATCAAAACTTATCTGCCTTGTGAAATTACTGGGCAAAATCAATTAAATTTTAGAAGACAAATTTTATAGTCCCTATTAAGCCATTCTTTATGATGATGACATAAATAATATATCGAGGCCATACCTAGACTTCAGGAACTTAAAGACCTAACTGGATTGATTCTATGGAAGAACAGACAGCTACCTTCATGTGTGACAGGGCAGGGTTCCCAGGGAGGTGAGCTTAGTTCTGAAGGATACTGAGCTGAGCCGGCAGGGGAACAACAGGACAGCGGCAGGAGTGTGGCCTGTGCGTGGGGGAGCCGATGAGCAGTGGGCCTAAAGCCTGGGAGCAGGGAAGAAATAAATGCTAGAGCAAGTCTAACAGGGAGACTTAGGCTGAAGTTTTGTTTTCTATCCTCAGAACAATGAGAAGCCCCTGAAGAATTTTAAGCAAAGAATAACAATCATATTGTGCTCTTACGTGACCATTCTATGCAGAGAACGGACTATAAGGGGGTGTGGACAAGTGGAAACCAGTGAAGAGCTCCTGTTGTCAATCTATGAGAGTGTGGACTTGGCAGTTTAGATTTGGGGAGCAGCAAAGGATTTGGGGACAGAAAGCAGGGTTTAAAATAGTTAAGAACTGACCTTGGTGGGTAACTGGCTATGAGCATAGGGAGAGGGGGGCATCAAGACCCACCGAGGTTTCTCCCCGGGGTGACAGCATCGCTCACAGAGATAACCACAGAGCAGGAGGAGTGAGTCTCAGATGCCTGAGCAGGAAGCTGGGCAGGGCGCTGGCAGCTAGACACTTCCTCCTGGATTCAGAGGAAACCAATCAGCTGGAGGAAACCTTCAGAGATGTCAACGCACAGATAGAAATCAAAGCAGTCACAGGAGAAAACAAGCAGGGGAAAAAGGCGTGGGAATTGACAGAGAAGTGGCTTCAGGAACATCAACATTTAAAGGTCAGGCTCAGAGGGATGAGACAGCCATCACTTATGCATCAATTATTTATTAACGCCTGGCCACAATGTGCCAGGTCTCTGGTTTAGGAGTCAAGACATGCAGCGAACCCATTCTGGTTAGAGATATGCCCATGAGGTGGTGATTCACTCTTCAGTGTGATGCGTGTGCACTTGAGGGTGCACAGAGCTTGCATATTAGGAACCTGTAGTAAGCACACAACTACCCATACACCCTTGCCCCTCTCAAGTAAAAGTACAAAAAGTTTCCTTGAGAAATTAATGCTACTTCTCCCACTAATGGTTCTTCATTTGTAGGCACATGTACCATAAAAGAGATGTAAACATTCAGCGCTCAAACAAGAGCGTCCAACACTGAAAAAGCAACTGTGTAGTTTCAAATCTCGTGGGAACAGCCCGTAAAGTCTGAAATACAGACAGCAGCACCCACTGGAAAAGATGCTAGTTATCACCAGGCCCTCTGGAGTCTGAAGATGCTCAGACGAAGAGAAAAAGGGGAGCTGCGTGTTTCTAACCAGGGAGTCACTGAAGCGCAGGAGCGGCCTCCTGTGAGAGCAGACGGACAGACGGGCACTCCAGAGGAGAGATGCTGATCTGGGAAGAAGATGCAGGGAAGGAGGAGGAGCGGGTAAACACTGCTAATCGCACCGCACCGCTGGGTACAGGTGACCGCCGTCTTCTTACACTCTCAATGATGCTCAGCTCAGCTCAGGGCATTTTCTAAACTCAGAGATGGCTGAAATAATTCTTTATACACAATTTCATATTCTGCTTTTTTTCATTTATAATAAGGTATTCTCAAACTAAACAAATGTATTTTCATTAATATAACTTTTAATGACAGCACAATACTGTCATTGTGTGGATAGATCATAATTTTCTTAATTCCCATGTTGTTTATTTGGGGGTTTCCATTTTACACTTTTTCTGTCACAAATCCCCTTTTGTGTAGTTTGTTCTATGCTTGCGACTATTGTCGTGAGAGATTTCCAGCAGCACAGCAGCCTTAATGAAACAAAAGGATATAATTAAGGGTTTCAGTACTTATAACCAAACTTTTATCCAAAAGCATTTTAATAATCTAGATTTTTATTAGCTGAGTACAAGAGTGCTTATTTCAAAACACCCTTCCAAGCACTGAGATTACAATTTGTAATCTTGGTTAATCAGATAGAAAAAGTATCTCACTGGCTTTAATTGGCAATTCTTTGATTATTAATAAACGTATTTCCCCATATTTGTTAACCTGAATGAATTCATTTTCTGTGAATTGACTGTTTATATCTCCTGGCCTATCCACTGGGTTCTTAGGAGATTTTTTTTATCAATTTATAAGAGTTTATATGTTAAATGTTAACCATGTTGTTTATAATTTTTTCCCATTTTTAATTTGCTTTAATTATTTTTGGCATTCAGATATTTTCATTTCCTATAAATCCCACTAAAAATTTTTATGAAATACTTAGTGCAGAAATATTCCCTAAATTTATTTTTATTTCCTAGATTTCCTTTTCTTTAATATACAGATGATACTTTATTTAAAATTCATTCAGGTGTATGGTAAACACTGGATTTACTCTGGTTTCTTTTGAAATAAACAGTGAACAGAGTGCCTGGGCACCACTTGTACCCAGGACTAAACGACCGCTCCTTTCTCCGCTCATTTGTGACACTGACTCTTCATCTATCAAAGTCACAAATAACAGATGGGCCTGAAGGCCATTCTGCTCCATTAATAACTGTGTGCTTCTGCCAGGACCACACAATTCTAATTATTCCCGTTTTTAAAATTTGTGGTTATTTGTTGCCACTAGTTTCTCTCGTTACTCTTTTTAAAAATTATTTAAGTACTAGTGTCCTGGTGCACAGATTCGTGCACATTGAAAGGAAATTAATTAGAAGAAATATTTTAGTATCTCTATTTGCCCTTTCTCTATAATGGAAGTATCAATCAAATTCAGGATCAACAGTGACAAATCAAAACACACACGTGCGATTGGCGCCAGCAAGAGCTTTATATGTATCGCGCATGCGCGAGTCAACTTAGCCTCTTATGTATATGGCCCTCAGCACCCCCTGGGAACGGGGCTGCATCTGCTGCCACCCACTCCCAGTTCCCTGTCCCAGCCCGGAGGCCCGGCCCCAATCAGGTGATCAGGGCCTGCCGGCCAGGGGGAGTTACCAGGAGGCTGGCTGGCAGGCTGGGGGCAGCTCCTGTGTAGAACGTCTGCCCCTTCGTGTGTCATAGTGACCAGTGGTTCCGTCGTAACAGTCACTTAGGCTTTTATATATATAGATAATAAACTTGCTTAATTAGACCTGCCTTCTGATTTAGCTAAATTTTTTTCAGCCCAGTGAAGCACCCCAACTTTTCTTTCAGGTAATTGTCAGCAGCACAGCAGTAAATATCAACACGAAGCAGATTATTATTGTAGATCACACAGGGAGAACAAAGGGTAAAATATTTAACTGTATCAGTGTTTGACCATATTCTGCACAGTGAGAAAACCTGAAGCCATTTTCAAGTTCCACCATTTCTTCTTTCCAGTCGGGTCAAGTTTCTAAACTTTCTAAATCTCATTTTCTGGCTACTGAAAAAAAAAAAAAAAAAGGATTTCACTGAGTCTCCTATCTACCTACTCCAGGACTTCTGTGAGGATCAAATGAGATGAGGCATGAGAAAATGCTTCACAGACATTTGGTTACACCTGGCTATAAAGCAAGTTGTGTTCCTGGGCTGAAGAAACTCCAAGGAGGCTAGTTGCTAGGGAAAGGAAGCCAGGCATTGCTACGTGATGTCATTACCCGGTGCCCACAGCAACCGTTTCTGGGCTGGGCTGGGTTGTGGGCTGCATTTTGCGCCATGGGGTCTTGGCAGTGTTGGCCCCAGACTTTTAGCCTTCCAGATGAAATGTACAACCATTTTGTCATGTTCCAAAAGAAAAATATGTATTTTTTTAAAATAAGAACTGCTTTAACCTTTTGCACTCAGATGTCGAGATTAAAATTACTCTTTGAATGTATCAATAATTTGAAATATAAAAAAATCTAAATAAATAAATTTGTATGAAAAGAAACTCCAGTTTTTTATTCTACTGCTACGCTTTGTAAAATCTGGGGTATTTAAAAAATTAAATCCCGAGTAGAATAAAGGAATCGAGAAAAAAGCAAGAGAGTGCAAAGGGTTAAACCTGCAAATTATTTGAACTGAAATCTCCGTAGGATTTTATTTTCCTGCTTGAGAAAAATCTATTTATTTCTCTCCTCTCAGTGACAATGTCCTTTTCTTCATATTCATTTCCTATATATGTTAAGCTCATTTCTAGGGACTTTATATTTTCTTGTTACTATGTATGGTATCAATATTCCATGAATCACCTAGCTCAGTGGTTGGCAAACTGCAGCTCGCGAGCCACATGCGGCTCTTTGGCCCCTTGAGTGTGGCTCTTCCACAAAATACCACGTGTGGGTGCGCCCATACAGTGCAACTGAAACTTCGTGGCCCATGCGCAAAAGTCGGTTTTCGGCTCTCAAAAGAAATTTCAATCGTTGTATTGTTGATATTTGGCTCTGTTGACTAATGAGTTTGCCGACCACTGCCCTAACTGGTTACTGCTGGTAGGTAACTGAGTGATCTATATTGCATCAAGTAACTCTTTAGCTCAGGCGTCCTCAAACTATGGCCCGCGGGCCACATGCGGGTGTTTTTGCCGTTTTGTTTTTTTACTTCAAAATAAGATATGTGCAGTGTGCACAGGAATTTGTTCATAGTTTTTTTTAAACTATAGTCCGGCCCTCCAACGGTCTGAGGGACAGTGAACTGGCCCCGTTTAAAAAGTTTGAGGACCCCTGCTTTAGCTAAACACGTTGAGTTTTCTGGGTATACAATCTATAAACAAAACTATCTTTTCACCTTTTATTCCTTATTTCTATTTCATACTGTGGTAGGCAGAATGTTGAGATTTTTCTCTCCACCCTGAGATTCCTGGCCCCTGGTGTACACCCAGATCCTCAGCTCCAGTACCACACGGCTGGGCTTAGATGGACTGGAATTTACACAGATTGGGGATGAGAGACACTGGCACAGTCCATTGCTTTGGCCACTCAGCTTCCATATACATTGTCCCCACACCGAACTACATAGAGCATCAAAACAACGGTTTGCACCGGACAGCATGTACCTATCTTCCCATAAATGAAGACGCTCTGCCTTCCCCCAAAGTGAGGAGCCACGGTCCTAAGAGCCATTGTAACCATCACTGCTACACTCCTTACTCCTTACATTCATTGAGTCCCACTAAATATTCTGTTCTCAAAGGCTAAATTGTCAAATTAACTCCCAATAATTTGGATGAAAAATAAGGGGAAGAAGAAAAAAGTTGAACATACAGATATAAGAAGCAAAGAAAAAACCTCACTTCTGCACCTGGTCCCGAGGTCATGATGGTGTCCATGACTTCCTTTTCCACTGTCCACCCAGCTTTCTTTTGTCCTCAATCAGAACCTCAGCTAGGCAGGGTCCTCAACATGACAGGACCACCCCAACCTTCAATCCTCAAGAATCGGACTCAACAGCTCTGCCTTGCGAGGCCGGGGGGAGAGGGTCTTGCAGATTTTCCTTCTTCTTTAATGTTGAGCGTAGCAGTACTTCCTAAGGCACCCTTCAGAGAATCCTGCCAGACATTTAAAGCTATGAATTTCCCTCTGAGTACCGTTTAGCTGTATCACATAAATTTTGATATGTTGTGTTTTCTTTTTAATTCAGTTCAAAATATTTCTAACTTTCCTTGTGATCTCTCCTTTGTTCTTGGTTATTTAAAAAAACCCCGTCTAATTTCTTATGGATTATGCATGGAGAGAAAGAGAGGAGGAAGAGGACTCCAATGGTTTGACTGGAGTGGACAGTCAGGGAGAAGAGGGAATTTCAAATTTAAATAATGCTTCTTATAAACACATCAAAGTTAGTGTTGCGGGCTTTATATTTTTATAGCCCAAAATTATACTATTTGGGGCTGTGAACCCATTAGACACAGGAGATTTATGTAACATAAATCAGGTAAATGGGAGGCGTGCGCTAGAAAGAGGCCTGGGCCCTGGGCCGATGAGGCGGAAGTGCTCTTTTTTTTTTTTTTTTTTTAATATATTTTATTGATTTTTTACAGAGAGGAAGAGAGAGGGATAGAGAGTTAGAAACATCGATGAGAGAGAAACATCGATCAGCTGCCTCTTGCACACCCCCTACTGGGGATGTGCCCGCAACCAAGGTACATGCCCTTGACCGGAATCGAACCCAGGACCCTTGAGTCCGCAGGCTGACGCTCTATCCACTGAGCCAAACCGGTTTCGGCCAGAAGTGCTCTTTAAGCGGCATGCGGAGGAGGCAAGCGGAGATGCAGACGCTACATCTGGGAGCAGTCCAGGCTGGTGACATAAAACTTAGGAGTCTTCAGGTATGTGTGGCATTTAAAGTCACGGGACTGAATGAGGTCACCAAAGGCGAGTGTCAATGGCGAAGAGAACATTCACATGCGGAAAGGTGGGAAGGTTTCACGAAGGAGTCTGGTGCTATGCTAGGTATGCTGGGACATTTAGAATTTGACCTGGCAAGGACAGAAGCCAATTTAAGCTCCTTAAGCCATGGATGTGAAGTAAATGTTATCACATGATAGCATGTGACTAATGGAGGTGTTAATAATTACCAGATAATGATATCAAGAGACCTAGGTGTCCAGCTAGACATTTAAAAACATGGACACATTAATATTAGGCTTACAGCATATATGTTTACTAAAATGCTAACATCCTGACATTGTCCGAACACCTAAACAAGATCCGTACCCCCCACGCCTATTTTTTCTGTACCCACAAGTCTCTCTACCAACCACGCACTTAACATCTCTCTTCTGGAAACTGTGAATCTAAGTAAAGAAGCACAACTGCTAGCCCTCCACCCAGTCAGAGAACGAAAGGAAAGACAGCACGCTGCTCCAAAGGCCGAGGCCGAGTCTCCTCGCCTCCCGGTCCGAGGGGGCTTGCGCCGCTCCATTCTTTCCCATCGTGTGGGGAGGAAGCAGGAGGAAGATATAATGCAGAAGGAAATGGGTCAAGTGAGGGAAATTGCTTTCCAACTGAGGGTTTGGATGGAAGAGGAAGCAGCTGAATTAGATGGAAGAAAGGCAGCCATCGCCCATTCATATGCTGCTCTTCTTTATCAAAGGCAGCTCACTGCTAGCCTTCCCCATTAACTAAAAGGTGACACAGATTTTCATAGAAACGTCTTCCCACTTGATATAATGTGGATCAGAACTAGAGCCCCTTTAAGTAGGCTTCATCTGTTTCAGTAACGTTAATTTTCAAATAATGCTTCAAGAAAACCCTGCTGCTGTGGCGGAAAAACCTGTAAGAGCTCCCTGCATCCGACCCGCGCCAGCCCAGGCTGCTTTTTAGACGCAGAGCGGACAGTCAGGGAGAAGAGGGAATTACAAATTTAAATAATGCTTCTTATAAGCACATCAAAGTTAGTGTTGCGGGCTTTATATTTTTAAAGCCCAAAATTATACTATTTGGGGCTGTGAACCCATTAGACACAGGAGATTTACGTAACATTTGATAACTTTTTAATTAAAGCAGATCAGATGCACAGATCAGATCTGGGCCCCAGAGAGCTCCTAGATCCCACACAGTGGGACCCTCCTCTGTCTGAATGAGCTGATGACAGAGCTCCGGTGCCGCGGCTTCCTCACCGACTGATGAGAGTAAGCGAGGTAAGATGGTGAGGCTGTACTTGGCACATGGTAAGAATGCAAAAGCTATAGCTATTATGAAGTTCAGAATCCTTTCTCCAGCTGTGAATATGTATCTTCAAAGCAACAGGCTCTGGAACACAATACATCGAAATGAAAGAAAGCAGGCCCTACTGTCTCAAATCAGGCCTTAACTCCCATCTATGAAGTTCAAAGTTGTAGGAAAGAAAATGTAAACAAACAAACAAACAAAAACCCCCCCCCCCCCCCAAAATAAAAAACCTGAAAAGGTGAAAGCAAATTTTAAAAAGGGGAGGGGAAGGTTATGGGAAATGCAAATAAAAGGCTTGAAGAGCTTTTGAGCGATCCTAAAGTCTGAATTCTGAAATTGATGTCCACTAATTTGAGACTTAGTTGGGAAATCACAAATTAATGAGCAATAGCCATTTTCGTAGGCTGCATGATTTATGTAATCAAAATTCTGCCACTGAAGGGTATTAAATCGGCAGTGTAGTAAATTAAATAATCACATTTAATAATTTTGCTAAAGGAGTACTTAAATTATGAGTGAACATAAATTGATTTCAAGAAAAAGAATGCTGACAATATCCTTTTAAAATCTGGTCTGATTTCCACAGAGCCCTCCCCAGAGGAGACGAGCTCAGTAAGTGTAACACATGCTCCGTGGACATCCTGGATTGGCCAGAATGATCGCAGGGGGTCGTATCTGAAGACAGTCACCAGATCTGTGAAAGGCAAACCAGGAGTTATTTTGTATAATTTTATCATACCTAAAATTCAAATGTCCCTAAGAAATGTCACATTATTTCTTCACAAGTTGGTTGGTGGCACTTCAAAACCAGCTAAAGACCCGTTAAAAGATCTTGCCTGGGAAGTATCAACCCACCACTGTACTCACCAGACCTTGCTCCTTCAGATGACCACTTGTTCCGATCGATGGCACACGCACTTTCTGAGCAGCACTTCAAAACGCACAAAGAGGTGGACAATTCCCATGGGCACCCCCAGAGGACAGTGCAAGGTGCCCCTGAGGACACTGAGACCATCACCCATGCGCCTCTCCTCACACCTGAAAGGAGCCCCCACAGGGAGGCTGACTGTTCAGAATTATGGTCGGCTACCACCCTAAAGGCTAAAGGAGGCAAAGAACTCATGTACCAACTTCTTCCCTTCCCCCACCATCACTTGTGGAAGCAAAATCTCTGAAGAAACAGATGACTCAAAATAAAAATGAAAATTTTAATCTTAGCACCCACAATATATTGTACAAATACAAAAATGTTATCTCTGCTATCAAGTAACTCAAAATCTAACAGAGAAATGACTGATAATGAAGGTTTTCTGCAAAGCACTCATCCGGAGGGCTCTGCTCGGGTTTAAAGTCTAAAAAGAATAGAGAGAATAAGTCATGCTCGTCAATTAAATATAAAACCCTAACATAGACAACAGGCACATGGTGAGCAAGGTTCTTATTCCTCACCCAACTGTGAAATAAATAGTTTTGTCTGTTTTAAAGCTTCCTCATCCACTCTACAGGAAGGTTAAAAAAGTCCTTTTTTTTTTAGTTTTATTTTCTTTAAAGAATCTATTATCACTTAAGTTTAAAGAATCTATTAAGTTTATCTAACCTGTAACAAGCTCTAGTAACTTCAACACAGACATTACTAATACTGGTGTATATTTTTGTTACAATCTGATCTTATGTTTCCTGGAAATATATTGATGATTTGTTTTTTTTCTATTTTCTGTCAATATTGTGCAAATACCCACAACATTTACAATATACTTGGGACTGTTACGTAAAGTCTGAGTAAAGATTTTTTTATGGGTATGGTACTCAGAAAATTCAATTTCATTGAGAATAGTCACCATAATTAACAGCAGAGCCCTATTATTACATGGCTCATTACATACTTGGATTAATGCTGAGTCAGATCTCTACCCGAGACCCTCACACAATAAACTCCTCTGAAATGCTCTCTTCTGTGCTCCCTTCTCCACAGCCTGGGAGGACTCGCTGTGAGACACTGGAAGGAGCAGTGTGTGGGTCTACACAGCAGTAACAGAAGGTGCTGGGAAGGTGTGGCACTGGGACAAGCTTGTAAAAACATTCTAGACACATGCCTGATGCGCACATGGTCTGCACTTATCTCCAGCATGTGGGCTTTATTTTCTTAAGTATCTTCCTACATGGTAATGTTAGAATGGTTATCTCATTAAATAAAGCAGTATGCAGTTTAAAATGTAAGCATGCAAATAACAGTAATGGGAGAAGTATTGAGAGGGAGGAGGGAATGAGTCTAGAAGCTCGGTGGTTCCCACCAAAAAAGACGTAAGTAAATAAAGGACTCGCTGCCCGGGGAGAAGCCAGCCTTTAAGATGGGCTCCTGCTCGCGCTGAAGGCCCCCGGCACACTCCACGAACAGTCCTGTGTGCCTGACCTCTTAGCACTCAGCCCTCCCACAGCCCTCGCCAAGCACGCTGTCCTGTCGGGTCTGCTGACTCTTCCCCGCGCATGTCCACGCCTGCATCACCTTAGAGGCAGCTGCAACAGCCATGGTTTCATGCTTCCGATTTCACCTCCATCGACTACTCCTAGGCTCAGAGGAAGTTCCTCATCTACCACTGAGTTTACATCATGCCCATCACGTTCCCACGAAGCCCCTTTAAACCTCACTGCCAACACAAACCTCCACTTACAGACCTGTCATTTTTTCAATAAAAATACTGAGTCCAAGGTGCTATGCCAGTCACTTTCCAAAATGTTCCCCAAACATGGCTTGTCCGTTCATCTCCTTGTAGAATATCCCTTCTAACCAGCCAAATTCTGCCCACCTTCCAGGACCCTGCAAGTGAAGTCTTGCCTGACCTCTGACCCCTGCGCCCTCTTCCCTCTCTCCACACTCCCCAAGTCTGTCCCACTGAACTAGAAGATGGCTTGGAGGGGAAGCAATGTTTGGTGGTCACAAAGGTTTGGGGAAGACGAGGCTGATCAAGGTAAACGTATTTCTTTTGCTGCTGAACTCCTCCGAGCATCTAATCCATTCACACGCCTCTTCCAGAGGGGAGACATGGCACACGGCTCCCTAACTGTCCCCGCACAGGCTTCTGTTAACTCAAGGAAGCTGCCCGCATCCACCTGCTGCTTTGCTTTGTTCTCCTGCTGCTGCCTGTCCCCCTCCGTAGGGCGCCCAGGAGGGCAGGAGCTGTGCGCCCTGGCCGTGGCTTCTGCGCAGGAAGGAAGGTGCAGCGGTGAGGCGGCGCTCCAGAAGGCAGCGGGATGAGAGCCAGACGCCGGCAGCAGAGGACCTACACACTATGGCTCTGACTTCAGGCAAATGACTCGACCCGTCAGCCTCGGCTTCCCCCCCGACCCCAGTAACAGTGCTCCCTTACAAGGTGCTGCTGAGCCGCAGACACACTCCTCAGGGTCCAGCAGGCACTAGCTAACGTCACCGCACACAAGTCAGAGGTGGTGCGGTCACTTAAAAGCCATTCAAATCCTCCATGCTGCCAGGTGGACCGGGTAATGCGGATTTTGTCATCAAAGAAAACACCACAATTTCAAGAGAAACATCAACAGTGCTTTATTCAAAGTAACGTCCATCGCTAGCTACACATTTCCCCATCTTCCAGGTAATTGGTGGATACCGTCCCAATAGAACTTTTCTTGTTTTGAGGCAAACCATTCAGAGACCCAATTGTCCACTTCTTTGTACGTTCTGAAGTGCTGCTCAGACAGTGCGTGTGCCACCGATCGGAACAAGTGGTCATCTGAAGGAGCGAGGGCTGGTGAATACGGCGGGTGGGTTCATACTTCCCAGGCAAGACCTTTTAACGTGTCTTTAACTGGTTTTGAAGTGTGTGATGGTGCGTCATCACGAAGCAAAATTACTTTGCCGTGTCTCCTGGCACTTTCTGGTCCTTTCACAATCACTGTGTGATTTCAACTTGATATTTGTTGTCAGTATTAACCGTTTCACCTGGTTTTAGAAGCTCATAATACACCACACCTTCCTGATCCCACCAAACGCAGAGCATTGTCTTCTTTCCGAAGCGATTTGGCCTTGTAGTCGATGTTGATGGTTGCCCTGGATCAACCCATGATTCTGTGCGTTTGGGATTATCAAAATAAATCCACTTTTCGTCACCAGTCACAATTTGATGCAAAAAAGACTTTCTTTCGTGCCGTTGAAGCAACATTTTACTGATGACTTTTCGGTTTTCCATTTGTCTTTCGTTCAGTTGATGTGGTACCCATTTTCCTTCCTTTAAAATCTTTCCCATTGCTTGTAAACCATCGGAAATTGCTTGCTGAGCAACGTTTAATCTTTCTGCAAGTTGTTTTTGAGTTTGACACGCATCTTCATCCAATAATGCTTGTAATTGTTGGTCTTCAAACTTTTTTGGTTGACCTGGACGTTCTTTGTCTTTCACGTCGAAATCATCACTTTTAAAGCGTTTAAACCAGCGTACACAAGTATCTTAAGATGGAGCATGTTCACCATAAGCTTCCCGAAGTATTCCGCAGCACTTTTCTTCAAAACAAAGTAATTAATGAAAACTTCCCACAAATGCACTTTTTTTTGGCACAAAATGCGACATTTTTAAGCGCAAAAGTATCTATGATGCTAACACCTTCAGCAAATTTGACATATGAAGTTTTGAAGCTTGCTGTCAATATAACAAAATAGCATACATATGAAATCGCGTATATATCAACCTATGTGTAACTCCATCTACTGAAAAAAATCCGCCTTATTAACTGGTGCATCTAGTACTTATCCACAGGGAAGGGCTCTGAAGGGGACTGAGTTTACATTCTGGCCTCACCTCCTACAAGCCGTAGGCTCTTGTAGACGTAACTTTCCTTGTCTGTCCTCCCACTCCTCATCTAGAAAATGAAATAAATAAAACCAACCATTTGCCGGGAGCACTGTGAGGATTAGAGACACTCATGCCTTTGGCACACTACCACAGAGTAAATGCTCAAATATTAGCTGTACCCAGTGGCAGATTATTTTCAAGAGAACATCTGGGTCACCTGAGAAGGTGCTTTCTAAGTACTCCCACCCCACACGGCTCCTCAGGTGTCCCCAATGACTCAAATGTACTTGCTTCCACACAGCCCTCACCTTCCCCCCTCACCTCATCTCCCCGCCCAGGAAAGCCTCCTTTAAAACACCAGCCTCCTAAAGAACAAAGCCTATTAAATGCCCTTCCCACACGCTCCCCTCCCCGGCAGTATTTCCGATTTCATCCAGTGTAAGAAAACACAACGCAAAGCGGCGATCCCGTGTCCTCACCCCCACCCCAGCCACTCTGCTACCACCTTTCACAGCACGAACGGGGAGAAGTGATGAGCTGGGCCTGCGCTGCCATTTCCCCATTTCAGACCTTCCTTTATTCCCGATTGCTACTTTAACTTAGATTCCCCGCTTATTAAAAGAGTAATTAAAAAGAAATTATCTTTGGGAATAAAATGTAAACAATACCTTTGCCAGGCTCAACCCAAGCAATTGATTTCAGTTGTGAGACCTTATTCTTATTCTTAATAAGCGAGGCTGTGCACATAAGAGGAACCCAGCAAAGCTCACATCCCAGTCATCACCTTGGCACGCAGCTTCGTCTGGCACTAGCCTGGCTGCCCATTCGAAAGGTCTCAGCCTTAGGGGTCAGCTGCTGGGAGGACTCTAACTTGATACTGTGGTATTGCAGGCCTGCAGTTCAGGCCTTCAGAGGAAGGACATTATGAAGATATAACACAGCATTAATTTCTAAAATGTCCTAAAGAAGGAAAACGGAGTCTCTAAACAAAAAAAGAGCGGTTCAGCCCTGACTGGTGTGCTTAGTGGTTAGAGCGTTGGCCTGCTCAACAAAGGGTCATGGGTTCAATTCCTGGTCATGTACCTGAGTTGCAGGTTTAATCCCCGGCCCCAGGTAGGGTGCAACTGCAGCCAATCGATGCGTCTCACATCTCTTTCCCCTTCCACTCTCCAAAGTCAATGGGAAAAACATCCTCAGATGAGGATTAACAACAACAAATAGATTACTATTCGGTGTTAGTAGTCTAGAGGCTCACCGGGATCATCTCAATTTATACTAACATTTATTGGTCACAGAAAATGCTGTACAGTGCTGATGAGCTGACAAATTTGCACACTCTTTCATTTTCCTATTTTGTATAAAAAAACTGAAGTTTTCTGGTGTCAGAAAAGGTTTACGAGGAAGTAAGGTGGGAACCGGCCACGCCAGATCCATCCATCCGGGAGAGAGATGCCAGATGACTCTGGGGGCTGTGCTGTGGCCCAGGCGCCCCAGGCCTGTCCCTCTCCAACAGAAGTGTCTCAGCAGAGAGACCAACGTGGAGGGAGGCCTGTGAAGGACAACTCACCACGCCCTGTTTCCTAGAGCAAGTATGTAAACCCATCGCTGAGAAGAAACATTTCCGAAGCTGCATTCCTGCCCACCCGGAATCCTTACTGGATCTTACAAAGCCGGCGTCCCAGTGCACAGCTGGAATTCGGAGAGCCAGCACAGAATATTGAGTTCAAAGCAGCGGTGCCACTGCCTCCCAGGCCATCCCTCCTGCGGTGGCTCGCAGCCACAGGCCAGGGGTGCGAGCGCTATCTGGGCCGCAGCAGTGATGCTCCGTGGCTGGGTGCCAGCTCGCCAGGCTCTCACACAGCCCGTGTCTGCGGCTACAGAGGAGAAAGCCTCCTTAACACAGCTCCCAGCCCTGCAGGAGCGCCGTCCTTCTCTGAAAGCAGCTGTGGCCAAAAAAGAATTTTTAGTGAAACTCCAAAAATGGCACGAAGGGTATGAATTTTTCACCATGTTTTTAACATGCAAAAGCTTGTCACATTCCAGTTGGAGAATTTAAAAAATCAATTACAGTTCAAATGCATGATTTACACAACAGAAAACTTATAGGATTATATTAATTTGTTCAAACAAGTTCAGAGGGCAAGGATTACATATTTCTTGGTTTCAACGTCAGGCATACAATTTCTATACAAGGTTATATCGTTACTTCTGACAACAAGTAACCTTTATATCTTTAAGTAATTGTATTCCTGAAAAGCTATACATAAGGTGAATGTTTATAATTGAAAACATCTTAATTATATTAGTCTATTTAAAGAAAGCTCATTGTATATTATTTTGCAAAGTAAAGAATTCTCTTCATGACTGAACAATTATTTAATTTGTAAAATTTTAGGTAATCATAATTAGACTGGCTTAAAGAAAATCTGAAATCTACCTTTAAAAAAAAGGCTAGCTCTCATTTGATGGTCTGCCTTCCCTACTTCAATCTATGACATCTTCAACCAAAAATAAGGTATTAAGTGTCTTAATTAAGCAACTAAAACCCTTTACTGTGAAATCAGCCATCATGAAACTAGAACACAGCACCAGTACTCTCTCACAAGATTTCTATAACTTAAGAAGGCCCTCTGAAATAAAGCTAGAATAAAAGGTAAAAACCCATTTGATTGTCTCAAAATCATGAGGTGAGAAGCCAAGACAATTTCAACGAAAGACAACAAACCCAAATAAAAGTTACCTGGTTCCTCACTACCATGAAGAACCGTCTATGCATGTCTGCTCAGGCCGCTCCTGCCCCGCGTCCTAGCCTCCTCTGGGTCCCCAGGCTTCTGCTACTGCCCTGGTTTCTCCATTTCTCGTGCTTTCCCACAGGCTTCAGTTACTCTGGGGCCAAGTAATCTTTACTTGCTCCATCTCCAAATCTTAATTATTTCATATGCTATGCTGATATGCGCTCAACGGCCTCAGACTCCACAGCCAGTCTATTTTCCTTCTTTAAAATCTTCTTGGATATCACCTTTGCACACTAAGCCCTGACCGAGTGGTGAGCAGTCACCTAAGACATAAGCATGCAATCTCATGGCGGTAATTCCTACTGGGGAAGGCTCAAAAGTCGTCTCAAAAACGGCTCTTTAGCCTTAAAATGCTAAGTTGTCTGGGAAGTTATATGATGCCAAAGACATTCTATATTCTTAAATCAAATAATGAACAAATACACTAACTTCCACTAGTCATCTCTTTTTATTTTATTTAAAATTAGCATCACTTTCTGGAGTCCAGCCCGAGTAGGTTACACTCAGGCGCTCACTGCCCTCACTGGGGGGGGGGGGGGGGGGGCTCATGGGGGGGGGGGGGGTGGTAACGCAAGCGCCCCGTTCTCGGCCAATACAGTTGGAATGTAGCTTCCGTTTCTTTCCAACGGAAAGGTGTCCTCCCTGAGGAAAAGCTGCCCCCCCAGCCCTCTCCTCCTCCCCCTCCAGCGTGGCTTTGGAAGGGAGCCAGGTGACAGCCTTGGAAAAGCACACATTTATCTCAGTAAAGCTGGCTGCTTAACAAAAAGGTGGTGGTGGTGAGAAATACTGTAATTTAAAGTTTCCTATATTCCTCTGTGACATTTTTGAATCACTGAGTGTCAAATGAAACACTTAGCCCAGTTTCCCTCACAATCAGCACGATAATGCAACTATTTGTTCCAAAATTCCTGAGCCAACTAAGTATAAATATAAACCTGTTACAAAATAATCTTTGTGAAAGTGGTCAAAACATATGCCACTTGAAAAAGAACAACAATAAACACTGTAAGGAGTGAAATCTAAAATCAACATTTACATATACCCCAGGTTACTACTAAAATATTTAAATGCCAGAACCCAAATGAGATAGGATTGAGCCTAAGACAGCCTGGTGTCACCCCTCTTTAATTTCAGACCTTAATAATAAACAGGAGGTTCTGGTCAGGAAGGTCTTTGACTTGGACAAGCAGCTTGGAAGACTTAGAATCAGGCCTCTAAAACGAGATCCTCATAATAAAGGCCTCATATACTTACATCTGGGACTGTAGATACTTTCTGCTGGCTAAGGAAGTGCTAAGTAAAAGAAATTATTGTGTCACCATAGGTATGATTTAACTTAACTAATAGTTTTACTATTACCATTTTCTAGGCTATCAATTTCTCATGACCAAACCTGTGAAAAATAAAAAACACACAACAGATGCCAAGACCCTCTATTCTTATGGAAATACAAATATTAAGAACTTTCTGTAGAAAAAAACCCAAACTTTCAGTATAGGCAAACAAAGTAACCATTATCCAGGCTATTGTCTTCTGTAAACAGCAACAATGAAATAAATTTGGATAACATAACGGGGTTGGTCATTTTTAAAGCCTCATTTTGCATCATTTCCCCCAACAAAGCATCCTAGAGGTGCCAGGCTGGAAGGTGTTCCAAGACCTCACTACCTCCGTGGTTCGGAAATGATGTGCATTTCTTCAAGGTGCCCTCTGCCAGCCAAGTTCATCTGGCCCGGGGCTACGTCTGGCCCTTTATTCTTTCCCAGAGAACCGAAGGGAGTCTGGAACCTATGCACTCCGTTGTCAGCATCCCCTCCATATTTCAGACCGGCCACTGCTGTCCTCTGAGACCATTCGCGCCACATTTCCAGCGTCTCAGCTCATCCCCATAGCTACTCAATTCTAAATGCGGGCAGTCAGTCGCACACAATAAGCCTTGTGCGGGGTCAATGACGTTCGGAGACCTAGCAGCCTCCTGACAGTGGTCATCCTAAACTGACCCCTACGCCGGCCGTCGCAGGGCGACCTGAACGCCGGACTCGGGGGAAAACCCGAACCTCGGCAACACAATGGAGGTAACCACCCAGGCGCCTCCAACGTGCAGCTCCTCAAGGCGCTGGGGATGGACCTGTACAGAGCACCATTTTGAGTTCAGAATCGGCAGTTCATGCCTAGCAATAACGGAGCACACCAAATGGAGGTCCAATCTGACAGAGGGGGGCCGAGGTTCCAGGCACGCCGCTCCGCCGCTGCAGAGCCCCCGCTGCCGCCGAGCGCCCGAAACCGCAATCGCTGCGGCGGGACCTGCGCTGCTCCTCCCCCGCCCGCCACATCCAGGCGGCGATCCTGCATCCTCGGCGAGATCCCCCCCCCCCCCCCCCCCCGCCCCGGAGCCTGCAAGCGAACGGTTCCCTCGGTCGGGCTGCCGCGCAGGGAGCCCCCACATTCGCATCTGCCCGTTTTAGAAGCTCCGACTCCGTCCACTAAATCTCATCCGCAAGGGGAAGGGGCAGAGGTGGCGCCGCGGCGCTCGGGTTACGCGATCCGATCGCAGGGCAGCTGGGAGGTGGCGCGGCTCCGCTTCCTCCCGCGCCTCGCCCGCAGCCTGCGCCGCTCCAGCCCACCGGACCGCAGGCCGGCTCCAGGCCGCGGCCCCGCCACCTCCCCCGGAGCACGCCCGGGGTGCTCCCCCCGCACCCCCGCACGGGAGGCCCTACCCCGAACACACTCGGGCCTCTGCGTGCCATCCGAAATGCAAGATCCCTGGGCGACCGCTCCGGGAGAGCCCGCTGCCACCGACCGCATCCGTCCCAAAACGCCGCAACTGACGTGTCACCGCACCGCCCGCGGCGACCCCGCCGGCTCCCCCGCGCACCGGGCAAGGCGAACCGCTCTCGCCGCGCGCGCGCACCCGACCACGCGCGGCGGGCAGCGACTCCCGTCGCCCCGCGCCGCGCACCCCTTCCCGCCGGGACCCGCGACCCCTCGCGCTCCGGGCCCGGCCGAACAAAGGCGGCGCCGCCAGCTCGGAGCTCGGCCCGCGCTCACCTGGGCGCCGTCCCCGGCGGCGGCGGCGGCTCCTCGGCGGGGCTCCGGCGGCGCGGGCCTGGAGGCGGCGACGACGACGACAACCCGGGCGGCCGCCCCGAGGCCTGCGGGGCGCTCGGGCGGCGGGGGCCCGTTCAGCGCCGGCGCCGCAGGCTCAGGTCCCGGCGCGGGCGGCGGCGGGGGCGCGGGCGGGTGGGCGGCGGCGCGTCCCGGCAGGTCCAGGTCCGGCCCCGGCGACGCCGCGACGCGCCCTCCTCCTCGCGCCCGCGGGCGGGACGGCGGCTCCGGCACGGCCCGGGATCCCCGGCGGCGGCGGGGCTAGGCGCTCGGCGCTCGGCCGGCTGCGCTCCGACCGCCTCCGGCTCGGGCGGGCCCGCGGCGGCGGCGGCAGGAGCGCGGCGGGGGCGCGGACGGCCCTGTCAGGGGCGGCGGGGGCGGCCGAGGCGGTGCTCAGGGCTGCGGAGCGGCGGGGCCGGCGGCGGCGGCTGCGGCTCCCCGGGCCGTCGCGCTGAGGTGCGGAGCTGCCACCGCGGCCATCTTGTTGCTCTAACTGACAAGAACCCCCCTCCCCCCGCTCCAGCCAGACGGGGCGCTCGCGCCCCCTTCCCCGCCCCACGTTGGCCTCCAACAGGAAGTCGTCCCGGCCCCTGGCACGTGACTCCACCGCATCTGCATACCGGAGGCCACTGGCCAATAGGCGCTCTGCCTCAGCCCCGCCCCCCGCGCCCCTCCCCGGCCCATTGGTTGGCCTGGACCAGGCCACGCCCTCTCCTTCCCCCTTAATTCCCGCCCGCGCTGTGGTTCCCCAGATCGCTCGGGGAGCGCGCCAGGGTGCGAGCGACTGGGCGCGCGCTCTGCTCGCCCGGGCGCGTGGAGGTTCCGGGGGCCAGCGCCCGCCCGGGGTCCGCGGACGGCCGCGCAGCTCCCTTCCCTGTCATTTGGTGCAGCGGCTCAGTGTTAGCGCGCTGAGCCGCGGGGCGCAGATATGGCCCTGTGCATCCGCTGGGTTCCCCGGGCCTGGGTTTTGTGCGTTATTTTCACTCGGCGGCGCCGGCTCTGGCGCGCGTCCCGCCCGTGCCGTGCACACGCCCTGCTTCTCCCCACCGTGCGCACACACGTACACGCGCCTGCCCGGGCCCGGGAGCATCCTGCTGGCCGCGCGCCTTCCTGCTCACCCTGGCGCGCCGCGCATCCCAGGGGAGCGCCCTGCCGCGAGCCAAGCAAGCCTCGCTAGGAAACAGCCCCCCGGGGAGACAGCCCTTCCCCGGGAGCACGAACACCCGCCTCACCGCGCAAACGGACGTCCGGGCCGAGCCCCGGCGCTCTGGCTCGCACACCGCACGGTTGCTTCCCAGCTCTCGGGACCCGGTCGTGGTCCTCCATTCCGCCGCTCCCCCTCCGCACACACTGGTCGTCAATCGCGGGCCTGGAGCGATGTGCAGTTTAAAGCCCCCCTTAACTTTCGGTTCCAGTCACGAGAATTGTCTCCGTGTTCGCCAAGGGTCGTGGGAGCAGGCCAGCTTTCCCCGGGTGCGGAGCAGGCTCGGCGGCGGCGCTACTTGAAAGCCGGTGTTGGGGGAAGCCATTCCTGCCTACGTGTCCCGCTCGCGGAGAGGGCAGAGAATGACACACTGCTTGCACGTTGCAACGTTGTTACCGCCAGTGTCCTGCTTTGAAACGTCTGTGCCGAGAGAGACACAACAGATCCCTCAGCCGGGTTTCCCTTTCGGGGGCCCCAGGAGCCTGGTGCTCTCTGTCCCTCCCCGGCCCTGCGGGAAGGCCTCCCCTCGTCAGATTCGCAGCCCTCTCTCTCCAGCGTCGCCTCCACCGGCCTCTTGTCGCAGGCCCACGTCTGGTTTAAGCGGAAAGACCGAGTGATCACCGCCCTGTCTGCATGGATACCGCAGAGCACTAGGCTGTTGCATTGCACACAAAGGCTGCATTAGCTCAGCGGTTCTCAAAGTGTGTTCCCTGGACCAGCAGCTCGGCATCACCTGGGAGCCTGGGAGAAACACAGCTGCTGGGGCCCGCGGGCCAGATGTGCTGAAGCAGAGACTCTGGGGGTGGCGCCCAGGTACGAGCCTCTGAAGGAGCCCGCCAGGTGATTCCCGCAAAAAGCCGAAATTTGAAAATCAAGCAGACAAGGCACACCTTCCCTCCGGGCTCCGTCAGGGACACTTGCCTCCCCTCATCCCAGCCACTGCCTTCGCACCGTCTGCTGCTTCCTCTGGGTCCCCAACCACCAGACCCCCGAGGCTGGGGAAAGGCGCCGACCTGCCCACACCTAGGGCTCAGGTTCTGAGCTGGGGACTGGGAGACGGCATTTCTGTTGTCTCAGCGCAGCCACAGGAAACCCGAACGGCCGCGAAAGGAGGGGGCTCAGCGGGAGAGAAACCCGAGGCCAAGAACGTGGTTTTTCGTTGTTTGGTTTTGCTTTTTTAGAGGGAGAGACATGAGCATGTTAATATGCCGAGAAGAAAGAGCCAGTCACAGCAAAGAGGAAGGAGTTTGTCTGTGGGTTTGAAAGGGTTGAATATGGAGTAAAACAGGCCTTTAGGCAGATGGGGATGGGGGGGGCGCGGGGGGGACAGTACTCTGTTCAGGGGCTCTGAGGGGTCACTTCTGTTACAGGGACCAGAGGAGGCATGGAGACAGCTGCAGAGGCCGTGAGCCTGTGCATGGGTGTGATGGGTGTGATGGGTGTGATGGGTGTGTTGGGTGTGCGCGCGCGCGCGCGCGAGAGAGAGAGAGAGAGAGAGAGAGAGAGAGAGAGAGAGAGAGAGAGAGGAAGGGGGGAGGGGAGGGGGGGTGGGGAGAGAGGTTTGCAAAAAATGGAGGCCATTACCCCCTTTTTTTAAAAAAAAATTATATTCTTTTAAAAAATATATGTATTGTATTGATTTTTACAGAGAGGAAGGGAGAGGGATAGATTTAGAAACATCGACCAGCTGTCTCCTGCACGCCCCCTACTGGGGATTGAGTCTGCAACCAAGGTACATGCCCTTGATCGGCATTGAACCTGGGACCCTTCAGTCTGTGGACCGTGGCTCTGTCCACTGAGCAAAACGGGTTAGGACCCCACCATTTTTTTTTTTTTTTATGATGTTGTGCCCTGAGATTCCCTGTAAGTCTAAATCCTGTTTCTAGGCCTTTGGGCGCTCAATAGCTATTTGAATACCAGTCATTGTTTTATTCTATATCAGTAGTGTTGTATTTAAATCTATTGTCTGAGGTGTATTAAACCGAATAGGAAAACATACTCCTTGTATCTCTGCTTGCCATTGAAACACATGCCAACCCCCACACCATGCAGGGCCACATACCCAAACCACGGGAGGCTATTTCGTCTGCCTTTGTTTCTCTGGGCCTGGAGCATAAGTGACATTTTGGGTATCTCGGAGGTGAGCCTTGCTCAGCACATGTGGGCACTTCACAGCGCTCTCTTTATTTTTATTTATTTCGTTTTATTGATTTCAGAGAGGAAGGGGGAGGGAGAGAGAGATAGAAACATCAATGATGAGAGAGAACCATCGATTGGCTGCCTTTTTTTTTTTAATATATTTTATTGATTTTTTTACAGAGAGGAAGAGAGAGGGATAGAGAGTCAGAAACATCGATGAGAGAGAAACATCGATCAGCTGCCTCTTGCACACCCCCTACTGGGGATGTGCCCGCAACCAAGGTACATGCCCTTGACCGGAATCGAACCCGGGACCCTTGAGTCCGCAGGCGGACGCTCTATCCACTGAGCCAAACCGGTTTCGGCGATTGGCTGCCTCTTGCACGCCCCCTACTGGGGATTGAGCCGCAACCTGGGCATGTGCCCTTGATCAGAACTGAACCCAGGACCCTTCCATCCTCAGGCCGACACAGTATCCACGGAGCCCAGCTGGCGAGGGCTATACTCTGCTTTTTATTGTAGTTACTGTTTCTCATCTCCCTGATTAGGATGTAACTCCACTGGCGCAGAATTCTTGTGTTTGGTTCCCTGATGGATCCCAGGCCCGCAGAGCAGAGCTGCTCTGGGTGCTCAGTGAGTCTTTCTTTGTGGAGTGAATGAGGAATTAAGGTACACTGGGGAGCATGTCCTGAGAAAGTGAACAGCAAGCAAAGCACCCTGGGAGAAATGACCTCTAGATGGCACATAGGAAGGGGGGTCAGGGAGGGCGCCAGGGGGATGGCGTCCAGACAGCGTTAGAGGGATGGATAGGAGTCCTCCCACCACCCCCCTTTCTCTTCCTTCCTCTCCCTCTTTTTCTTTCTTTCTTTTTTTGAAAAAACACCTTATTTTTGTTGATTTCAGAGAGGAAGGGAGAGGGAGAGAGAAACATCAATGTTGAGAGAGAATCATGGATCAGCTGCCCCCTGCACACCCCACACTGGGATGGAGCCCGCAACCCGGGCGTGTGCCCTGACCGGGAATCACACCGTGAGCCCCTGGCTCAGAGGTTGCTCCTCAACCCCTGCGCCACGCCGGCCGGGCTCTTGCGCTTTTTCTTAGCGATGTCCCCTTATTTGAGGACTCAGGACTACACTCAGAAGAAATACCAGGATATTTGACGTTTATAACAGACACTTCCTGAGACCTTCGTAGAACCCAAATATTAAAACGAAACAAAACACCCTTTACTAGATAATTTTCAACGGACTCCCCAGCCCAAGTAACGAAAACACACACCCGATTGCGCGTGGAAAACAGAAGTGTGTGTTCGTGAAGTGCTGCTGCGGAACAGATGGTCTCTACCCTTAGCAGCGTGTGTCATACACACGGTCTCCGAGAGTGAGGACCGGGGAGCACCAGCGGGGAGGTCCTGGCTCAGGGTCCTTCATGAGGTTGGGGTCAAGCTGCTGGCGTCTGTGGGGGGCTGAGGTTCTGGCTGGGGCTGGGGCATCTCCAAGCCCGCTCACGGCTGTGGGCAGGAGGCTCCAGTGTCCTGTCACGTGGACCTCTCCACGGGGCTGCTCACGACATGGCGGCCCCCAAAGCGAGTGATCCGAGAGCGGGGACACCATGATGGAAGCCCGAGTCCTCTACAATCTGCTACCAGGAGCAGCGTTCTATCGCTTCTGCTCTACAGACCAGCCCTGGCTCAGTGGGGAGGGACCGCACAGCCCGGGCGCTCCGGGGCCACCTTGGAGGCTGGCTCCCTAGCCCGCAAAGCCACACAGAGAGGCAGATTCCCAGGGGCCAGGGAGGCCCGTTCCCAGTGCACCCGATTCAAATTTATGACTCAGCAAACTCCAGATCATGCCCTGCCACTGCCTTCGAGGACCCTGCTGGACTGTTGCTATGGCGGGGAAACATCTTCCGCCGATGCCGTGACCCCCTGAGCCTTTGGGGGGGCCTCATCTCCCTTCTCTTATATCAGTGGAATGGGACCACATTGGGAAGGCCCCGTCCAACTCTCCACCTCCGTGGCTCAGGAACGGTTTCAGTGGCTCGGTCAGTAGAAAGGAAAAGAGTCTCCAAAGAGAAGACAGAATTTGTACGTGAAAACCCCACTGTATCGAGGTGGATGGGAAGTGCCCCGTGGGATGCCCAGCACCCAGCGGGAGGGATGGTGGCAAGGTCTGGTGGCTGGGACTCCGGAAGCTTCCTGTTGGGAAGCAGGGACACGGGGTTTGCATAAATAAGTGAGCCGTTGGGCTAAGCTACGAGTTTGGATGTGGTTCCATAGGTCGTGAATGTGGCGGAGATGCCTCCGCCCAAATCCCTGATCTCCCTTCCACACTGTTGGTTTTCACTGAGTAGTCCAGCCCGGGACTACATTTCCCAGCATCCCCTTCTCATCTAGGTAGAGCCGCATGACTGACTTTGGCCAATGGAATGTGAGCCGGAGTGATGGGCTGCACTCAGGTACCTAGGCAACGGAGAAGCCTTTGTACCTTCTCCTCTCCCTCCTTCTTCTTCCTGCCTGGATGCGGAGGACTTGGGGGCGGGGGTGGGGGGGGGGATGGGAGGAGGGGGGCAGGGGAGGGGAGAGCCTCCACATGAAAAGGGCCTATGTTCCAGAGACGTAAGAGGAGAAAAATCTCCTACACACCACGAATGCCGGATGAGTAGGCATGTATTCGGTGAAGCCCCTACGAGCTACCACTGCCCTAGCACACATCCGGAAACCTCTGCAAAGCCCTCAGCAGGGACTTGGAGAAAAATGCTCTTGGGAGGACCACTGTGCCATGGGTCAGTTAGGAAACACCAGGGGTTTCAAGGAGGCGTCATTGGGAGATGACATTGGGACTAAGGAACAGGGGAGCATGGCGGGGTGGTGGGGGGACAAGGGAGGGCCAGGCCTAGGCTCAGGGTTCCATGTCCCTGACGGTGGGGAAGCCGGTTTGGGGGACAGGGCAGATTCCTCGGTGATGGAAACAATTCTGACCTCAGATTCTGGGCTGCGATTCTCGCTAAAATCAACAGGGTGAATAATGAGAGGAGCGAGGCCAGGGAGACATTCACACGCTCCTGGCAGCTGCCGCCACCACAGATTGCCATCAGTTGACGCGGTGGGAGCCGGGCAGGTTTCCCCGGAGCCTGTCACGGTGTGTCCGATCTGCTGGGACACGAGCGTGCTCCCTCCTCCCGGGGACGGGATGGGTCCTGCCCTTCGATGCAGGGGAGCGGGCGTGGGGAGGTGCGCTGTGCTGACTCTCAAAGTCACCTCTGGAGCACTGTCTTGGCGTTAGACAGCGTGACTCTGGGAATGAGCACACAGCCTGTCTCGGCCCCAGCGAGGCCTCCAGGGTCAGTCTCGCTCGGAGAAGAACAGGATTAGGGCTCCAACACTGACAGAAGGAGTCCACCTCCTGCAAAGAGACCGTGTCAGGAACCTGGGGACCTGCTTCTCGCAGGGGGTCCAACCCCATCGAACCTCACGAACCAAAATGCACAGGTTCTGGGGTGTGTGTGTGTGTGTGTATGTGTGTGTGTGTGTGTGTGTGTGTGTGTGTGTGTGTGTGTAGCCAGAACTGGTTTAAAAAAAGCAAAAACAAAAGCCAACCCTGGTGAAATTCAGAGGTTGCCAAACCTCTAAATTTGGCATCTGCTGTGACCTGGACCGGCCAAGAGGTCCTGGGCGTCCTCTTCGTGCGGCCGGGCCGGGGGCCAGCCGCCAGTTGTCGGAGCGGAGTGCATGGAGAATGTGGTACCGGGACGGGGAGAAGCAAGATAACGAGTCCCCACCCTATTCTCTCACCCTAGCAACCGCCTGTTTGTTTATTTTTGTTTATTTTAGTCTTTCCAACAATAAAATAATACCCGCTCGTTATGGAAAAAACACGTCGAAACTATAGAAAGATGAAAAGAAGAATCTCACATGGTCCCAGTCCTCAAAGACGCCAACCTCAATCTTTAAAAGTGTTTCCTCCCAGCCTCACAGCATCATTTGAAAACTCACAGACACGTTCACACCCCACGGGTTGCTCCTGAGCCCCCCTCCGGGGAGAAGACGCATCTGTTCAGCTTCCGAGCGGGAAACTTTTTCACGTTACAATATTAAAAAATATATATATATTTTATTGATTTTTTACAGAGAGGAAGGGAGAGGGATAGAGAATTAGAAACATCGATCAGCTGCCTCCTGCACACTCCCCACCGGGTATGGGCCGCAACCAAGGTACATGCCCTTGACTGGAATCGAACCTGGGACCCCTGAGTCTGCAGGCTGACGCTCTATCCACTGAGCCAAACTGGTCAGGGCTCACATACAATTTTTCATGTTATCACCATCAACTCTTCAAAACCATCTTACAGCCCTAGCCGGTTTGGCTCAGTGGATAGAGCATCGGCCTGTGGACTGAAGGGTCCCAGGTTCGATTCCGGTCAAGGACATGTACCTGGGTTGCAGGCACATCCCCAATAGGAGGTGTGCAGGAGGCAGCTGATCGATGTTTCTCTTCCATCGATGTTTCTAACTCTCTCTCCCTCTCCCTTCCTCTCTGTAAAAAATCAATAAAATATATATTTTTTAAAAACCCATCTTACAGCAGACCGTCTTAGCAAACGAGTTTGCCATAATTTGCAGAGCAAATCTCCTCGGAGCTGCGAAGGAGGCCAAAGGGTCCCCGGCCAAGTCCTCCTCGCCGGCCTGGGCCCGGCACGTCCTGATGCCAGGACGCACTTGGAGGGGCAGCGCTGTTCTGCTGCCAATGTTTTGTTGTTATTATTTTTGTGACTCCTCACGCGAGGATATTTTTTCCATTGATTTTTTGAGAGCGTGGAAGGGAGAGAGGGAGACAGAGAGGAGAAACAGGGATGTGAGAGAGACACATCGGTTGGTTGCCTCCCGCACGCGCCCTGACCAGGGCCAGGGATCGAGTCTGCAACCGAGGTACATGCCCTTGACCGGAATCGAACCCGGGACCCTTCCGTCCACAGCTGCCAATATGTTTTGGAAAAGGCGTCTCCCTTGCTTTCCTCCACCTGTTTGCAGATGGACAGTCACCCCGAAGGACAGACGTCGGGAGGACTGATTCGTGCGGAGAATCTTCGTGCCGTTCGCCCCGTGTGTGGAGCAGGGGAGGGCGGCGGGCTCTCGAAGGGGGTCGAGCTGAGTGGTTTGTTGCCCGGACTCGGTTCTGTCACCGGAGAGCTTCCGGAGCTCACGGACCCCGAGCACCTCGCTCACGATGGCCCCCGTGGCGGCAGAAGATTCCCGTTGGTCCGGAGCATTACCCACCCCACCGAGCCAGCAAGCCTTTGACTACCTCAGTTTCCCTGCTGCCCCTTCACAATCCCACCTCCTCCTCCAGCTCTTTAGGAGGGGAGGCTGCATGACTGACGGACAGTGGCTGCCCCAGGCGGAGCCAGGCCCTGGGGACCAGCCGTCGGGCCGCTCGCCCAGCCCCGCTGCGTGGCCGGCTGGCTGAGCAAGAGAAGATGGCTTCCCCGAGCCCCACGCACGACGAGCCCAGGCTTTTCTGCCCACAGACCCGAGCAGAGATCCCAGACACGTCCCGCAGCCGTCGGGGCACAAGCGGGCCTTTGTGCCAGGGTCACTCGGGCTCCTAATTGGCTGTGTCAACAATGGGCCCCTGTGTTTGTTCCCAGAAGACAGCCAACGACACGCGTTCAGTGTCAAAGAAAGGAGCGGAGCTGGACATTCCAGCAAAAACCGCTTTGGGAGTCCTGCCCTGGTCGCCGGAAGACCTTGTTACACGCCCTCCGAGGGGCTGCCGGCCTCGTCCCTGGGCCGGGGGGGGGGGGGGGGGGGGGAGGGGCTTGGGGGGGAGGAGGGGGGAAGGGGAGGGGGGGGCTGCGAAGTGCCTGCAGTGCTGTGAGGAGCGGCTGGTCTTACTGGGCTTGATTTAGGGCCTTGAGTGCCGCGGAGTCCCTCCATCCTGGCTCCAACTCCAGCCACGCAGTAGCCGCGGGAAGACAGCACGCCCCTCTCCCGCAGACGCCTGCGAGGATGGAGGACGTGCCAGGGGCCCTGGGCAGGGCTTTGAGCCACAGGGACCTTGGAAGAGGGAGATGAGAAGGCACCGGGCCAGACCCCCGGCACAGGTAGGGGTCCTGCACGGCTGTTTGCTGAAGACGCTGCGAGGAGGGGAGTCCTCCGCTGCGTCCCTGGGCCCCCCCTCGCCTTCATCCTGGCACGGCAGCTGGTGAGGCTGCGGCAGGGCGGGAAGCCGAGCCAGCAGCCAGGCCTGTGCATGCTGTTAGGCAGGGCTCTGCGGAGAAACAGAGCTATGGGAGAAAAAGAGATACATACATGCACACATACCTACACGGATAGATACATAGATATATGAATAGATACATATAGATACATGGATAGATACATAGATACATGAATAGATACATAGATAGAAACATAGACAGATACATAGATAGATAAATATATATATACATGGATAGATACATGGATAGATACATATAGATAGATAGAAATAGATACATGGATAGATACATATGTATATAGATATAGATATAGATACATGGATCAATACATGGATAGATAAATATGTATATAGATAGATAGATGATAGATAAAAATATAGAAATAGATACCTGGATAGATACATAGATAGATACATGGATAAATATATATATATACAGAGATAGATACATATGTATATAGATAGATGATAGATAGAGATATAGAAATAGTTACCTGGATAGATACATATGTATAGAGATATAGATACATGGATAGATACATAGATACGTGGATAGATACATAGATATATACATAGATACAAAGATGATAGAATGAGAGAGAGAGGGAGAGAGATGGAGGGGAGAGAGGATGGATAGGTAGGTAGAGTTTAAGGCGCTGGCTCAGGTGATGGTGGGGCCGGTGGGCTGATGACCTGGGAAGAGTTGGTGCTGCAATCTTGAATGGAAGGCTGCCTGGAGGAGGAATCCTCCTCCCTCAGGAAGAACTCTTGTTTCCTTTCTCTTACGGCCTTCAGCTGATTGGACGAAGCCTCTCTGTTAGGGAGGGTAATCTGCTCTATTCACACCTACTGATTTCAATGTTAATCGCATGCAAAAATAAAAATTAAAAAAAACCCTTCCCAGGAACACCTAGACCGGCATTTGACTAGACAACGAGGTGCCACTGTCCAGCCACGTGGATGTGTAGGATGAACCGTCACCGCCATCCAGGTGCCCAAGGGGGTGGCACAGGGTGGCTGGGCGCTTGGATCGCCCTCACCTTGTCCCCCGCCTTCCTCTCCTCCCTGCACGTCCTCCCACCTGACATCCGCTGCGTTTTACAGAGTTCTCGGCCCTGGCCTGTCCTGGAGTGTGTCTGCTTGGTTCTCAATGCCTGGCACGTAGTAGGCACGGAGTCAATCTTTGCAGAATGAACGCACTTGAAGGGCAGCAATGCCTACCAGCAGAACATTAACCAAGGGCGAGGCCACGTGTGACTGCGCGGGGCCCGCGCCCATGAGGCCGGCCCTGCTAGCTTCTGGTGCGTGAGCAGCACTTGGCTCGATGCGGTCGCTGTTGGATTGCAGGCTCCCTCCGGCACGGAGGCTGCGAGGCTCCGAGGGCGAGACGACTCCACTTATCGCCACTTCCCAGTGCCCGGCGCAGAGCCTGGCACAGAGCAATGGGCTCAACAAAGTGCTGAATGACTGAGGGACTCCATCGGCCGCTTCATGATTAATTCCTCACATCCCTTGCACGCCTGGCAGTCTCCACGCTGCCATTTCTACCTCCCCTTCTTATTCCTTCCCACAAGGAGTAAGTACAGTTTGACGCTGAGCCGCAGTCACGTGGCCACTCCCTGGTCAGGTCTAAGCTGGCTCCTCCAGGGCCCTCAGCCCCTGCGTCAGAGGGATGGGCAGACTTTCCTCGGAGCCGGTCCGGGCCTCCTTAATCCTGTGACTCGGAGGGATTTATAGACACCCACCTACTATTCGTGGAATGTCTCAGCAATAGGGACCCATTAGACAGCGATTCAGAGGGAGATTAAAATAATGAAGGCGAGAATAAAGCGAGGACCCTGTGCTGTTGGAACTCCATCCATCATCATTTGTGGCTTTGAGAAAGAATGATCGTCCCAACCCATTAAAGAGAGTTGTCAATTAGGCCCCGCGTGAGGCCTCAGACAATTGCTCCCCGAAGAGGACGTGAGGAGGGCGGGCGCGGCCCTGAGATGAATTTCTCCCCAGGGAGCCCAGTGCGGTTCCCTGGGTGAAGCGGAGGGGTATTCGGGGAACCAGACCAAGTGTTCTCCACTCACCCCCGGTCTCAGGAGAAGCCCGGGGCCCCGAGGAAGAGGCTCGAGACAGCGGGACCCCCAGGTGGGTTCCCAGGGTCGGAGTACCACCTGCTGTGGAAAGAATCACTTCTAATTCTCATTTCCAAATTTTAAGACGGCTTCCGGTTGTATTCTTATCATAGCGCATGTTTAAAGAGACAGCCCCTCATAAAGTAAACTGACTACGAAGCCGACAGCACGTGAGAGGTGTCTGGCTGGGAAGGAGGCCCGTGGACTCCAGCCGAGAGATGGACGCAGCACGCCCTGATCATGCTGTCTGAGCGCCTGCATCCAGCCGCACCTGCAGCCGCCTTCCTGCAGCCTCTGGAGCAGTGCGCTTCTGTGTGCTCGAACCCACGGGTTGCTTTTCTGTCGTTTGCAGCACGAGGAGCACTTTCCAATAGACTCCCTTTGAGGAGCCTCTGTCTTGTTGGGGACAGACAGACAGATGATTTCGGATGTGTGGGGTGCTCGGCCCAGGGGCCTGCGGAAGGGCAGGGGCTGAGGCTGGGCTCGTGGAGTGCTCCCAGAGCTCAGTTCTGCAGGAGCAGAGGGAGTCAGAGGTGGAAACAGTTAGGCCTGGGATCCTTCACCTGCTCCCAGGGCCCAGGCCCAGCGACCCCAGAAGCCCGGGGGAGAACTGCGGGCAGAGAATCCCGCGTTGGGGCTCCCCAGCGAGCACCCGCATTTCCTGGTGCCAGAGTGGGAGAATGTATGCTCCACGGAAGGCGTCCTGCCTGGCGGTCCCGGACTGCCAGGTCACACCCAGGGAGGGAAATTTGGGGACAAAAAACAAATGCAGCGCTAACACGCCCAGGGAAGCTATTTTACAGTGGATTTGGGTGATTTCGGATTCATGAGAGTATACACTGAGTGGCCAGATTATTCTGACCACCTGACGTTTGTAGGCAAATTAGCCGTACGCTGCATCGTGTGGGATATGGAAGCCGAAGGCCTGTTCGAACACCTTTGCTGTCTGCAGTTACCAAGATAAAACGTCTCCAATTCGCACAGGAACACAAGGATTGGACAGTCGAGCATTGGAAAGAAGTCATGTGGTCCGATGAATCATGTTTCCAGTTGCATCATGCAGATGGCAGAGTGAGAATTTCGCAGAAACAGCATGAAAGCATGCACCCCACACGCATGAGTATAACCCTTCAAGCTGGTGGGGGCAGTGTTATGGTTTGGGGCATGTTTTCCTGGCATGATTTGGGCCCTTTAATTCGTGTGGAACAAGGTCTGAATAGCACAACATACCTAAATATCGTTGCTGATCAAGTTCATCCTATCATTTGATGGCGTATCCCAATGGAGAGGGCTTCTTCCAACAAGACAATGCGCCATGCCACGGCGCTCGGATTGTGCAGGAGTGGTTTCAAGAACATGAGGGAGACTTTACCTTGCTTAGGTGGCCCCACAATCACCAGATCTCAATCCAGTTGAGCAGTTGTGGGACGAAGTTGGAAGAGCCATCAGGCAGCTGGTTCCACAACCATCAAATCTCACAGAACTGGACAGTGCTATTCATCAGGCATGGTGTCCGATTCCTCGCATCACCTTTCACCACCTCTTGGAGTCAATGCCAAGAAGAATCGCCGCAGTACTGAAGGCAAAAGGTGGCCCCACGAAGTACTGATGGGGGGTCATAATAATCTGGCCACTCAGTGTATACCGCCCATCAGAGTTGGGCTGGGAGGGAGAAGCTGGAGTATATTTCTCGTTCGGCGTCTGGTAAAAATGTATTTGCAATAGAAATATCATTCCCTAAGTAAATAGGTCAGTAATGAATAAACCATCAAATACGGCGACGTTGGGTTCCCCTGACAACCGGGGAGAGACTAGTTCAAGCAGATCCTCGACACCTCGATCAGAGGGAGAGGCCAGCTGAAGGCGGAAGGACCCGCTGCTGCCACAGGGCATGGAGGCGGTCAGGGACGCCCCCCCCCCCCTCCCCCCGGCGAACGCAGAGCAGAAGCAGGGCTCGGGGTCGATGCAAACAGCTCAGGAGGGAGGCCTGGGACTGAATGAGCCGGGGAGGCCCAGGGATTATGGGCTCCGAGTGATTTCCTCGGGGACGGCGCTGAAGTGCCTGGTTTTATTGGAAATCGGACCGTGTGAAGCAGGGTCAAATGAAGGAGCCTTTTCCCGCAGTCACCTGAGGCCTCTTCTCTCTAATTACCAGGATCCCTGCCTTGAAACCACCCCATTGTTCAGCCGCTCCGGAGAGCAGGCTCCGGCTTGAGGAGCCGCATGCAAAGCAGGGTTCCTCTGCTGCTCTCCGCAGGCTGATGCCCTCGGCGGGTTATTAGGGGAGTCGCTGCCGTAAAAAGCGAGAACACGAACACACGCCTCCAGCGCTGGGAACACTCACGGGAAAGCAGATACACGAGACCGTGCAAACAACCACGGGACTGTGGCCCCACGTTTCCTTCCCGGGGATCGGCGTGGAGGGAAGTGTGGTAGCCGGGTTCTGTGCCCCATCCCCATGACAACCAGAGAAGCTGCCCGCCCTGTCTGTGTGCCTGAGCTGCACAGGGGTCCTGACCGATCAGGACAGGCACCTGTGAGCTCTGGGGCGGCCTGGCGCCACGCTGTTGCTCTCTCTTCCTGTTCCTCGCCACTAAGATGTGCGTTAGCCACCTGGGGGTGGGGGGGACCCTGGCTGGGTTGGAGGTGGGCACCCCGGGGGCCCCAGAGCTCAGCTCCTCCCGCAGCAGGGAGGACCCGTGGGGGTGGGCTCTCCCGGAAGGACAGGGTGACAGTGGATGACTCTGCAGGGCGGTGCTGGGAGGGCGGGCAGGTTGGCTCAGAGAAGCTGGGAGATACCCACTCCTGCTGCTGCAGACTCGCCCGGCCTAGCCCTTCCCTCTCCCAGGAACCTCGGACACGCTGCAGACCCTGGTCCCCACGTTTCGGGTGCAGGCCGGGCAGAGGGGCGGGAATAGGTGTTTGGCCAGGGAGACCTTTCAAAGCCTCTCTGAGCACCTCTGTCCTCTTTGCCAGGCCTGACCCGCCTCCTCCCCGCTCCCTGAAACTGGGGAGGACTGTGCCCCAGGGAAAGGGCGTTCCTGGGAGCAAGGGGGGAGCCTGACCCCAACGGGGGATGCATCTGTCCCCCCACGTACTTCATGGGGGAGGGAGGGGGTTGAGGCAGAAGGAGGGAGAGCAGAAGGCTCCCCTGCACCCTCTGTGCCGTCCACCGAGAGCCCCCTGCCCTGAGGCCTCTGCCCCGTCCTCTGAGCAACTGGACCGGCTTTCCCTTCCAGCCCGGACCACGTGTGTGCAGCCCACGTGAGAGGGACAGAGAGCATGGGAGGGGCGTGTGTGTGTGTGTGTGTGTGCGCATGAGAGACACAGAGAGCATGGGAGGGGCGTGTGTGTGTGTGTGTGTGTGCGCGCGCGTGAGAGACACAGAGAGCATGGGAGGGGCGTGTGTGTGTGCACATGAGAGACACAGAGAGCATGGGAGGTGTGTGTGTGTGTGTGTGCACATGAGAGACACAGAGAGGATGGGGTGTGTGTGTGTGTGCGTGCGTGCGTACATGAGAGAGCATGGGAGGGGCGTGGGGTGTGTGCACATGAAAGAAACAGAGCATGGGAGGGGCGTGGGGTGTACACACGCTTGCACACTTCGGGGAAAGCCTTTCCAGGCAAAAGCAAGCAGGAAGCGCGCGAACATCTCCGTGTGCTGCGTTCTCCCGTGACCCTTTTACATAAATGACACCGTTACAACAAAGCCATTTAGCTTTTATGCCTGTGATTCGTGGTGTCCATTCCAGTTAATTACAGTGATTTAAAAACATCTGCACTTAATAAAGAACCTTCCTCTCCCCGCTCCCAATCTGCCCCCTCCCCACCCCCACCTTTCTTCAGGCCCCTGGGCTAACACAGCCATCACAGTCCCCAGCAGGCCACCGCGTGTGCAAGGAGCTGGGACTGCAGGCGGCCCAGGGGCAAGGAGCTGGGACGCGGGAGGCCCAGGGGTGGAGCGGGCTGGGCTGGAGGAGGGCAGGGCCGGCCTTGTCCTTCTCCACGGAGGCTCAGGGGCTGGGAAGGGCCAAGCCCAGGGACTAGAGCATGGATACATCCAAGCTCTTCCTTCGTTCTGGGCCTCAGGCTATTTGACAAAAGGGGAGACCAAGGCAAGCAGGGGCTTCCCTCTTCCTCTGGGGGCTCCCCTGGCCCTGGCTTCTACACAGAGGACAGCCGGGCCTACAACCGCGGCCACCTGACTTCAGTGGAGGAGGCGAACCCGACTCCGCCGCAGCCCAGGGCTCTGCCCCCAGGAGACCTGGGCACCCTGGGAGGGCCGGGAGTGGGCACAGAGGGAAGGGGAGGGGAAGCCAGCTTTGGGGTGCTAGGAAGTGACGGGCGCCCCAGTTCCCAGTGAGAGACCCAGGGCTCCCAAGAGGGGTTTAGGGGAAGGAGCAGGACCAGGAAGGGGGGCGGGGGCGTGGGGCTGGCAGGGGGAGGGGGGCTGGGCTTCCCCAGGGCTAATGTCCACCCTCCTGGTCTCTGCTTCTGGCCAGAGTGACGCCTCCCCTGAATCTGTCCCCATTTCCTAAGATCAAGGCGCAGAGACTCCTGGTCCTGGAGGACAGACTGCCACCCCCAAAGCTGCTGTAGGCCAAGGGAGGCGGCGGGAGAGGCCTGGCAGTGGGCTCAGGGGCGGTGGACCCAGGGCAGGTGCCATGGTGGATGCCGACTTTGAAGGCGGTCAGCCCGGGCTGTGTGACCGGCAGCTGCTTACCTCCCGGAGGCCTGAGGATGGCGGCGGCAGCTGCGGCCACTGGTAAGGCCCTCCCTGCTGGCCCTCCCTCTGTCCCAGCCTCCTCAGGGGCGGCGTGGGGGTGGGGGTGGGGGTGGGGGAAGGGCCATGGCTGCACCTCTGCCCACGTGGAGCCCTTTCCATGAGCCCGCTTCCAGGTGACTCTAATCCAAAGCTGTGGGCCGGGGGCGGAGCGCTCCAGGGGATTCCGGTGGCTGCCCGACCCTCTGCACCTGCTGGGCCTGGCTCCCCTAACACCAGGGGACAGACCCCCAGCTGGGTGTGGGGGAGGGACGAGGAGACCCCACCAGGATCCCTGAGTGGCAGCCAGACCGAATAGCCCCGGTGGGCAATGGATCCTTCCCCCGGTCTAAGGCAGCCTGGACCCCCCACAGCCATGGGTCCCCTGCCCCGGTCTAAGGCAGCCTGGACCCCCCACAGCCATGGGTCCCCTGCCCCGGTCTAAGGCAGCCTGGACCCCCCACAGCCATGGGTCCCCTGCCCCGGTCTAAGGCAGCCTGGACCCCCCACAGCCATGGGCCCCCTGCCCCGGTCTAAGGCAGCCTGGACCCCCCACAGCCATGGGTCCCCTGCCCCGGTCTAAGGCAGCCTGGACCCCCCACAGCCAGGGGTCCCCTGCCCCGGGTCTAAGGCAGCCTGGACCCCCCACAGCCATGGGCCCCCTGCCCCGGTCTAAGGCAGCCTGGACCCCCCACAGCCAGGGGTCCCCTTCCCTGGCTCATCACCTACTGAGCCTGCTTCCTCCCGCCTCCCCTCGGCCCCTTCCTTCCCCACTCTGACCACAGCACAGCCGGGATGCACTGTCCCTGAGCAATGGCTGCCTTCCTCCTCTCTCCTTCCGCCCGCATCGCTCAGCCATCCCCCGGATGACCTCCGTCCTTGCCGGGTGCAGTCTCACCCGCGGACATGGCGCCCTTCCTTTGCCCATCTACCCAGGGCCCCTGCCCTGCCCACCCTTGGTCAGTGCAGCCACTGGGGCCACAGCAGCTCAGCTCAGTTCAGGTCAAGGGGACGATGAGAGAGAGAGAAATCGATCGGCTGCCCCCTGCATGCCCCCCACCGGGGATCGAGCCCACCACCTGGGCATGTGCCCTGACCGGGAACCGCACCGTGACCTCCTGGTTCATAGTTCGATGCTCAACCCCTGAGCCACGCCGGCCGGGCAAGGCCATCCATCTGCTTTAAACACAAAGGCTGTGGGTTCAATCCCCAAGAGCATGATCTCTCTGCAGAATGGGGTCTGTGCTGGGTGGTCCTAGGAGGGGGCTTTCTCCCTTTGCTCATGAATTCACTCAGCAAACACTCCCTGAGCCCCCACAGGGACCAGGCTCCGAGCTCTGGGAAGGGGTGGGAAGCAGCAGCCAGCCTGTCCCCCCGGGAGGCGGGAGGAGATGGGCGCCGGCCTGGGAGCCTGTCCACAGGACGGGGCAGGAGCAGCCCGGGGCGTGGCGTTGGTGGACATCCTCGCTCTGGCCCGCGCTCCGGACCGCGTGGGAGCCTGGCCCAGTGCGACGTGCACAATCCTTTGCTCTCAGACAAGGAGCTCTGTGTAGAAAAGGGTGGGAGGCCTTGGGGTGAACTTCTGGCAAATTCAGACTCGCCAGGAGCGGTTGGCCCATCCATCACCCGGTTAGGAACGGCGCAGGTTCTTGCTGGAACACAACCGGGCCCCACACCCGCTCCGCCCAGGCCAGGCCGCCGGGTGAGCCTCACGTGTTGCTGGGTTCTGCCGGCGTCACGGAAAGTCTCAGCCGCTCGGGCCCAGGACGTGTGCTTGTCAATGCGCTGAGCGCGGATCCCCGAAGCACGGTTTGCGGTTCACATTGTCCTTCCGAGAGACAAGGGCCCTCTTCCCTGGGTGCTTCCCACGCCGTGTCGCACCCACGTCCACAGGCTGTGGGTGGCGGGCCCCTGCGCCTGTGCAGACGCGGGAGATGGAGTCGGGGAGGCCTCCAGCGCCTGTGCCCAGTGAGCTACCTGGTGGGAGGGAGGGATGGGGAGCTGGCGGGGGGGGGGGGGGGGGGGGCGGCAGGGGGGAGTGGGATGGCTCACTCCTGGGGAGCAGAAATGACAAATGGCTCCCGCTGGGAACCCTGCCTGCCGTCCTTCCAGATCATTCATCTCTGCGGGTGGTTTGAAACCGCCTCCCCCTCCCCTCCCCCTCCCCTTCCCTTCCTCTCCTCCTCCCCCCTCCCAAGTCAGGGATGTGTTGTGTGTGTGGTTGTGTGCATGGGGGCCTCTCTCGGGCTTGACTGATTGGTGTGTGGAGGTGGTCGGCTACAGGTCTGTCCTGCCCCACCCAGGGTCAAGGACATGTCCCCGGCCCTGCACGACCCTGTGTTTCTCCTTAGGAGGTGTTCTTCACGCAGGCACGTCGCTCATTCCCTCCTGACGGACCGACGGACGGGCCGTCCAGAGCCTCCTGTCCGCACTCGTGGGCGCCCGCATGCAGGGGCCTCCGGGACCGAGAGCGGCAGTGGACACACGGGCAATCCCTGCGCTGTGGGCGGCCTCCATCCGTGTGCGTTCGGCGCCTGTCCAGTCACAGAACACGGGCTCCTCGGGGGCGGGCCTCTTCCTGTCCGCTACCCCTTCCTGTCCACTACCCCTCCCTGTCTGCTACCCCTTCCTGTCCGTTACCCCTTCCTGTCTGCTACCCCTCCCTGTCCGCTACCCCTCCCTGTCCGTTACCCCTCCCTGTCCGCTACCCCTTCCTGTCCGCTACCCCTTCCTGTCCGTTACCCCTCCCTGTCCGTTACCCCTCCCTGTCCGCTACCCCTTCCTGTCCGTTACCCCTCCCTGTCCACTACCCCTTCCTGTCCGCTACCCCTCCCTGTCCGTTACCCCTCCCTGTCCGTTACCCCTCCCTGTCCGCTACCCCTTCCTGTCCGCTACCCCTCCCTGTCCGTTATCCCTTCCTGTCCGCTACCCCTCCCTGTCCGCTACCCCTCCCTGTCCGTTATCCCTTCCTGTCCGCTACCCCTTCCTGTCCGCTACCCCTCCCTGTCCACTACCCCTTCCTGTCCATTACCCCTCCCTGTCCGCTACCCCTTCCTGTCCGCTACCCCTTCCTGTCCACCCCCCTCCCTGTCTGCTACCCCTTCCTGTCCGTTACCCCTTCCTGTCCGCTACCCCTCCCTGTCCGCTACCCCTTCCTGTCCGCTACCCCTTCCTGTCCGCTACCCCTCCCTGTCCACTACCCCTTCCTGTCCGTTACCCCTTCCTGTCCACTACCCCTTCCTGTCCGTTACCCCTCCCTGTCCATTACCCCTCCCTGTCCGCTACCCCTTCCTGTCCGTTACCCCTCCTTGTCCGCTACCCCTCCCTGTCCGCTACCCCTCCCTGTCTGCTACCCCTCCCTGTCCGCTACCCCTTCCTGTCCGTTACCCCTCCTTGTCCGCTACCCCTCCCTGTCCGCTACCCCTCCCTGTCCGTTACCCCTGTCTGCTACCCCTCCCTGTCCGCTACCCCTTCCTGTCCACTACCCCTTCCTGTCCGCTACCCCTCCCTGTCCACTACCCCTTCCTGTCCGTTACCCCTTCCTGTCCACTACCCCTTCCTGTCCGTTACCCCTCCCTGTCCATTACCCCTCCCTGTCCGCTACCCCTTCCTGTCCATTACCCCTCCCTGTCCTCCCTGTCCATTACCCCTTCCTGTCCGTTACCCCTCCCTGTCCGTTATCCCTCCCTGTCCGCTACCCCTTCCTGTCCGCTACCCCTCCCTGTCCGTTACCCCTTCCTGTCCGTTACCCCTCCCTGTCCGTTACCCCTCCCTGTCCGTTACCCCTTCCTGTCCGCTACCCCTCCCTGTCCGCTACCCCTTCCTGTCCGTTACCCCTTCCTGTCCGCTACCCCTCCCTGTCCGTTACCCCTCCCTGTCCGTTACCCCTCCCTGTCCGTACCCCTCCCTGTCCGCTACCCCTTCCTGTCCATTACCCCTTCCTGTCCATTACCCCTCCCTGTCCATTACCCCTCCATGTCCGTTACCCCTCCCTGTCCGCTACCCCTTCCTGTCCATTACCCCTTCCTGTCCATTACCCCTCCCTGTCCGCTACCCCTTCCTGTCCATTACCCCTCCCTGTCCGTTACCCCTCCCTGTCCGCTACCCCTTCCTGTCCATTACCCCTCCCTGTCCGTTACCCCTTCCTGTCTGCTACCCCTTCCTGTCCGTTACTCCTCCCCGAGGCGTGCCTGGCACCCACTGGACAGCCTGTTGGGCCCATCTCTGAGAGGAAGGAATTTTTTTCCATTGATTTTTATTATTTATTTATTATTTTTTTAAAAAATATATTGTTATTGATGTCAGAGAGGAAGAGAGAGGAAGAGAGATAGAAACATCAACGATGAGAGAGAATCACTGATGGGCTGCCTCTTGCACGCCCCCCACAGGGAATCGATCCCGCAACCTGGGCCTGTGCCCTTGAGCGGAATCGAACCTGGGACCCTTCAGTCCGCAGGCCGACGCTCTATCCACTGAGCCAAACCAGCTAGGGCTTCCATTGATTTTTAGAGAGTGGAAGGGGGAGGGAGGGAGGGAGGGAGGCTGGGGGAGAGCGAGACACATCCATTGGTGGCCTCCCTCACACACCCTGACTGGGGCGAGGATCAAACCTGCCACCCAGGTGTGCGCCCTTGACCAGGAATGGAACCCGTGACCCTTTGGCGCTCCCCGGCCGGTGCTCTAACCAATGAGCACACCAGCCGGGGCAAGAGCAGTAGGAATTTGGAGTCACGGGTGTCCACGTAAGAGGCATACACAGATTGTCTTGTTTCCACATTGTTTGTCGTGGCCACGAGGCTGTTCTCCCTTTAATGTTTCCTCAAAGTCTTGGAATTCGGGGGAATCCAATTCCGTCTACGGCGGATCCGAGTGGAGGTCCTGAACAGCTCGATGGGAAAGGCTCGCGGCGGGTCCTTCGGTGGCCTGTTCTCTGATGTGCCGAGACCTGTGTCAGGTGCCCGGATCGAACAGGCCAGAGCACGGTCTCAGAAGAAGAAAGTTCCCCCAAATCACTGGGTCTAAAACACCCTCCATTTGGCCCTCAATCTTTGCCATGCTTCCCTAATGCTCCTCTTATGCTAAACAAGGCTTGTAGCCCCAATACCCTGGGCCCCCCCACCCAAAGGGACAGGCACCTCCATTCTCAGGCGGCCGTTTGTCTGTCTCCAGGCGGTCAGCCCGCGGCTCCAGGTGCTCTCTGTCCTACAGGAAGGGTCAGGCTTCGCACTCCGCCCCAGCTGTCCTCCTCCTCCTCCTCCTCCTTCTTCTTTTTTTAAAAAAAATATAATTCTTTTTATTGATTTCAGAGAGGAAGGGAGAAGGAGAGAGATAGAAACATCAATGATGAGAGAGAATCATTGATCGGCTGCCTCCTGCATGCCCCCTACTGGGCATCGAGCCCGCAACCCAGGCACGTGCCCTTGGCCAGAATCGAACTTGGGACCCCTCAGTCCGCAGGCTGATGCTCTATCCACTGAGCCAAGCCGGCTAGGGACCAGTTGTCCTTCTTCAACTCAGAATCTTTCAGATGTAGGGGGAAGCCCGGCTGGTGTGGCTCAGTAGTTGAACATTGACCAATAAACCTGAGGTTGAGGTTCAATTCCCGGTCAGGGCACATGCCCAGGTTGTGGGCTTGATCCCCAGTGGGGGCCATGCAGGAGGCAGCTGATCAGTGATTCTCTCTCATTGTTGACGTTTCTCCCTCTCCCTTCCTCTCTCCCTCTTTTTTCCCCTTCCTCTCTGAAATCAGTAAAAATATATTTACACACACACACACACACACACACACACACACACACACACCCAGAGGGAAAAACACAAACTGGCAGGCGGCAGAGGCCAGACAGCGGGAAGCCCTCGCTCCTTCAGTGACCTGAGCACTCCAGGTCCGCGTCTGGTGCCGTCTGCCCCGGGGGGAGCGTGCAGGGGACCGAGTCCCGATGGGCCGCCCGAGGTACCGAAAGACAAGCCCAAGGCGAGAGACAGAGAGGGGAGAGGACGAGGCTAAGACCCCCGCCTCCCCCAATGGACATAAATCCCGGCCCAGCTCCCAGCCTGCTGTGCGGATGACATGCGCAGCAGAACAAAGCCGGGGAGATTTGGAAATGTCATCGCCGGGCTCCTGGCGGGATCACAGCGTTGTTATTTATCACGCCCGTCGGGAACCTGTAATTCCTCCGCTCCGCGCCGGAGAGCTCGCAGCTCGGCCGTCCTGCTGGCTCCGCGCCACGTCGCCGCGCCAGGCGAGCTGCTCTCCCAGCGCTTCTGTGAGTGGAAGAATTTTTTTTTTTTTTTTTTTTTTTTTTTTTATGGCTGCCATCGGGATCATGCCAGACTGGAAGACCGTGGCAAGCGAAGGGAACCGGGTCGTGTCGGCCTCTGCCTGCGAAGGGCCGGGGTTCGGGGAGGGATGGTGTGTCCATAAGCGCGGGCCGTCCGGCCCCCTCCCTCCCGCTCCCTCTGGCGGGTTGGGGGTTTGACTCTCTGAACTATAAAAGCCCACATGCGTGTGGCCCTTGGCCGAGGCCCCAGGCTCTGGCTGCCTCCTGTGGTTGTTCGGAAGCCCGAGCCCCGTGTCCGGAGCTCCAGCCGCTCCTCCGTGTCCTTGGGGGAGAGAGCTGTGTGCAGGGTGCGGTGGCCAGGCCAGCGGCCGCAGCGAGGCCATATCTCACCTTGATGCCTGCTGAGCTTCCTTTTGCTTTCAGAATGAGGACCTTCAGCCATCCATCCGAGCTTTCCAAGAAGTTTCAGTTCCACGTTTTTTGCCCGAGAGGAGGCCCGCGGACAGGTTTCGCTCACAGGACGACGTGCCAGGACCGCGCCAGGCAGGGCCTTCCAGCAGGCAAGAGGGTCCAGCCAGGAGCTCGGGCTGCGCTGGGGGCTCTGTTTCCCCAGAGAGCTCTCTCTTCTCCTTTTAGATACGACCTTTTACTTATTTATCTACTTTTATTTTTTTTAAATATATTTTTATTTATTTCAGAGGGGAAGGGAGAGGGAGAGAGAGATAGAAACATCAGTGATGAGAGAGAATCATTGATCAGCTGCCTCCTGCACATGCCACACTGGGCATCAAGCCCACAACCCGGGCACGTGCCCCACGGGGAATCTAACTGCGACCTCCTGGATCATAGGCTGATGCTCAACCACTGAGCCACGCCAGCCAAGCCAGATACGACCTTTTAAATTTTTTTGTTGTTGTTGTTAATCCTCCCCCGAGGATATATTTCCAATGATTTTTAAAATATATATTTAGAGAGAGTGGAAGGGAGGAGGAGAGACAGAGAAAAACATCAATGTGAGAGAGATACATCAACTGGTTGTCTCCCGCACGTGCCCTGACCAGGGCTGGGGATCGAGCCTGTAACCGAGGTAGATGCCCTTGACCAGAATCGAACCCAGGACCCTTCAGTCCGAGGGCCAATGCTCTATCCACTGAGCCACGCCGGCCGGGCCAGATACGACCTTTTAGGTGAGGCCCTGGCCCTGGGTCACTCTAAGGCAGCCAGCCCCAGGAGAGGAACCGCATGGAAAAGATGAAACCGCACACCCAGGACTACGGCCACGCGAGCTCAAGTCGGTAAAAAATATTCCACGTTATTGATTTTTCTAAGAAATAACCGGTCTGTTTCCGGGGGCCTGCCTATTGATCCGCAGCCCGCAGAAGTAATGAAGCACCACGATCGATCGGGCCAAAGGGCCCGTTACTCTGCGTCCGTCTGAGCAGCGCAGCCGCCTGCCGGGGACGCGGGGACTCCCCAGACGCCTTCTCCTGAGCCGCCGAGATTTATCTCCATCGGCATCAACATAGCAAATGGAGCCCCGATGACGTCTCCTGCGCCGAAAGCCCGGAATACATCACATCCGTCACCACGAAGCACACGGGAACCCAATTTGCAAAAAGGAAAAAAACATCGAAAGAGAAACTGCACGTTTTAACCCGAGCGCATTAGCTCCTCCCCCGCGCTCGATTAGGATGATATTTTACTCCTGAGCTCACGGTGGTTTTCTGCCTTTTATGTTCTCTGTCCTCCCGCACCGGCCCGGCCCGGCGGCTCTAGTTCAGGCGTCTTAGAAGGTGTTCCTGCTTCTAAGGCGATCACAAAGGACAGGTAGCTGGGATGGCAGGCTGATAATTCTGAGCAGAGCGAGCATTGCTACCGTATCCTCTAAGGAATAATTCAATGGGAGGCGATGAGCACCTGCAGGGAGAAAGGCTGCCGACTCCATGGGCGGCATTTGCTTTGCAAAAAGAGCTCCAATCTGAGCTGCTGTTAATTCCAGAATGTGTCATTTGCATTTTGCCTTTGCACTGGAGGACACTGCCCAGGGCCTGTTCTGATCAGAGGCGGTGCAGGCCCATCCCTCGGCTTTGAACGAATTTAGGAGGCAGCTATCTCCGGGGCTGACCCGTCTCCGCCCTCTTGGGGAACGCTGGCTGGTGCGGCTGGTGGAGTGAGGGTGCCTGGTGCAGGATGAGGTTGTCAAGGTCAGTGGGGACCAGATGGCAAGGACATTGCCTGAGGACACTGGGGAGCCAGGGAGAGTTTTTTTCGAGGGGAGGGAAGTGACAGCCATCGCTGGTAACAGTGCAGAATTGCAGTCCTCAGCCCCCTGTTAGTGGATGATGATGGTGATGATGGTGATGATAGCAACACAATGGGCCAAACTGCCTCCAAATTGTATACGGAGCAACTCATTTACTACACCAACCCTACGAGGGAGATACTGCTGTTCTCCCATTTTACAGGTGAGATGACTGAGGCACACGCAGAAAGCTCTCACCTTTCAAGTCCCAGAGATGCATGTGATGCCGGTGACAGAGGGACAGTAACCTGGAGTCGGTGCCGATTTGTGTTCTGGAAAGCGAATCATTCCGGGGAAATGCAGCCATTAGTGAGCGATGGCGCGTGCACACCTTCACGGGTTCAGAGGAACCGGCGTGTCACGGCTTCAAAGCCCAGTGTGGAGCGTGGTGTGGAGGTGGGGGAGCTGCAGGGAGCCGGGCAGGGGGGCGGCTTTGTTTTTCTTTTCTTGGCTGGAATGTGGACTTTCCCTTCCTCCCTGGGAGCAGGGCCATCACAACGACTGGAAGCTCAGTCCTCTGTGAAGAGAAACCGGCTTGGTTCCCGCTGGTGAGAGGTGGCCTCTGTCCTCTGCGGTCACAATGCTGGCGGCTCCGAGGGCCCCCCTACCCGCCCCCCGGCAGCCCCGGCTCATCTTCCCTTCCTCTGGGAAGCGAGGCGAGCCCCGATCTCCGACACAGCAAACCAGCACATCACTGGCTCCTCCGGAGAAGGCTGAGCCGGCCGCACCGACGAGGCTTAAAGATGGGGTCGTGCAATCAGCAGCCGCCTCCCCCTCCTGAGGCCCCCGCCCCGCACCTCAGCTACACCCCCAGTCCCACAGAGGAAAACGCTGAAGGGCCTCTTCAAACTTCCCAAAGCGGGGAGCGCGTCCTGATGGAGAGAATGGGGATCTGGCCTCCGTCCTCCAAGGCCCAGGACTGATGAGGGGCTGACTCAGTGTGTGAATGAGGAAACAGATGAGCTCTCGGATCGCAAAGGCAGAAACCAATTTTTAAATCATTTTTTTTACAATCACAGTCCTGTCATGAAAGTCTTCACTGGACGCTGTCACCGCATGCGGCTCAGAGCTGGCCTGGCGGGCCAGTCCCTCGTGGCAGGCCAAGGCCACACACGTTGAGCGGTGCACCCCGCGGTGATGCCAGGCGCAGCCAGGGGCCCGAGGAGGGAGGCCGGGCACGGAGCGCCCCAGGCAGCGTCCAGGGCGTCCCTGTCCTGGGGTCCTGGGCGGATCAGTCTTGTCTGTCCTGTTTCTATAGAGACATCCATGGCCTTTGGATCCACCCTCACGTTCACATCTGTGCTCATTGGCTCTCACGAGTGACCTCGGGTCTCCTGCAGCCCGTGGATCTGGAGGGGCTGCCCATTGTGGGGGGGAGATGCCAGTATCCCCTCGGGGTCGGCGGGCACCCTCGGCATCAGGATGCGGGCTTTCTGGTCATGTTGGTGGAGTTTCCTGTGCTCGCCCAGGGCTGTCTCCAGAGCAGCGGGGGTGAGGGCAGGGTTTGCCTTGGGGCCGCTCCCCTGGAAGTTCTCACCTTTTCTCCCCCAGCCGCTGCCCTTTGCTCCCAAGCCCTGGCCTCGGTGGGCGACCCATCCTACAAACCTGCCCCCAGCCACCGGTGCCTCCTTTCTCTCTGCCCGTGACCTGGCCTTGGGCCTTGCCTGCTTCTCCGGCAGAGTCCTGCAGCTCCTGGACGGACAAGGAGAGCTTTCTACGTGGCTTCCAGGTGCCAAATGCGCAGAGCATGCAGCCTGGGCCGCACTGAGGAGCAGTGCCGAGGGGCAGACCCCGACGAGCAGGGGGCTCCCCGCTCGCTCTCCAGGTGCCGGAAGCAGCCCAGACAGCGACCATCTCAGAAACCCTGGTGGAGACGCACCCTCCCACTGCGCCACACTCTCGCCGCCTGCGCAGAGATGGGGGGGCGGGGGGCGGATTCGGCCTTTTAGAGTCCCTGTGCCTCCAGGCGGCAGTCCCTGGGCCTTTGGGGGTGCATGTCTGTGGGCACAGCTGTGGAGCGGGGAAGGATGGCTGTGGAGAAGGGCGTGCCAGGGCCGAGCCCAGGTGAGCTGGCGTTCAGAGGGTCGGTCAGGCCTGCGGTGTGTGGGCAACCCCTGTCCTCTGAGAAGCCCGGCTCCGTCCGGCTCCGTCCGTCCTGTCACCAGAGCGCCCTGCCCTTGACGGATGTGGAGCTGAAGGAGATGGCCTTCAGAGTGCCTGGAGGGCTGGCAGCTCAGCTACCAGATGACAACTGGAGATTCAGGGAGAGCAGCTCCGATTTGCATCCACTTTGCATCTCATTTGCATAGGACACGAGCCTGCAGAACCCACACCTCTCAATCATCCCCTGTGGGGGTGGGACGTCCTGTCCTTTGGAGAAGAGGGGGGAGGCGGCAGGATGGGCCCTGCTGGGGCCGCGGTGGCGGGGTCAGGGCGCGGGGCCAAGAGCTCAAGGTGCTGACAAAGTGGCCCTTGTGGCCTAACCTCCGATCGATCAGGTCACTTGGTTTTCTGCAGCACCAAGGCCCGGGGGCTATGGAAAAGGGCGGCCACCGTCCTGGATCTGAACGCGCCGTGGAAGTTCCTTCCCCCCATCCTGTGGGCGACCGCAGGCTCAGCCAGCCTTCCTGCGCCGGGCCGGGCCGGGCTGGGCCAGGCCGGGCTGGGCTGGGCTGGGCCGGGCCGGCTGCAGAGCCCCTCCCCGTGGCAGCCAGGCCACGCCAGCCACCCTGCCCTCTGAGGGAGGGGACTCACCCCAGAGGCTCTGAAGCCTGGAGCTGTTCCATGTTTTGGTCGTGTGGACCCAAGGCCTGGGCCCACCACCCCCACCTCTGCCGCTGAGCCCCCGAGAGTGGGAGAAGCCCTGGAAGCAGGTGGAGCCTCTCCCCTCCCCTCTCTCCACCTTGACCGTGACAGTGATAGACTGGGGACCGCAGAGGGCTCTGCCAGCGGGTAGGAATCCCTGCCCAGAGCTTCCCGGGAGGGGTCAGGTGCTTGCTGGACCAAATCCCAGCTCTGCCCTTGCCGCTGGGCGACCCTGAAGAACACCGAACCTCTCTGAGTCGTAGCTTCCTGCTGCCTCGAACCACGACACCATCTTGAAACAGAGTCACTGCCAGTGTGAGGCCCGTGGCCAGTGACCTCTGCCCTTCATGAGGGGCATGCTCAGGGCACACGCCTCCTTCTTCCCCTTCGCCACCCGCTCCTCAGTGTAATCGGTGCGGCGTTTAGGACAAATGTCAGTCAGCCCATCGCCCTGAGGAGCTAGCAGAGGCGGGTCCTGGGGCCTGACCTCAGCCTATGCCTCGGCCGTTCCCTCCCTGAGCGGCCACGGGGAGGCCCGCCTGGGGCCTCGGCCACCGCCGGGCACGCCGTCCTTCCTCAGAGAGGTCGAGGGAGTCGCCACTGCCACCAGGTACCCCCGGCTTCCAAGGCTGCCATCCCCCTCCACACACTCAGGAAAGGGCAGGGGTGAGGAGGGGAGAGACAGGGATCGGAGAACCGCTAAGCCACGAAGGACTTAGAACAGGATTACTTCAATTATATACTTCGGTGATCTGCTGAAGTTTCCCGTCCCACGATTACATTACAACAGTAACACCTCTAATGGGTTTTCACAGGGAAAACGTTCATTTTATTTTATAATGTTTTGGTGCTGTGGTCCATAACGGAGGCAGCAAAACCTGCTCTTGTACCCCGAATGGTCAGGGATGGGTGGGAGGGCCATGGAGCAAGCGGGGGGTGGGGGGGCCGGGATCACCTCTGTTCATTCCCGGGGCCGGCAGCCAGGGACAGCCACGAGGTATAGAAGGATGTAGAAGGATGGGGCTGGGGCCAGGGGCGCCCTGGCAAGAGGGGGCTGGGGGGTGTCTTGGGTTGGAAGGAGAGAAGTGGGGGCTGCCGGGTGGTCAGCCACCCGCCCCTGGGTAGATGAGATGGATGAAATGGGGTCACGCCTCCCCTGTAGGCCTGAGCAGGCCCCGTGGGGGCGGAGAAGGACCTGGGTCGGTCCTCTCTAGCCTCCGCGTGGCGGCTGCTCCGAGGGGAGACAGGAAGCATGAAGCTGTCCCGGAAGTTTCTGTGTCCTTTGTGGTGGAAGCAGATTCTCCAGAGAAATCCGAAGGCACCTGGCCTGGGGGCCGAGTTGGACATCACTGCCTCTCCCGCTGACCCTGTCTGTCTTTCTCAGCTCCTCCGAGCTGGAGTCTTTGGCCACCTCTGACCCTCAGTGTCACTCCCCTGAGTACCTAAGTATCAGACAAGTACAGAGGGAGGGAGGGGGAGTGGGGGGGGGGGGAGGAGGGAGAGTGAGAAATTGGAATTAAGCCACTGGTAACAACAACAACAGCTTGTTTTGAGCATTTACCATTTGCTTGGCCTTGTAAGTACATTGTTATTAATTACTAGAGGCCCAGTGCACGATATTTGTGCACCTGCAGGGAGGGGGGTGTCCCTCAGCCCGGCCTGCACCCTCTCTCAGTCCGGGACCCCTCGGGGGATGTCCCACTGCTTGCTTAGGCCCGCCATGGGGAGCAGTCCTAAGCTGGCAGTTGGACATCCCCCGAGGGGTCCTTAGCACTGCTGTGGAGGTGGGAGAGGCTCCCACCACTGCGGCTGTGCTCGCCAGCGGTGAGCCCAGCTTCTGGCTGAGCGGCGCCTCCCCCTGTGGGAGTGCACTGACCATCAGGGGGCAGCTCCTGCATTGAGCGTCTGCCCCCTGGTGGTCTGTGGGCGTCATAGCAACCAGTCGTTCTGCTGTTGGGTCGATTTGCATATTAGGGTTTTATCATATAGGATGACAGCAATTGAAGAAGGTAGCTATGGAGGATTATACTCCTCGACACACTAGGAAAAGGAGGCGTAGGTCAGTTAGTTCATAAGACAGGTCAGTACTAAGTGCCGGATGGTGAACTTGACCCGGACATGACCCAGAAGCTCATGCTGGTCTCCACTGGTTCCCTAGAAGTCACTGGGACAGGCCCAAGCCTAGAGTCTCGGGGGGCCGGGGGGCGGGGGCTGGAGAGGGATCTTTGTAATGAGCCACTCAGGTGGTTCTGCTCCAGGTGAGAAGCACCCGGCCTCCCCGGAGACGCATGTGGCAGCCATGGTGGCGGCTGCAGGGTTCCTCCCCAGGCGCCTACCTGCTCCTCCTCCCTCTTCCTCCCCTAGCCTGGCCGGCCTGGTCCAGACACTCGGCACCTGCGGGGGCCTCACCTGCAGGTCCACCCGCATCGCCCTCAGGTGCCCGCTGCTCAGTCCCACCTGCAGCTGGCGCTCCCCGCCCGCCCGCCCGCCCGCCGCCACACAGGGGCCCCGCCTGTCCCGCTCTGTGCTCCCCGCTACTCAAGCCACCTCTGCTGAGACCCCAGCAGGGTCCACGCCGCGCCCAGGAGCCCTCTGCCTCAGGGCTGCCCCCAGCAGCTCGTTCCTGCCTCCCCCCAGCCGCAGGCCGCTGTCCAGCTGCACCCCCGAAGCCCACCCTGGGACCCAGGTCGTCACTGCCCCCGTCTTGCCTCTGCAGCTGGCTCTTGGCCTGGTCCCAGCGCAGGCTTCTTCCCCTCCCTCACCCGCACCCGGGCCGCAGGTCCCCCGAGGCCTGTGGGGGCCAACGCCTGCTCACCTGCAGATTGGCCTGGGAACGAACCTCCCTGCAGGGACTGGCGTCTGTAAGCCGCTGTCACGCTGCTTGGCACACGAGAGAACCGTGTCCCCTGGCTCCCCTAAGCCGCACAGAGACAGCGGGCGGGTCCCAGTAAGCGGACCACGTGCCATGGCGTCTGAGTTAGCGGATCCCTGGCCACCCAGCCTCCTCATCATAAACACACGGGCGCCGCCATCACCGGCCTCGGAGCCGTAGGAGCGCGCTGCCTGGGGACCCGGGGCGCAGGGCGCCATGGCTGGCAGGGCAGAGCGCAGTCAGCGGATGAACCGTAAGTGAGAACCGTGGCTGCTCAGCCAGGGCCCGCTGCGCCATTGCCGGGGCGGCTGTGAACTGCTCCGAGCACCCCCCGCCCGAGCCTGGCGCCCACCCTCTCCCTGGCGGGCGTTATTCGGCCCGGCTCCCACCTGTGGCCCTCCAGGGCTGCTGCGGGACAAACGTCTCCTGCGGGCCACGTCCTGGTCCAGGGACCGGGGGGCGTGGAGGGCGAGCGTGGGCGCTGCTCCCAGAAGCTCCGCTCCCCGCCGGCTCCTCGGAGGGCGCACTGGGAGCAGAGGGAGTCTGATTGGGAAGCTGGAACCGGCTGGGGCTGGGGGGAGGGGGAGCTCTTCCTCTGATCGGGCTTATTGACCGAGTATTTCTAAACCTCAGCCCGCCCTTCCCCTGCCCTGGTCTTGCAGGTTACGTTCCCAGAGGCACGTGGAGTCTGCAGGGGTTTCTAGAGGATGAAAGGGGGGTGCCACCCCAATAAATTCCATTTGAAAAAGGAAGGGGGGTTCAGGCGACCCCAGGAAGTCACTGCGATGGAGGAGGTGAATTTCCTTCATACACGTTCTTTATGTCTTCCCCTTTGAAGAAAAATGCTGCTTGGCCTTCAACAAAGAAAAGAAAGGAGGGAAGGAAGCAGGCGTGGGCAGGGGGAGGGCCTGGGTGAGGGGACCCGTCGAGCTGCCCTGCACTGGGTGGGGCCGGCCAGGCCTGTGCCCCCTCCACCCACAGGCCCCCGCTGTGGCCCCGCTGGGGAGGGTGAGGTGCCTCGCGGCCGCCGAGGCCAGCCCTGAGCTCCCTGCCCACACTGGGGGGCGTCTGGGGGCACAGCCCAGTGTCCACCTCTGTGTGGCATTGCCCGGGCGGCCTCATTGACCCTCTGGGGCGGCCTAGAACCCCAGCCCTGGCCCTCATCTCGTCACCGCCCATGTCCTAGCCGCTCCATTCAAGCTCCCTTTGTCTGCCCGGAGAACTCCTATTCGTGCCGCGAGACCCAGCTCCAATGCCCCCTCCCAGCCACCTGTGCTGTTTCCTTCTCTCAGGCCCCGTGGTGCACGCGCCCCCCCCCCCCATCCTAGACTTGACTTCCAAGCTCTGGAGAGGATTCCTTGCAAGCCTGCCTCCCACCCCACCGACCATGAGGCCCGGGTCAGGCTGGCCTTGGATTTCCCCTGCGTCCTTGGCACCTAGCGCCGAGCCGGCAGGAGGAAGATGCTCAGTGGCTTCGCGGAGTGAACGAAGGAGCGAGGGCGTGGGGAGGGGTGCTGGATACCCCCCCAGCTTAGCCGGCCCTCGGTGGGAGGCTCGGGCAGAGCCCTTGGTCCCAAGCAGCCCGGGCCCTCCCTGCCACTCGCCCCTTTGGCGGGAAAGAGCCCGTCGTCAGGGCTGAGGGGCGCGGCTGCCCCTTGGGGCAGTTAGACAGACACTCACTCACTCCGCCCTCACCCCTCGGCCTTTGTCCTCCTAGGAAGCCTCCCTGGGCTCCCGGCGGCCGGAGCTCGTCAGGTTGATGGATGGGCTGGGGTCACGGGGAGCTCTTCCTCCTCGTTCTACACTCTCCCCGCAGTGCCGGAGGGTCAGGGAGCAGAGCGGCGGCTCATCCTGAGGGTGAGGATTTGTAGCGCCCCTCCCTGGGGTCACCACCGGCCGTTAAAGGTTAAGTGTGTTTATGTGGCACCTCCCGGAGGTCGCAGGCCTGCCAACACCAGTGAACGGTGACGAATGACTGGTGTCCTGTGTCTCCAGCTGGGCTGTGGCCTCAGCGGCCGCCCTGGCACCCAGGCAGCTCCAGGCGCCGCCGTCCAACAGGCTTGGGCCCAGGAGGCCAGGCGTGGAGTGGGCTGGGAGGGGGCGGAGTCAGCAGGACCTGTGTGTTTGCAGGGGGGCCTGTGTGTTTGTAGGGGGGGCCTGTGTGTTTGTAGGGGGGCCTGTGTGTTTGCAGGGGGGCCTGTGTGTTTGATGGGCGACCCATGTGTTTGCAGGGGGGGCTGTGTGTTTGTGGGGGGGCCTGTGTGTTTGCAGGGGGCCTGTGTGTTTGCAGGGGGCCTGTGTGTTTGTAGGGGGACCCGTGTGTTTGCGGGGGGGCCTGTGTGTTTGTAGGGGGGCCTGTGTGTTTGCAGGGGGCCTGTGTGGTAGGGGGCTGTGTGTTTGCAGGGGGCCTGTGTGTTTGTAGGGGGGCTGTGTGTTTGCAGGGGGGCCTGTGTGTTTGCAGGGGGCCTGTGTGTTTGCGGGGGTCTGTGTGTTTGATGGGGGACCCGTGTGTTTGCAAGGGGCCTGTGTGTTTGTAGGGGGGGCTGTGTGTTTACAGGGGGACCCGTGTGTTTGCAGGGGGTCTGTGTGTTACAGGGGGGCCCGTGTGTTTGCAGGGGAGGCTGTGTGTTTGCGGGGGGCCTGTGTGTTTGGAGGGGGCTCCGATCTCTCCGGCCCCCAGTGGGCAGGTGGTCTGATCCTTCTGACCCTGCTTCCGGGTCCCCTTAATTGGGAGAATAACGCCCCCCTCTGAGCCCACAGGGGAAGAGGTGCTCGGGGAATAACGGCAGCTTGCTTTCGGCATTGAAGGGTTTACGACCATAACCCCCTGACTGCGCTGTCAGACGTGAATGACGGTGACCTCAGCCCCACACTCATGCCAAAGCGCCAGACGGGGCAGCCTGCAGGAGTGTCTGCATTGTTCTCTGGGGGGCGGGGCCTGGGAGGGGCGGGGCCTGGGAAACTGACTGGCTTCCGCCCACAAGCGGGGCGCAGGAGCTGCTCCTCTGGCTCCTCTGGGCCGTGGCCCAGGTCACTGCGGGCACCTTCTCGTCCGCCGCTCACACAGCCCGAGGCGGGCACACCAGTGCACTTTCACCTTTGACCCGAGTCCCTGTGGAGCGCGGGGGACGACGTGTCTGAGTGTGCACGCGTGTGCGAGTGTCAGGGGGCGCAGGAACCTTCTGAATCCAGTGCTGGCCACACATCTGAAACCTGGGGTACACTGACACGGAGCCTGAAGGGTTAACAACACCCCCAGATTTTCCCGGCCCCGGGGATGCACGTCACATGGTCCAGCTCTAACACGGACCTGCAGCTCCGTGGCCCGCAGGCCACTGTCCCGCACCGTGACCCTGCCGGGGACATGCTTGTCACCGCTCCCACCGTACAGTTTGTGGCGGATTTGACGCGGGTTTCAGCTCTCCCTTCCCTCCCCGGAGTGGCAGGTCGCACGCACGTGTGTGTTGCCAGGTGGCTTTGCAGGCCCCCCACGAGGTGGGTGCAGTCCCCCCCGGAGCCTCTGATGCCGGGGGCGGGGGGCACACACGGAATGTCGGGCTGTGACGGGGAGAGGCTGTGAACGTGCTGGCACCGCGAACGGAACGGGCCCAGTGGCTGCTGGTCCCCAAAGGAGCCGCCCCGGGACCTCGCCCCGGAGAAGGAAACGAGCCAGGCCGAGCGCTGTAAGCCGTTGTGAACGTAGCGATGGCTGCCTAGTCTGTAGGCCCGTAGTGGTCAGTTAAATATTTGCTTAATTTCCTTAGAGAGAAACTAAGCATTGAAAGGCAGCAGTTCCTGCCCGGCTGGCGTGGCTCAGGGGTGGAGTGTCGACCTAGGAACCAGGAGGTCAGGGTTCAATTCCGGGTCAGGGCACAGGCCCGGGTGGCGGGCTCCATCCCCAGTGGGGGGCGTGCAGGAGGCCACCGATCCATGATTCTCTCTCATCATGGATGTTTCTCTCTCTCTCCCTCTCCCTTCCTCTCTGAAACCAATAAAAATAAAATATAATTTAAAAAAGCAGCAGTTCTAGGGAAATCGGAGGCCTTCCTCGTGCTCCTAGAAAGCTTCATGCTGGGGCGGGGGGGTGCGAGGAAGTGGCTACGTGGCACCCCCCGGGGCCCTTAGACCACTCTGCCCGCAGCACTGTGTCCACAGCAGCACCGTGTCCACAGCAGCACCGTGTCCACAGGAGCACCGTGTCCACAGGAGCCCGTGTCCACAGGCGGGCGTGACCCAGCAGCAGCACCGTGTCCACAGCAGCACCATGTCCACAGCTGGGCGTGACCCAGCGGCAGCACTCACCTCCGGTTCTGGCCCTGGGGACACCTGCATGGTCAGGGGCAGGAAGTCCCGCAGGTAGGACCTCAGCAGCTCCCGCCGCTCCTCCTCACGCAGCCGGGCGAGGAGGCGGCCCGGGGGGTGGGGGCGGTGGGGGTCTGCCAGAAGATCTCCTCCAGCTTCCCCGCCGGTCCCGGTCCTGCGGAGGGCCCAGAGCGGCGGGGTGAGGGCCAGCCACGCTCTCCCTCCCTCCTCTGGGGGTGGCCGGCGCTCTGCAGACTGTCCTGGCGGGTAAGGGTCTACTCCACGCTGCGAAGGACAGTGGGCGGCCGGGTTCAAAGATCATTTATTCACTCAACAAGCTCCCAGGGGCTATGTGGGCTGCGTGGGCGAGGGAGGCGGGGTGCTGGGGGGAAAGAGGCTGTCCCTGATGGCCCTGGCTCAGGGCAGCGGAGACCAGAGCTCGGCTCAGGCTGGGGGAGATGAGAGTCTGTCCCGCCCCTGAGACTCTTGGGAGGTTGGAGAGCGGGGGTGGGAGTGAGCCCGAGCAGGCAAGGCGCCCCTCCCGCCCCCCAGAACGCCCTCCTTTGGAGTCTGTTCTGCATTTGGGTCCAGAGGAGTCTCCTGCCTGAAGCTCAGGCTCCCGTGGGACGAGGGGTGAGCAGCCCCGTCTTCCTCAGCGAGCGGCCAGTGGACACACGGGAGGCCCCGGCGTGGCCCCGCAGAGGCGGCTCACAGAGCGGCCGGAGACAGCCTGCCCTGCTTGTCCCTCGTCCCTCACAGCCGTGAGCCTCGGGGGGGAGGGGGGTGATGTGACTTGCCCGAGGTCACGCTGCTGTGGGAGGGAAGGAGAGTGGGGCCCGCTCCGCATCCAGGCTGTTGGAGTCCAGAGCAGGCGTTTGCGGGGAGGGCTCTCTGCGCACAGCTGGCTGCCACCTCTGCGCTGCCCACCTTGTGCAGCAGGAGGGTGCAGAGCTGATGGCTGGCTGGTCTCCATGGCAACAGCTGAGGAGTCTGCATCAGTCGGTGGCAGGACCGCCATCCTGAGGCTGCCTTGGAGTGGGAGCTGGGCTTCAAGGGTGGCAGGACCGTGGGGGAGGGGAGAGGGGCTGGAGGGGTGGGGTGGGAGAGGGGGAGAGGAGCTGAGGGATGGGGTGGGGGAGGGAGAGAGGGGCTGGAGGGATGGGGTCGGAGAGAGGAAGAGGGGCTGGAGGGATGGGTGGGGCAGGGGGAGAGGGGCTGGAGGGGTGGGGTGGGGAAGGGGGACAGGGGCTGGAGGGGTGGGGTGGGGGCAAGAGATGGCTGTGCTCCCAGGAACACTTAGGCAGATGCTCCGAGTCCCATCTCAGTTGGGCCACTGGTTCCCAGTTGGGCCACTGGTTCCGGGCGGGTTCTGCTTTGTGTGCTGGGAAGTTTGCTCATGGCACACTCATGGCATGGACGTCGGCCATGCACCGGCTCGGGACCCAGTCTTGCTCTCAGGGAGGTTATAGTCCCGGGAGGCGGGCGATCCGGCAAGTCCTGGCACCGTATTGATGCTGATGGTGGGAGGTTGGGACCCGGTGTGAGCCCCCGGAGAGGCACCCCAGACTCGGGCAGGAAAGGTCTCCAGGAGAGAGGAGTGTCTACGTGGCACCAGAGGCACGCAGGCAGCAGCAGAGGGGGAGGGGTGGGGAGAGGTGGTGGGATATGGGCCTGGGCGGGACTCTGCCGCAGCTGGCCCTGCTGGCCCCGGGCGCTCCCGACTGTGCACCGCTGGGTGAGGCAGGGAACTGAGTCCTGGAGGCGCTAGGCTCTCTCAGGGACCTGCCACACCTGCTTTCCCCAGGAGCTCTGAGGTGGGGGGGCTCCTGTGTGGCTGCGAGAGAGGCCTGGCCCCACGGCGAGGGCCGCTCACCGTCCCTGCACGCCCTGTGGGGACTTGAGTCACAGACTCTGCAGCCGGCCCCAGGGATGCCATCAGAGCCAGGCAGGGGCCGGGCCACTGAGTCTGGAGGCAAACCCTGGCTCTGCCCCCGCTCTCTATGTGTCTCTCCCTCTCCCTCTCCCTCCCCCCACTCTCTCTCACACACACACACACACACACACACACACACACACACACACACACACACATGACTTCCTGGTGCATCTGTGTTGCGCTCCTGCATCCTGCCCTGGCTGGGTGACACAAGGTGAGCAGAGGAGGGCTGTTTGGGTGAGGATTACGGAGGCGCGGGTGCCATGGAAACCGCTCGGAAAGCCTGGAGAGCTGCAGCCACGGAGAGGCAGCCCGTGCCATTGGCTGGCCGCTCAGACCCTCTCCCAGGTGCATGTGACATGTGGGTGTTATTTACTGCTCCCCTTTGTGTGTCTCCGCTCCCGGGTGCTCCCAGGCCGCCCCCCCCCCCCCCCCGGCTACTCCCAGGCCCCCCGGGTGCTCCCAGCCCCCTCTCCCCCACCCCCACCCACCGTGCTTGCAGGCTCATGCAGGTTGCTGCCCACAGGCCAGCAGATGAGGGTGCTAATGGGGTTTTCAGCCTCATTTCCTGGTGTGCCCCTCTCCCCCCCCCCCCCAATTCCTCAGGAAGCAGCACTGATTTGTAAGCTACAGAGGATGGAGGCGGAAAACAGGATTATGATAAAGGGGGGGGAGGGGGGGTGCCAGCTCCCCTGGCTGAGGCCGTGGAGACGCTGTCACCATGGGTTCAGAAGCAGCCTCAGTTCACCTGTAAACCCGAGGAGGCCTCCGGGGCCGTGGGCTGGGCAGGCCCTCCATCCGCGGCCTGAGCCAGACCGGAGAGTGTCTGCAGGGCACGGTGAGGCGCGCAGCGCGGTGGGCAGCTGGCCTTCCCACGCCTCTCCCGTGTACACGGGCTGGGCAGGCGGGAGGAGGCTGTGAGCTCCTGATGGACCCCAACCTCCTCTTGCCTTTGAATAATAATAATAACAACAATAATAATCATCATCATCCTGCCCGGCCGGCGTGGCTCAGTGGTTGAGCATCAACCCACAAACCAGGAGGTCACAGTTCCATTCCCACTCAGGGCTCATGCCCGGGTTGTGGGCTCAATCCCCAGTGGGGGGCGTGCAGGAGGCCGCCGATGGATGATTCTCTCTCATCGCTGATGTTTCTCTCCTTCTCCCTCTCCCTTCCTCTCTGAAATCAATAAAAATATATTTAAAAAATAATAGTGATGCTCCCTTACATCGGCCTTTGTCCTGATAGCTTATATGCCTTCACTTCCTTTCTTTCCAGCAATTGTCCTGAGAACGTGGCAGGCCAGGTGGCACCCGCCTCCCTGGGGAGGGGAGAGGACCCGAGAGAAGAGATGGCAGCCGCTCAGACCACCTGCGCTCCTCTCCAGGCCTCCTCCTCCTCCTCCCTCCCAGTCTCTCTGATGAGGTTTCTCCTCCACGGTCCCTGGCCCTGTTTCACCCGCAGCTCCATCCTCACTCCAGCACCCACCTGGCCTGGCGCTCTGGCCCAGCCCCTGACGCCTGGCTTGGACCAAGGACCTGAGAGCCGGCCCAGGGTAGCCACCCCTCCCGGATGCTCCACTCATCCCATACCGAGAGGAACTCCTGGTCCTTCCCCCACCTCCTGGTCCTTCCCCCAGATTCGTCTCTCCTAGCCCGGCCCCAGCCTGGAGGGCGGAGCGGCCTCACCCCCGGACACCCCCCCTCCCCCGAGTTCCCCCAGCCAGGCCCCCACGGCATCCCTGCAGGCAGACAGGCACCTGGGCAATCAGAAAAGCAGCAGCAGAAGTCATTTTAAAAAATACATGGACTTTGTCTCTTTAGAAGGAAAAGCGACCGGTGGCTGTTTCACGGGAGACTAGGAGCAGCCGGCCTCGCTGGAAACCGCACTGTGCAGGCCGGGGCGGCCGCAGGAATGGCAGGCAGCTGCTCCCGCTCAGAGGAATTTTCTGGAAACCATAATGGCTGCTCCTCCTAACCACAGGCTGGTCTTTCTGGCAGAATCAGCCTGAGCGTGTGGTCGCGGGGGCCGGGCCGGAGCCAGTCTGGAGCTTCCGCTGTCTGAGGGCCTTAGCGCCCGGGGGGCCGGGGCTCGGGGTTCACGTCGGGAGCTGACAGGCCGGGCACCCCTCCGAGCTCCCCACTTCCCCAGGAAACGCCGGGAGAGGAGGCGCAGGGGCCGCTGGTGCCCGCTCAGTGGGGCGTCGCCCACGGTGGGGCCTTCTAGCCCTCAGGCATGTTGTCATCTCCACGTGAGAGCAGACGGGCTCGGGCAGTTCAGAATGTTCCCGATGTCCCCGCGATGTCTCAGAGGAAGTGCTGGGTCCCCCATGCCTGTCCGATGGCACACGCACCCAGAGGCCAGCCCCCGCCCCCACCCCGTCTGCCCCTCCGCCCCAGCACCAGGCAGGCAGCAGCCCAGCCCTGGATGATTAAAGCACCTCGTATTTTACCACCTGTTCCCCCTGAACTGCTTCTTAAAGGGCCTGTGACTTTCCCCTTCCCTCTAATACTTTAACAAGCACACACATGTATTTTTATTGATTTCAGAGAGGAAGAGGGGAAGAGAGAGAGATAGAAACATCAATGATGAGAGAGAATCATGTATCGGCTGCCCTCCCACGCCCCCTACTGGGGATCGAGCCTGCAACCCTGGTCTGTGCCCTTGACAGGAATAGAACTGTGACCTCCTGGTTCATAGGTTATAGGTTGATGCTCAACCACTGAGCCACGCTGGCTGGGGCCCTCCCGTCTAATAATTTAAGGATGTGTTTGAACAGGGGCCCCCTGCTATTACATTACAGGAAAGAGGGGGCTCTGAGGGGTGGGCTCTGCAGGCTTGGCGGCTGGCCGCAGGGGTGAGGGGTGCAGAGCGCTTGAAAGGGAGCCCTGTTTCTGGTTTGAGCCGAGTGCAGGAGCCAGTCCAGAGGAGACAGGTGTTGGGGGGCGCCCATCGGCTGAGCTTCTCCAGGGAAAATCTTTCCAGGGGTGTCCTTTCCAATGGCCTGGGATGCAGGGGCACCGCCGTAGAGGTACTGGGTGAAGAGGTGGGACTCCTGCCAGGCAGTGGGTGTGGGAAGAGCAAGGTGGGGAGCTGGTCCCCCCTGCACTGTGTGTGGCTCAGGCAGCCTGGGCCTCAACTGCAGGAGCAGAGCCAGTACCATGGCCCCAAGGGCCTCCTCTTCCCCTCCCCTCCTTCCCCCCCCCCCCCCACTAGTTGTCATCTCTTTCATCCACTAGCAAAGTGATTGAGGCTTGGGGCAGTGCGAGCCAGGGCCGCCAAATCCCGCACCAACGCGGAGGCCAGATCCTGTTTTGAAGTCCGTTTACTCTAACAAATTAATTTCTCTGATGCCTGGAGAAGAAAGGCGCACGTTGAATAACGCCCCCTGAATTCTGAGTGTTTGCCTGTGAGGACCCACCTCTCCAGCTGCGAGCCCTGGGCTCGGGGCGTGCACCTCCCCGTGGCTCCTTCCCACCGGGTGGGGACAGGTGACCTCCCACCCGAGTCACCACCTGCAGGAAGTCCTGCCCTCGCTGGGCAGAGAGGCAGGTCCTGTGGGGCTTGTGAAGGGGAGGGAGCCGGGACCAGGGCGGACCTGCTTGTGGAACAAGATCTCGCGTGCACGGTGGCCTGGCCCCCGCAGCACAGCTTCGGGGGCAGCGGCGATGGCCCCTGCGGGCACCCACACCACTACATGCGGCGGGCGCCAGGGAAACATCTGGATGGACAGCAGGCTCCCGTGTTCATGGCTGCTCTGCTCCCTCCAGCTCGGTACTGGAGCTGATTTACCTTTTTTTTTTTTTTTTTTTTTAATCCTCACCCGAGGACATTTTCCCATTGATTTTTAGAGAGAGTGGAAGAGAGAGGGCAAGACAGAAACATCCATGTGAGAGAGACACATCGATTGGTTGCCTTTTGCACACGCCCTGACCAAGGCCTGGGCTGGACAGGAGCCTGCAACGGAGGTACGTGCCCTTAACTGGAATCGAACCCGGGACCCTCTGGTCCGCAGGCCAACGCTCCATCTACTGAGCCACACCGGCCGGGGCTTGAGCTGACTTCTTGTCATCAGTTAACTGGGGCCATATTGTGATCTGAATCGCATCCCCCCAACTCCACATGTAGGAGCCCTAACCCCCAGTACCTCAGGGCGCAACCATACTTAGAGGCGGGGGCTTTTTTTTTTTTTTTAATATATTTTATTGACTTTTTACAGAGAGGAAGGGAGAGGGATAGGGAGCTAGAAACATCAATGAGAGAGAAACATCGATCAGCTGCCTCCTGCACACCCCCTACTGGGGATGTGCCCACAACCAAGGTACATGCCCTTGACCAGAATCGAACCGGGGACCTTTCAGTCCTCAGGCCGACACTCTGTCCACTGAGCCAAACCGGTCAGGGCGAGGCAGGGGCTTTAAGGCAGCGAGGAAGCTGACCCGAGGCCCTGACCGTGGGCCCTCGTCCCAACTGACCTGCGTCCTTAGGAGGAGAGTCGGACTTACCCGGAGGCGCCGGGCACGCGCGGGCACAGGTGAAAGGCGGGGTTTGGACATAGCAAGAGGCGGCCGGCCGTCTGCAAGCCGAGGAGAGAGGCCGACCCCCGATAGCAGCCTCCCGCTTCCAGGGCTGTGAGGAACAGATATCTGTCCGTGGCAGCCTGAGGGAGTGAGACAGGCCCCTCACCTTCCCAAGCAGCCCAAGGTCACTGCCAGGACCTGAGAGACTGCAGCCAGAAGCCGTGTGGGGGTTAGAGGGCAAGATGCAATTCTCTCCCTTCCCTTTCACTCCATCGAGGAGAAAACCTCATTCGGCACAGAGAGGTCTTGACTGTCTTGTGAACACCGGGAAATCTCCCTTTAAAAAAACAAAAAAACCGAGATAAAACGCCCACACCACGAAATGAACCACCAACCGCTGCAAAGTGTACATACGCCTCCGTGGCGTTTCGCACATTCACCTTGCTGTGCAACCACACCTCTGTGGGATTCTAAGACATGTTTATTACCCCAATGGGAGAGCCCGCACACCCACTTCCCCTCCCCCTCTCTCCCTGTCCCCACTCCCGGGACCCGCCCGCCAGTCTGCTCTCTGGCCCTGCGGAATGGCCGATCCTGGATGCTTCACAGAAATGCAATTACATTGCACTTGACCTCCTGCGTCTGGCTTCTTTCACCGCACATCACGTTTCCAAGGCCCATCGGTGCTGTCACGCCTGTCAGGCCTCCTTCCTCTGCGTGGCCGAAATGCTCCACGGCGTCACGATGCCGCAGCCTGCCGATTCACGTCTGCGTGCGTGGACGGGTGCCGTGGTGGCGAGGGCTGCGGTGGGCAGCATTGGCCGGCATATCTGTTCTCAGTCCCTTGGCCATCTGCCTGAGAGTGGGGCTCCTGGGCCCCCGACTGTCTGTTCGAATTGTTGAGGAGCGGACATTTTCCTAATCAAACAGGAGCAGGCTCCAGGCTCCACGCCTGGTGGGCGCACAGCTAGACTCGCATAACCTCGATTTTCACGGTATTGATGTCTACGGATCAGAAAGCCCACGAGTGGCTCTTCCTCCGTTTTTACTTTTCCATTACAGTCTACCTGTAGTGTCCTTTTGGTCTGGGTTTCCGGTGTACAGCGCAGGGGTCAGACAATCCTATACTTTACAAAGTGTCCCCGCCCCCCCATTTCCAGCCCCTGCCTGGCACCGCGCACATTATTACACTACTAGTGACCCGGTACACAAAACTCATGCACATTAAAAGGGGATTAATTAGAGGAAATAATTTAACATTGCTATTTGCCCTTTCTCTATAATAGAAGTGTCAGAGATTAAAGAAAATTAGTAAAATGTATATGAAAACCTTCCTCCTGTCAGAGCCTGGGGCTCACCATGGGACCCAGAGTCAAGTCCCCGCCCACCCACATGCACCTCAAAATCACGTGAGACCCAGACCCAGCTGCCCGCCCCCATTGGGTTAGATCCAGACCCAGCCAGTCCCACCCTTGTCAAGCCCCGCTGGGCCGGGGGCATAGCCTCAGGTCCCCTGGCCTGGCGCCAGAACGGGGGGCATGGCCTGAGGTCTGGGCTGGGGGCATGCCTTGAGGTCCTCCGTCAAGCCCCACAAGGTGGGGGACACAGCCTGAGATCCCCCGTCAAGCCCCACTGGGTGGGAGGCATGGCCTGAGGTCCCCCGTCAAGCCCTGCCTGGGTAGGGGAGGGCATAGCCTCAGGTCCCTGCTGATTGCTCGTTAAGGCTCCTTATGGGAACTTGGCCTCAGCTGTGGGTGCAGCCATCTTTGTGATGGAGTGATGGTCAATTAGCATATTCCCTCTTTATTAGATAGGATGACAGACTGTATTCCCTGTGCTGTACTTCACACCCCGTGACTGTTCTGTAACTGCCGATCCATACTTCTTCATCCCTTCCCTTTTTTCCCCCAGCCCCCCAGCTTCTGTTCTTTATATTCCGCATGTGAGTCATGGAGCCTGGGTTGTCATCGGTAGTAGCAACACACACGTTTCTTCTAAAACCACTGTCTCTTTAAAACAGCGGGCGGGGGGGGGGGGGGAGGACCTTTTTTTCTGCCAAGGGCCATTTGGATATTTACATCACTTGAGGGTCATCCAAAATTATCAACTTAAAAGTTTGCCTGCTGTACGTGGTCACACATTTAATTCGCTCACCCCTAGCGCCGTGGCCGGGCCAGACCGAATGATTTCACGCGCCTCCTGATACAGCCCCTGGGCCGGACGTGCCCCATCCCCGCTTTAAACAGTGATTAAAAGCCGTTCAGTGAATAGATAGTGTTAGAAGGTCGACCCCACACAGGCAAGTACTTTAGTCTGTTTTGTTCACCCTCTATCTCCAGGCCCTGAAATGGCGCCTGGCACACATTAGGTCAATAAAAATGCGTCGAACGAATGGCTGTACGTAACCTACTCACCTGCACTACAATATACACCACAGCGGGGGGATGTACACCTGGCACAACTCCTGGGGGTGAAGAGCAAACGCCCGTGAAACCTGGCACGGTAGCCACCAGACACATCTGAGGTGGAGGCCCAGCCTCACTGACTATAGACAATTTCGCATCCTCGCTAAGCCTCAGTTTCCTCATCTGAAAAATGGGTTTGCTGGGAGAGTGAACATACTGACGCCTGCAACGTGCTCCAGGAAGGTCGGCTCCCGTCATCATTTCCTGATGGGCGGCGGCGGGGAGCATTTGGGGATGGGATAAATGCAAGCAAGACACTGGGGAGCTTGGAGCGAGGCGGCCTCGGGGGAGGCTGGGCACCGGGCGCCGCAGCGGGGCAGGCTGGCCGGGCTGCCGCGGGTGTGGCCGTGTGCGCGGCCCAGCACAAGGGAAGTGACATCATTACAATAGCATCTTGTGTTTGCTCCGCGCTGGACGGCGCACAGAAGTACATTCACATCCCACTTTCTCGCCCGATCTGCCCACAGCCTGACCAGCTGCAGGGCTGACACACTGACCCGTGTTCAGGGGGAAACTTGAGACAGAGCCAAGTTCAGGGTCCGGCCCCCGTGCACAGCGCAGGTCAAGGTCAGAGCAGGGAGTGCGGAGTCAGGGGTCATCTCGGCCTTGTGGTCCCAAATCAAACATCCCTGCGGCCTCGCTCACGGTTTCCCAACCCGCCTGCCGGGGCCTGGAATCTGTGTTTGGTGCCACGTTGGCACCGGAAGCCTCCTCCTTCCTCAGAGTTCTTGCTCCAAACCCCGAAACATCTACAACGTAGGCACATCCCCGGGACTGAGAAGGGGCCCTGCTCACCAAGCTGGGAACCGCTCAGGGACGGGGCGCACATGATGCCCAGCAGGGCCCTGGAGGTGGGGGGCCCGGCAGCTGTGAGGTCCCTGCTCCAGGAAGGAGGCCCCTCATTCACCATCGCCGCCGCCCCCCAGGTGTTAGCACCTCTTTTGACATCAGGTGCCCAGGGAAGAGGCGGCAGTCAGTACACTCTTGGGGGTGCAGGAGATAAGCTGATCTTGGGGATCCAGAGACACAGTCACGTCAGTTAATGCGAGCACCCAGGCCAGGCA
>JAJQQW010000020.1:2327500-2365000 GCA_025583905.1 Ia io
GACCGGCCCTGGGTGCAAACTCCCAGGATCAGGGCCAGCCCAGCTGGTGGCCTTGGCCCCTGGTCCATCCATGCGGAGATAAAGGCAGAGGGACCCGCAGTGGGCTGGCACAGAGAGGGGCTCTGCCAGCCGCCAGCTGTGTGACCTTGAGCGAGCTGGGCTTTTTCTGGCGCTGGGGTCGGACTGGAGCCTCTTAAAGTGCCACGTTCCCGGGGTCCCCGGGCAGACTGTGAGAGTCAGTCCTCCAGCCAGCGGCGGGGACCCCCTGCCGAGCTCCTCCGTGTTGTGTGTTCTCAGCACATTTTTGCTGAGCACCTTGGAGGGGTCTCTGGCACCCCCCCCTCCCTGAGGATACAGCAAACGGCTGCCCTCCTGGGGCTCGACGCCTGCCTGGTGCGGCCTTGTCGGGGGTGCTCCGGGCAGCAGGGCCGGGACCAGTGAATCAAGGTCACAGGGAGGTGGGTTTGGGTTTGATGTGAGGAAGGATGGTCTAACCACCGGTGACATCAGGATGGAGCAGGCTGCCCCGTGAGCTAGTGAGCAACCTGCCTCTGGAGATGCTGAGAAAGGGGCGGGAGACACAGAAGGTGGCGGCCGGAGTCTAGGCTGATTCCCAAGATCCCGCCTACGGTGTTCACCACACCCACCTTCCGCTGTCTGTCGCAGAGAATAGACAGGGCGGGGCACTGCCCCCTCGGTGCATGAGGCCCTCCAACCTTGAGGCCCAAACCTTACCTGCCCTCCAATGTGGGCGGGACCTGTGACTTGCTTCTAACCAATAGAATATAGCAAAGGGGCTGGGATGCCACCTCCATGGTTATATCTGTGGCATCTTTTACCGTGAGACTCTCTCTGGCTGTTCTGACGGAGCAGGTGGCCGTATTGGGGTGGCCCACACAGCCAGGAGCTGAAGGACACCTCTGGCCAACCCCCCGTGAGGCCGTGAGGGTCATCTCTGGCCAACAGCCAGCAGGAAACGGAGGCCCTCAGTCCAACAGGTCACACACAGCTGAATTCTGCCAATGGCCCTGGGCACTCGGAGGCAGACCCTTCCCCAGGTGAGCCTCAGATGAGACCGCAGATGAGACCGCAGATGAGACCGCAGCCCTGACCTCCACTCTGGTAGAGGATCCAGCCAAGCCATGCTGGACTCTCCACCCACAGAGATATGCCGTCATCCATCAATGTGTGTTGCTTTAAAATGCTAAGCTGTGGCCATGGCCAGTTTTGCCCAGTGGTTAGAGGGTTGGCCCACGGGCTGAAGGGTCTTGGGTTTGATGCTGATCCAGGGCACGTACCTCAGTTGCAGGCCTGCACCAGTCTGGGCGCATGCAGGAGACAACCCGTGGATGTGTCTCTCTCACATTGATGTTCCTCTCTCTTTCTGTCTCTCCCCCTCCTTTCCACTCTCTCTAAAAAGCAATGGGGGGAACAATATCCTCGGGTGCGGATTAACAAAAAGATGCCAGCTGTGGAGGTGCCACCACGCCGTGACGGACACCTAGCGCAACTGCAGCGAAGGGCAGTGAGCGCTGTCCCGAAGGCTCTCTCTCCGCCACGGTGTCGTGCAGCTTGGAGACTGCGCCAGGCCTCACCCTCCTCACCGCCTGCCCGTGCTGGCAGCTTCCTGTACGACACGGGGCCCCACGTTACGTGGTGTGTGGCCTTCGCCCCGGTTCTGCACCAGAGAACCAGGAGGCCTGGCCGTGAGGGGGAAGTGCCTGCACAGCACTGGGCGCAGCCAGAAGCCTGGATTCCGCACCCGTACCTGCTCCAGCGGCTCTCCCCGCCCCATCTCCCTCCCTCCCCTCCCCCATGTGACCTCAGGCGAGGCTGCCTGGGCCTGTGCCCCTTATCAATATCGGGCCCAGCGGCTCACAGGTCTGTGCAGGTCCAATGAGCTAATCGGCAGCCTGCGGAGGTCGTGGAGGTGAGGAGCTGTTGTTCTTTGTCCTGAAATGTCACGGGCATTCCTGCGGTGACTCAGCTCCAGCCTCGGAGAGCTTCCCTTCCAAATAAGGCGTCTGGTCTGAGCCTGGAGCGCTGGAGGGGAGCGCTGAAGGCCGGCTAACCCCACCTGTCCCTCCTCCCGTTAGACAAGCCCACCGGGCGGGATGTGAATCCGAACCCGAACCCCTCGACTCTGCGAGGGTGCATGGTCTCTCTGAGGTCGACGGGACCCTGCGGCCCTGGGCTGGCGGGACCGCGCTGGCTCCTGGGAGCAGAGACAGAACGGAGGGAGGAGGGGGACATGACTTTGGAGGGAAGGCTCCTCACACGTAGCCGTGTCGCAGCCTCAGTCTCCCCCCCCTCCCCCGGGCTAACTTGCTTGGAAGCGGCCGGGGGCTCTTCCCCTCCCTCCCTCCCCCCCCCTGTTCCGGAGGGGAGTCCTCCAGGCTTTTCAGGGGCGCCAGGCAGCGGCGTCGCCCTGGGGAGCAGCCAGCCCTTGCCCCGGGGCGGGAACGCGCTGGGAGGCGTAACCCAGTGGTCTGGGGCCACGGTGGCGGGCGGAGCGGTCAGAAGCGGCGGGTTCTGGACCAGTCGAAAGGGTGCCAGGACGTGCGGACGAGAGGAGAAACCCGTGTTTAGTGCCTCGGAGAGTTCGTTGAATGAATGAACGAATGAATGAATGACTTTCCAGAGGTGCCGCGTTGATTGGCGCCCCAGCAGTGCCTGGAACAGCCTCCTGGCTCCCCCCACCCGCCTGCCCCGCGCTGTCTCTTAGAGCCCGAGGCCGAGGTCCTCTCTGTGGACACTCCTGGGGCCCTCGGCTCCCACACACCTCGTGGCCATCACAGACCTGAGTCCCTCGCCTCCTGCAGGCCCAGTCCAGGCTCCCTCCTGCCCGGCATTGCCACGGGCCACTGGGGAGAAGAAAACCGCTTTCCTCACCTCCCTGGGCCCCGAGACCAGACTTGCAGGGAAGACGGCGGAGCCGCGCCCCAGAGGGGTGCTCATGGAGGCTGTCGCCACCTTTAATGAACAACACTGCCAGCCGATCGGCAACCGCCGTCCTGTGTTCACACTAATGAGCTACATACACGGAGCCTTCGGAGGTGCCGTGCCTGAGACGGCACCAAGGGGGGTGAACCAGGAAAGGGGAGCGGCCCAGACCTCAGGCCGTCCTCCTCCTCCTCACGGCAAGGGGCTGCGGGCGCCGACGGGCAGCCTGGTGGGGGAGAGCTCCCTGCAGAGGGAGCCGAGCCCCTCAGATATCCAGTGCCCTGCTCCGGGGCCAGGTCCCCTCTGCGGAGCCCTCGGGTGCTGGGTGCAGGGCAGAGGGAAGCCCAGGACCCCTTCCCGAGCTGACCCGCCTCCTCACTCCCGGGCACGGTGTGGGGTGGACACGCCTTCCAGGCCTGTGTGGTGCCGGCAGGGCTGGCAGCTGCCTGAGGTGGGGCCACGATGAGCCGGAGCCGGAGCCTGGCACTGAACCTGCCGAAAACCCCCTCCTGCTTCTTCCCTCCGCAGACCTCAGGAGCATCGGGGTTCCCTGGAGGACGTTTGGAGGGACCCCCGTCACCTGCTCCGGCCGGGCCGGGGGAGGGCCTGGCTCTGGCAGGCCGCAGTCCAGTCACCAGCTGGGCAGGATGGCCAAAGCCAGTGACCCTGGGGCGTCGATGGAGGGGGCGGGAGAGGACCCGCCTCCAGGAGCTGCTGTGTCCCCCGCCGTGAGTCAGGGACCTGCAGGGGGAAAGGCGCCAGCACCCGGCTGGTCTTGTGGGAGCTGGTAGGTTTCTCCCCAGAAAGAGGGATGTGACCGGGACCCTGGGGAGGCCCTGGGGCCATAAAAACTCAAACTCACCGATGCCTCTTCCCCCGCCCACCCACGACCCTCTGAACTGGTCCACCTTCTGCTTTTGATGTAAAGAGGGAGGGGCGGGGGCGGGGCCTCCCTCAGCCGAGGAGGAGACAGACCGGCCCTGCCCGGCCGGCCGGCTGGAAGGTCCAATGAAGACAGTGACAGCCCCGGTGCGGGGTGGGGCGGGGAAAGGCGGTTCCCATCCGATTTTGTCCCTTTTGGCAGAAACTAACTTTTCTGTAAAAACAATGGAAAATCAGGGTGGAGTTTCCTCCCTTGAGTCACCCAGCACCCCTGGGAGGAAGGGTCCGAGGCGGGAGGGACAGCAGGGCTGCCCCAGGGCTGGGCGGCGGGGTGGGCCCGGGCCAGTCCTCCCAGAGACTTCCTGGGCCCTCAGCCTGCGGCGACCTCTGTGCCGCCTGCGTCCTCTGCTGCCCGGAGGCCCGCGGGCCACACGGACGGCCACGTTGCGGCCTCCACTAGGGTTTCCATCCCGTGAAGGTCCACGTCCCCTCCCAGGGGCTGGCCACAGCGATGACCTCGGGGAGGGTCAAGCTGGGCCCGAGCTGCGGAGGCGGGGAGCAGGCTAAGGAGACAGCCCGTGTGTGGGGACGGAGTGTCTGCGCAGGCACATCGCTCCGGATTTGCTGCCTCTGGCGCGTCCAGAGCTCCGAGGCTGGCAGACGGTCATGTGTAGCCCAGAGCTCGCTCCTGACCGTGTCCCGGGGACCCGGCCGGGGCTGCCTCTCCCACAGCCCGCCGGCCTCCCTGACGTTTCCTGGGCATTTAGTTCATACCTCTGCCCGGCAGCTCTCAGCACTTCAAAGGAACCATTGCGATGCCTGGCCTGGGCGTCACTGGAGGCGGGGACCGGGCCTCCCCGCTAGGAGGCCCCAGACAGGCCTGAATGAAGCCCTCTGTGCTCACCTGCGTGCCTGTGTTTGCCCAGGGAGAGACCCACGCGGGCCAGCTGGCCCCAGGGCAGATCCACTGAGTGCGAGATGCCTCCAAGAACGGGGCGTGAGCGGCGGGTGGGGCAGGAACCTGGGCGCCGGGCCCTGAGTGCGGCAGACCTGGCCGGTGGGAACGCGCTAGGAGCCAGAACTCAGTGGCCAAAGTGCCCGGCACTTAGCAGAGGACAGACTCCTGCCCAGAGCAAGGGAGGGAGGGCAGACTCCACACCCAGAACCCCAGCTGCGCAGGCGGCGGGGGCGGGGTGGGGCGGGGGGGGGGGGGTGGTGGAGTCCTCTCCTGCTGCCCCAGGCCTCGGCCTGGCCGCCTCTGCTGCCCCTTTGAGTCCCAGTGGTGAGCGCACAGAGGCTCACAGTGGGCACTCGGGGTGCTGGCGAGTGGCCTCAGTCCTGTCGTGCCCTGCGCCCCCAAAGCCCCTCCAGGAGGCTCTGACATGCCCACCCACGGTAGACGCGGAGGAGCCCACCGCGGTTTGTTAAAGGGTTCTGTGGCCGGAAAAGACCCGTCTTCGTGGCCTGGGTCCGAGGCCTGAGTCCCTGCTTCTGCAGCTCTGCCCTCAGGGACCTGGGCGTGGCGGGGGGAAGGCGGGTAGCAGAAAACCAAGAGGCCGTGTTGCTCCGCAGAAGGGATGTTCCAGCCAAGTTGGCTGATACGTGATTTTCTGCAAGTGGAATAATTGGACATGTGTTCCCATGGCAACGGTGCGTTTCCTGGAAATGGCTGGTTCGCTGGTTCGGCGGGGAGGCAGGAGAGGGACCCACTCGGATGTGCGGGGCCAGGCGGAAACTGCGGTGCGGCCACCACCCACCCCCTCCGCCGCCGCCCTGACTCGGGCCTCCCTCCCGCGGTCCGTCCCGCCTCCTCGGGCCGCAGGGTCCCCGCCACAGGAGCTCGCAGATCCAGCTCCCGCTGCCGAGTCCCCGCGTCCCCAGCCCTCCCGCTCCGTGAACAGAAGGCCGTTTTCAACGACGCGCTATTTCACAATGCACACGTTAACCACTGACTAGCCGCTCTGTGAGCACGCCATGGCTTCTCTGGTATAACCTTGGAAGGTTTCTGCCATTAAAATCCCCAGTTTACGGATGTGGGACAGGCCTGCAGGAAGCGACCGGTAGCACAGACATCTGGGGTGTGGGGAGGAGCCTGGCAGGTGTGACCTCACTCCCCTGAGCTCTCCGTACCCCACCCAGAGGGGGGAAGAGGGTGACCTCCCCCTCACCCCCTCTCTAAGCGGGAGTCCCCGGGACACACCCTCCCCGGGGTGAGGAAGGGGCAGCTCCGCGGGGAAGCCCGGCTGTGGCTCCTAGGGGCCTCGCTGTGAGCCTCCCTCCCCCGGCGCTGCCTGGAGCGTCCTGGGCTCCTGCGACGTGTGACGGGGTGACGGGGTGACGGGGTGATGGGATGATGGTGAAGCAGAACCAAGGCCTGGCTCCTCGCTGCTTGTTGCTGATCTGGGAAAAGCTCCACGTCAATTGAGCAAGAGCTATCATCATGTCTGGAAGGGGGTGTGTGAGCGTGTGCGCATGTGTGAGTGTATGTGTGTGGGTATATGTGTGTGAGTGAATGAGTATGTGGGAGTGTGTGTGTGAGTGTGCACGTGTGTGAGTGTATACATGTGTGTATATGTGTATGAGTGAATATGTGTGAGTGTGAGTGTGCATGTGTGAGCATGAGCATGTACATATTTGAGTGTATGTGCGCGCGCATGTGTGAGTGTAGGTATGTGTGTATATATGTGTGAGTGAATGAGTATGTGTGTGTGTGAGTGTGCATGCATGTGAGCATGAGCATGTGAGTGTGAGTGTGAGTGTGAGTGTGTGCAGGTGAGGGCAGAGGGAGGGGGGTTCTCTCCCGAGGGCCGCGGGCCAGAGCCTAGGGCTCCCGGGGGCTCCGGGGGGGCTCTCGCTGAGGGTGGCCGGCCGCCCCTCGAGCCCTGTGGCTTCCGCTGTCGGCTCCTGGGGGACAGAGTGGGCAGCCCTTCCCGGTGCTCAGCGGGCACCGTCACCCATGACCTGGGCTCCCTCAGCTCCGGGCGCTGCTCAGCACGCAGGGCCCCTGGTGGCCGGTGGCTCCTCACAGAGGCTGTCGCTGGGGGTCCACGGCCCGTCCCTGGCCCGGCTGCCGCGTCTGGGCCCGCAGCGTGCATGTCCGCGGGGCTGGTCCACGGGCTGGCGATGGGAACATTTTCCAGGGGAGACCCCGGGCCGTGATGCTCCCTGAAGAGCCCGCTTCCCCAGGGCTTGCGGGGGCTCGGGGGCTGCACCTTCTTCTCTTAAAGATGCTCAGGGCCCCCTCCGTTCCGGACCCCCTCACCCCCTCGCACCCGCTGCCCACCGCTGGGCGCCACACGTTCCCGGAGGTGAGCGTTTGAGGAGGGGGCTCCCCGGGGAGGAGGCGGCAGCCACTCGGCGGGCTTCCTGCACCAGAAGAGCTGTCCCTGCGGTCCCAGCCACGCAGGACACAGCTCCCTCGGTCCACAGCGGGAGGGCGGCGGCGCCCGGCAGGCCGCCTGGAACACAGTCGGTCCCGGGAAGAGACCCTGGCCCATCGGGGCCTCGGCTGCGGGGAAACTCTCCAGGCTTCCTCCTCTCCGGCCGCTGCTTCCCGGGGCGGCCGGCCGGGTCTGCTCCACAGCCAACTCTTCACGACTCGGGGCTCAGGCTCCAGGAAGGAGAGGAGCTGGGGAGCCAGGCGTGGGGCCCGCGTGGGGCCCGCGATTGGGAGAGCAGCGCGGGAGCCAGAACCCAGCAACTCACAGTTGGTGCTCATCAGCGGGGACCGTGTGAACCCTCTCCTGGCCCGGCACCGGCGAGGGCGTGGCAGGCTCGCGGCCCTTTAATTCGCACGGGACCCTCGGGGGGCGTCCGGAAGCCCGAGGAGGAAGCAGAGACGCCTGAGCCAGAGCCTCGGAGCCAGAGTCCCGTGTCATCGAGGCCACGGATGCTGCGTCTTGGCCGTGGGGTCTGTCCTTGAAGCCAACCAGGCGGCCCCCCCAGAGCGTGGGAAGGCCGCACAGGTGCTCCGGGGGGGGGGGGGGGGGGGGGGGCGCAGAGGGAGGGAGGGACGGGTCGCCTTGCTCCTGTGGGTGAGGCTGGTGCCCTGCAGGTCCGCCCGGCGGCCTCTGTCCGCGGTGCAAGGCCGTGGGGGGCCCAGAGACAACAGGACGTCCCGCCTGGCGTGAGCAGGAGGCGGCGGAACTCAGAACCGAAAACAAGAACCCCGACCTCTGCCTTCCACAAGATAGCACCCCAAACAGCAGAGGGGGAGCAGCTCGAAGAAGTGGTGCGAAAGGATTCTTTTCCTTATTTATTTTTAAACGTATCTTGATTGATGTCAGAGAGATAGGGAGAGGGAGAGAGAGAGAGAAACATCAGTGATGAGAGAGAATCACGGATCGGCTGCCTCCTGCACGCCCCCTACTGGCGATGGAGCTCGCAACAAGTCCATGTGCCCTGACTGGGAATCGAACTGTGACCTCCAGGTTCATAGGTCAACGCTCAACCACTGGGCCCCGCTGGTCAGGCGGTGCAAAAGGGCTCTTCACAACAGTGCCGTCGAGCAGGTGCGGCCGACAGCTGGGAGCCCTCGGCCCCTGCACCCTCTCTGCCCCGTGCAGCTGGGCTCATGCTCAGGGCGTCTCTGGCCCCGCAGGCCCCTGGCTCCCAGGCCTGACTCAGAAGAGAGGATGGCTGTGCCGGGTTCTTCGGAAGCCGGGAGTCAGGTGTGTGCGTTATTAGCAAAACACGAGGGGCTGCTGCGTGAAAAGGAACTGGAGGGGACGCGGCACATTAACCTAGCAAAGGCAATTCATTTGCATCTAAGGCGCTGGCCACAGCCTGGCCGCGCTGGAGCTAAAGGAAGGAGAGAAGGGTGGTGGGCGGGGCTGATGGGGCCCAGGGATGGCGGCGCCCACGGCTTTCCTTGGGCACCGGGTGGAGCTGCCTCTCCAGGCGAGCGGGCACCGGGTCCTGCAGCCCAGGGCTCAGTGGGCGTGGGCTGGCTCAGGGCAGCCGGCACCTCCTGGAAAGGTCAGAGTGTGGGTTCCCCCAAACATCCCACACGCCTCCGGGGATCCAGCCCACTCTCCACCCCATCACGGCACACGGTGTCTCACTGGGCGTATCCTTCGTGACCGCCCGGGAAGCAGCCACGAAAATGATCCCGTTTCACAGACGAGTGAACTGAAGACGGGAGAGATTTGGGTCTGACTTCAAAGAGGATAATCCTGAGAACGGGAGGCCACCCCCAGGGTTCCCTGTGCCCGGCCTCACCACGGCCTTGGCGGGGCAGCCAGCTGGCACGGCCAGAGGAGAGGAGGGGCATTGCCCGGGCCAGGGGCCTGCCTCCCGCCCACCCTCCTTTTTTGGGAAGAAGACTCTCTGAACAAAGTGGAGATTTCTTCTGAGTCTCCCCTAACTGATGCAGATCGGGCGGAAGTACCGTTCGATGCAGAGGAGCGGGTCTATGCTGGGAACAAACTGGGACCGGGTGGGGTTGTGGGGACCCGGTCCTCAGTCGCCCGGGTCGGAGCTTGGTGAGGGAGAGCCTGGGATGGGGGAGGACGCTTGGGTCCCGCCTCTGTGCTCACCGAGCCTGGGGCCTGGCGGGGGTGCGGGGGGGGGGGGGGGGAGGTGCGGGGAGGCTGCCTGGGGAGGCTGCCTGCTCCGGGTCTGGGCGGGGAGCCAGGCTCGGCCCCCCTGCGGAGGAAGCAGCCTGAGAAACAGCCCAGCATAGCATTGCTCACCCCGGTCAGCTCCCCCTGGCGGCTGCGACACGTCAGCACAACCCAGGGAGCTAATCCTCTGATTTTCCAACACGTCATGCTGGAGGTCTCCCAGGAGCCCATTCCCAGGAGGCTCTCTCAGCTCGACGCCCCCACTGGCCTGCAGGGGTGGGGCCTGCAGGGGTGGGGCCTGCCTGTGGCCGAGTGCCGACTCCTGGTGTCACCACGGTCCTCTCTACAGCAAGATCTGTCTCCCCCCCCAAGGCCCACCATGAGGACGAAGACACCGCATTTATTGAGCACCTGCTGTATGTGCTGGACTGTGCAGGAGCAGGCAAACCCTCAGCCCCCAGCGTCCTCAGAGCTGAAGGGTGGCAGGCCTGCTGCCACACCCACGGGTGCTCTGCAGAGGAGCTGAGAGGTCAGTGGGGGAGGGGGCACTTTGCCCGGGGACGGCGGGTGGGGTTCTGCCCGGAGGTGACATTTCTCCTGGGTCGTGAGCAGGACTTTGCTAACCTGAGCGGGGATCAGGAGGAAGAACCTTCCAGCTGAGGCAATGGAGGTTCGAACACACAAGTACAGGACTCCGCGGGGCCCACCGGGTCAGAGGTCAGCGTGCAGGAGGCAGATGGGAGAAGCTGGAAAGCGAAGTCAAAGTCAGCTCCAGGCTCCCATGTGGCATGAGGTGCTCCCAGGGGAATCATGGGGTTCCCCGTGGGACAGGTATGTGTGAGGAGAGGTCCCCGCTGGCAGCAGCCTGGCCGTGGGAAAGCGCACAGGGGCTGGGGGCACAGAGGGGTCCGGGGGGTGGAGGTGGGGAGGGGTTGGAATACTGCAGAGCAGAATCCGAGCTGTGCTGACACAGGGCGAGGTGGGCGAGGTGGGCGAGGGGGGCGAGGGGGGCAAGGGGGGCGAGGTGGGCGAGGGGGGTGAGGTGGGCGAGGGGGGCGAGGGGGGCGAGGGGGGCGAGGGGGGCGAGGGGGGTGAGGTGGGCGAGGTGGGCGAGGGGAGAGGTGGGTGAGGTGGGCGAGGGGGGCGAGGTGGGCGAGGTGGGCGAGGGGAGAGGGCTTGGCCGCGGGCCCTGTCCCTCAGAAAGAGCATCCTCTGCCCCAGGCTTCAACCCTGACAGCCCTCTGCAGCCTGGGGCAGAGTCCCAGGCGGGTCCGTGACCCGGCGAGGGCCCTTCCCTGACCTTTTCCCCGTTAGCCTCCTGCTCTGTGTTGTGTGTTCCTGAGCCTCCGTGCCGTGCCGGGCGCCCCTATGGAAAGTGTGTGGATGTCCAGGGCGCCTTAGAGAGGCGGCTGCCGGCTCCCTGGCTGCCAGGCCTCTCTCTGCGTTTCCCTGGCAACGGGAGGCAGGGAAAACAGAACCTGTCAGATGGAAAATGTCAGTTACAGCCGCTCTGGGGGGAGAGGAACGAGGGCTGGGCAGAGAGGCGGGAGGGAGAGCTAGGGGATGCACCCCACCGCCCACCCCAGGCTGGTGCCCTGGCCCAGGCCAGCCAGTGGGCAGGGCGGCCGGCTTCTTGAATGAGGGGCTGCCCCCTGGGCCTGGGCCCTGAGCAATGGGATGGGGGGGGCGCCCACACGGACGGGCAGGATGTGCGGAGGCGGCGGCCCTGCCCCGCTCATCATCACGTTGTCTGGGAGGTAATTTTGTGCGGCCGAGAGCCCCTCTGGCTGCGTGTGGAGCTCCGTGGGCCGCGGAGGAGGGGGGAGAGATGAAAGCCTGGCCTCCGCGGACTGGAACCTGCGCCCGGCAGCTCCGCATCGACCCCGGGTCCAGCTGTGTATCCGTTAATCACCGCCTCTGCCGAGGGGGGATGGCCCTTTAAAACGGCTGGGAAGAGGTCCTGCAGCGTGAATATTCATCAGCCAGGCCCCTCGCGGAAGGGTGGCGGGAAGCGGGAACAAAAGGTTTGCTGAACAGCCAGTGAGGTGTGGGGGCTCCTGAGAGCAGGGAGGGCCGTGAGTGTGTGAGCGTATGCATATGCATGTGTGAGAGCATGTGCAAACACATGCATGTGAGTACACACACGTATGGATGAACATGTGTGTGAGCATGTCTGTGTGGAAGCATGCATGTACATGAGCATGTGTGTGAGCATATGCATGTGAGTATGTGTAAACGTGTGTGTGTGTGTGTGTGTGTGTGTGTGTGTGTGTGTGTGTGTGGTGGGCATGCGCACCCTGCTGTCCTCAGAAATTCCTGGAGCCTCTCCGATCTCCTAATTTCCCAGGAGAAACTCTGCCGCCATGACCAGGAAACCCCAGAAGTGGGGGTGGGGTGGGGGGAGACAGGCTGCTGCCCCACTGTGTGCCTGCATCAAGGGTTCGGACGGAACCCTCTCGGCAGCTGAGAGCCGAGTGTGACCCGGGGCCCGACTGCCGCCAGGATCGTCCTCTCCCTGCGGTCCCCGCGGCCAGGGACCGTGCCCATCATCCCACAGGACCCGCTTACAGACCAGATGGGCCTCCTCGCCCGCCGGACAGACTGGGCCTTCCCCGGAAGGTGGGGGACGGCTGGGCCGCGAGGACGTCTCGTACGATAAAACGCGGGGAGTGAGGAACGGGAGGCCTTGGTTAGGAATATGGCCTCTGGCAGTCGGCTGCGGAGCTCACCTTCACCCGCATCCCGCGGTTTATCCCCTCCCTCCGCGCCGGCCCTCGATGATGCGCGTGAGCCGAGACCCGCCTCCCGCAGCCGCGCCTGCCGCTGCCTTGCTCCGGGTTTAGGTCTGTCCCCGGCTCCACGCTGGGTGTGGGGAGCGGCTGCGGCGCTTGGACGGGTCCAGGCCTCGGGCTGAGGAGCGGGCGCGGTCCTCGTGGCCACGTGCAAGGCCCAGCGTGGAGGGCGGAGCCTCCCGGCGCCATGCTAGCCAACAGCTGGAGTTGTCAGCTTGAACCTGTGGTCCGAACATTGGCCCCACGTGCCTGAGGGATGTGGGCTTGACAGAGTTCGGGTGCATGTAGTTGAGCAGGATCCAAACCCACGAGAATGCTGTAACCATCTTGACCACGCCCTTCCTGTGCCCGTGGCGCTGCTGGGCCCCCGTCAGGGAAGCAGCGTCCCACCGAGCCCCAGCTTTCTTCTCTCATCTGTCCTTCCTCATCCTTCACCGCCCGCACCCAGGCTCACCCTTGGCCGCGCTGGCGGCACATCTGGGTGCGAGAAAGCGTCACCATCTCTCTCGTACGTTTCACAAGCGCCCCTTTGAGTTCCGGGCAGTGACTGTTTACGATCCGCCTCCTCTCCCTTCTGGGGGGCGGGGGGCTGTTGTTTATGGCGGCCAAACGCGCACTCCACAACGCTGACCGGTTTCAGTATGTCACGCCCAGGTCCGTGGACAGGTCGTGCGCGCCCAGCGTGTGCCGTCACCACCACTGCCGAGCTCCAAGGGTTTGTCACCCGCACAGGAGCCCCCTGAGCAGCCACACCCCGCTCCTCCCACCTCCCGACCCTTTAGCATTCGCTTCTCGCCACCGCCCGTCCACGTGTCAGACTCCGCTCCTTTCCCGCCCGACTGCATCCCGTCGCGCGGAGGCCGCGTTTGGCCTCTGTCCGCCCGTGGACGGACCCTGGGCTGTTCCCACCTGTCGGGTCTTAGCAGTGGTGTCGCGGTTTGTAACGACCGGTCTGCTTCGGGGGCCCATCTCCCCAGGGGGAGGAGTGAGTTGGAAACAACACGGAGGTGCTAGATTTGAGCAGCTTTCTCCTTCTGTGAACAAGGACGTGACGCGGCACCGGGCCTTTACCCCGTGGGGCCGGCACCCACGTCCCCGGGGTTCGGTGTTCTCTCCAAAGGCATTTTTCTAAGGCAGAGCCCCAGATGAGCCGGCACCGCTCAGCACCCCACGCAGGGGAGGGCGTGGCGCTGGGCGAGATGGTGCTGATCTGGAAGCAAAAATCGGCTTCCTGTAACCCACCGAGTGGGGCGTGCGCCGTGGGAAAGCGGAGGTGCCCCTGCTCCCTTATCCCCACACGGGGGTGCCAGTCTGCAGGGAGGAGGCTGAGGGAGGGGAGGGCTGATGATGGAATGACCCAGAACCCGGACCTTGCAGTGGCGGGGGGAGGGGCGGGGGGGCTTGGCTCAGTGGCGCCCTCAGCGGCCCCTTCCAGCCGAGGAGCGGCCAGCTGAGCTGTCACTCACACACCCCACCCTTCCGCAGGAGCCTGGCCCCGACATATGTCCAGTGCCGCATCCTGGGACCTAAAATAAAATGCCTCCACCCCTTAGAGACGAGCGCTCCCTCCCGGGGACCACGCAGTGTACCCCGGGCCCAGGACGCAGCCCCACCGTCACGGCCCAGTGACGCCCGGTTCTCTCAGTGCCCTGTTTTCAGCCCTGGATTTTTTTTTTTGGGGGGGGGGTGAGGGGAGGGGGGCAGAGGAGAGAGGGGCAGGGCCCACCACAGAATTGCTCAACCACAAGTCTGCGTGCAGCCCCCAGCTCACCTGCCCCCTGCCACCAGCCGGCACCTGCTCCCGGCGCAGACCAACGTACGGCCCCCGCCCAGGCCTCCCTCCCAAAGCCCTGCCTCCCAGGCCTCCGCCTTCTCATCGCTCTGCACTGGCCCCATCCCCAGTGAGACAGAGAAACCGGCTCCCTGCAGACGCCCCTCCTGGTCCCCAGCTGATGTGGGCCCCAGTGGCCTGGCCCTGGGCCTCCCCCTCTGCTGGTCATCTCCTCTCACCCCCAGTCATCAGCTGCCCCCAGCCGGCGGGGGTGGCGTGTAGGTGGGGATTCAGGCCTGTGTCAGAAAGTGGGGGGTAACGAAATGACGAAATGCGTTGATTTTTGCCCGTTTAGAGCATCCCTGGTTCCCCCATCTCTGCATGCCGGGGTGACTCAGCGCATTTTAAAACCGAGGACCGAGGGCCCGGATGGCGTGGCTCAGTGGTTGAGCGTCGACCTATGAACCAGGAGGTCACAGTTCCATTCCTGGTCAAGGGCACATGCCCGGGTTGTGGGCTTGATCCCCAGTAGGGGGCGTGCAGGAGGCAGCCGATCCATGATTCTCTCTCATCATTGATCTTACCATTGATATTTCTATCTCTCTCCTTCCCCCTTCCTCTCAGAAATTAATAAAAACATATTAAAAAACAAACAAACAAAAAAACAAGGAGTGATGGCTCTGGTTCATCCAGGCGCCAGCCCACAGGCCTCCGGGGCCCGAGGTTGCAGCTGGCTGTGTGACCAGGTCAGAACATGCGTGTGGGACCAGGTCAGAACACACGTCCTGGCTCTGTGGCAGCCGTGCTCTCTCTCCCCGAGTTCTTTCCAGAAGCACCTACCGCACAGCACACACCCACTCCATCATAGAGCCCATCCCAGGAGCCAGCCGAGCCCATAAATGATTGCACCAACATCCCAAACAGTAAAGGCCTTTTACGTACTGAGCCATTACCGTTACATCCTTAAACCAGCCCCAAGCAGCCGCGGCGGGCGTCTGGGGCCGGGCAAACAATGAGTTCTGGGAAGTGTGAGGCCGAGTGTCCACCCCTCCCCCCCGTCCCCCCCTCCCGGCTCCCACAAAGTCAATGAGGTGCCTCAGTCCATCACCATCACGGCCGCCGTGTTGCGTTTGCTCCTTAGCCGGGCTCGACCTGCCGCCATGGGCATCGGGAGTCGCCCCGTGGCGGGGCGGCCCTGACCGCCAGCGAGAGGCCGGCGGGAAGCCAGTGGGGCCTGCGGGGCCGCGTCGACCCACAGATGCTGTGTTGGCAGGTTTGTTTCTTCCTCCAGAATGTGCTGAGGCCTGCCTGTGGCTCTCAGACCTGGAGGTCAGGGCCAATGTTTGGGGGACACAGTGTCCCTTGACCCCTGTTGAGTCCGACACCAAGTCTGGCCAATGAGGTCTTTTAAATAGTTCACGGATCGCCCGGCCAGTGTGGCTCAGTGGTTAAGCATCAGCCTATGAACCAGGAGACCATGGTTTGATTCCCGGTCAGGGCACATGCCTGGGTTGTGGGCTCAATCCCCAGTGGGGGGCGTGCAGGGGGCAGCCGATCCATGAGTCTCTCTCATCATTGATGTTTCTCTATCTCTATCCCTCTCCCTTCCTCTCTGACATCAATAAAAATATATTTTAAAAAATAAAAACTAGTTTCTGGACCTTCGACTCTTCTGTTCTAAATGCCAGTGTTCGAGTTCAGGCCCCAAACTTCGTCTCTTAGGTGGTAATCCAGCGGCATGCCCTGGCGGCCTCATCTGCCCCTGCTCCCAGCCCTTCGGGGACCCCGCTGTCTGCAGGAGAAAGATGGGCCCTTGCGTGTGGCTTTCGAGGCTCCTCCTGCCCTCCCTCCCGCCCCATCGAACTCTCCCAGCTTTGTCTCCCGTCACTTCCCGCCTTGACCTGTGCGGTCCACTCACACCCATTGCCCCAGTCGCCCGCGGAGCCCTGCCCTCACGGCGCACAGCCACGCCTGGGTGGCCCCTCTGTCTCCTGCCTTCCGTGCCTTATCTCATGGTGCACACACGTGTGCTTCCTGCTCCTGTTCCTACGCCCACCTGGCCGACGACTCTACTTGGGCACCTGGTGGAGGGAGCCTCCCCTGAGCCCTTGCCCACCCGGCAGAGGAGGGTGCCCTCCCTGCGCCCTCTGAGCCCCGCTCGGGCCTCGTCCCCTGGGATGTGGGCCGGGCCCTGTCTGATGTGACATTCCCGACAGGGCTGACATGATCAGCACACACACACACACAAGGCTGGCGCCAGTGAGCGGTGGATACACGGAGAAAGATCTGGGGGGCAGGGCACAGAGCAGGAGGCCTGCGCCACGGGGGCCCCTGCACCTGGCGTTTGCTGAAGGGGTGGATGGCGGCGTGGGCGAGTGCATGGGCGAGGTGTGGGGCAGGTGTGCGCTGCTTGCAACCCTGCGTGCCCGCCCTCGGTGAGCAGCCCTCAGGATGGCCTTGTGCTGCCTTCTCTGGATTGACTCCCCGTGTGCGCTCAGTGCTGCTCTGGCATCTGTGCGGCGGGAGATACTCGAAGGCAGTAATTGTTCTTGCTAATTACGGGAGGCCTCGCACCCACCCCTCCTCTTTCGCGGGATTTTGTTATGCTAATTAGAACCACGTTCGCTCTGCGGCAATCCCAGCGAAGCTGCCAGAGGAGCCAGTTATCCCATTAATGAGGCCTGATCCCCACAGAGCTGCTCAGGTGCGTGTGCACGTGCTCGTGAGCGTGGGACGGCATGTGTGCGTATACACGTGCGTTCGCCTGTGCACACGTGTGTCTGCACGCTGTTTGAAGGGTAGCCTTGCGTGTGCACGCTCGCTGGCCGGCTTGGTGGGATGGCGAGTTCCACCCTCTCCAGCACAAACCCCCATCCTCTCCCCGCACCCAGCACACAGCCTGTTTTATCTCAGAGCCGGGCCCAGGGCGGCTCAGGGAAGCTCCCGAGTCGCAAACCTTTTGAAAGCTGGACCTCCGCCCCCCCCCCGGCCCCCCTCCCCCTCCCGCTCTTGAATCGCGTCTCTGACCAGCTCCCGGGACACTAACGTGGTTAAGTCCGTCACACAATTCATTAGCATCACGTTGGAAAGCCGGGAGTAGATTATGCCGTCTGCGTAACCCAATTAGCAAAATGCATTTATTTAATGGGAATACCAGCCCCACGCCATCCCGTGCACCATCCCCTCGGCCCTCTCTGCTCTTCCCCGCGCGAAGGCACTGGTGGTGGCCCCGTTCGGGGTGACAGGGGGACTCGTGCAGTGACAGGAGTGTGGTCCTGAGACAGGATGGCCTAGTGGGAAGACAGTGAGGTCAGAGGGTACTGGGTTCCAATCCCAGCTTTGCCTCTGGCTTCGAGCTCTGAATTTGGGGCAGGTGTTTGGCCTTGTCTGCACCCTAGTTTCCTCACAAGACAGTGGGGGACACTTGGCCAGTGCTGGGCCCACGGTGGGCGTGTGGCCTTCTCTCTGCCCACCCAATGCCATTAGCTTCACGGACCAAGGCCCACTCCCTGCTACCTTGATGGGAGATGCTGCCAGCATCTGTTGTCATCGTTACCAGCACCCTGCAGGGCCTCCCACGAGGCACCTGATGGAGGGGCTGTGGTGGGCACCGGGAGGGGGACCAGTCTGGGAGGGTTTGCTCCGAGGCTCACCACCTCACTCCCAGCTCTCCCCAGGGCGGGGCCAGGGGCTTCCATCCCTGATCCACTCATCGCGGCAGCCAGCTCTGCACGGCGGGCTCCCGGGCCATCGCCGGGGTCCGTCCCGGTCAAGGCTGCAGGAACCTGGGCTGGGCTCGGCTCCCGGGGTCCCCTCCCCAACTCCCAGCCACCATCCGGGAAGCACTCAGCTCCCTTCCCAATTCACGGAACTTTGTTCTTTCCCTCCTTCCTTTCCCACACGGGCGCAGGGGCAGTGAGCAGCTGGGGGGACCTTCTTCACCCCACCCCCAGCACAGGCCCGCGTGGGCAGCTTCCTACCCAGTCCCCACACTCAGCGGGCTCTGCACTGGCTCTCGCTCTTGGAGCCCTTCCTGGCAATGACTGCCATCGCCCAGTGCCTCCGCTTCCCCCGGGGCCTCCCTGCCCCCGCCTGGGCCTGCTGGGTAGGCAGCCAGCTTGCCTCAGCCTCCGACCCGCCCCCCCCCCAGATTGTCCCCCCATTTTACAGGCAAGGAAACAGGGAGCTGCCCAGGAAGATGAGGTGAGGAGGGCAAAGCCCCTGCGTCTCAGCCACACCAGCCGCCTCGCCCGCTGGGGAGACCCTCCGTGATTCTTTCCCTCTCTGGGAAGGGGACGGTGTCAACACGGTCACCCCAGCCCTTCTCCCGGGGCAAGAGACAAGCACGCGAGCCACTCCTGTCCCTCCTGGACCAATGGCGGGTGCCAGCCCCACCCCACGCCTTCCCCTCTTAGGGGAGCAGGCAGCCAGTGCACTCAGCGGGAGGAGCCTGGGGAGGCTGGTGGGGGGCGGGCCATGCCCAGGTGCTGGCTTCCCACCAGTGAGGAGGACAGGAGAGAGATAAAGAGACACCCCCCCCCCCCCCCCACCCCCGCTGGCCATCCTCGCTCCAGCCTACGTCCGTCCAGGCCCCTCTCTGCGTGTAAGGACCAGCTGTGTGTGGGCTCCCTCCTCTCAGAGACTCCAGGACTCCCCGGCACCACCGCCAGCTGCAGCTCGGGGCTCCCGGAGTCACAGCCCTCCCCCCAGACTCCCCCCGCCCCTCCCCAAGAGTGCATTTGTAAGGCTCCGGTGGAGCTGTCCCGGCCCCTCCTTGAGTGAGACACCCCCCAAGTGCCACCTTGCGGTGGAGCAGCAGTGCCCCGAGGCGACTGGAGCCCTAATAGGTTCCGTAACCGCCTGCATGGGCTCTGACACTGCGCTTCCTCCCTCCTCCCCAGCTGCCTGAGAGCTGTCCCTGTCATTGATCCTGACTGAGAGAGAGGCCGGCTCTGTGCTCACCGTTCTGTCAGCCGGCAGGGCGCTGGGAGAGCAGGCGAGGGGCTGGGAGCCAGGGCTTTGGGGCAGGACACACCCCACGGGCCTCTGGGGGAGGTGGGGGTCAGTGAGAAGGCATGAGGGGGGCTGGGGGGCTGATTGCAGGTGAGGGCCCTGGGGGACCCTCTGCTACCTCCTCCCTTCACCTGGGTTTGGGGAAGCTGGTGGAGGGTCGCATTTCAAAATGCTTTCTGGCCCGGCCGGCCGGCCGGCCGGCATGGCTCAGGGGTTGAGCATCGACCTATGAACCAGGAGGTCATGGTTCAATTACCGGTCAGGGCACATGCCCAGGTTGCAGGCCAATCCCCAGTGGGGGGTGGGGATGCAGGGGGCAGCCGATCATGATTCTCTCTCATCATTGATGTTTCTCGCTCTCCCTCTCCCTTCCTCTCTGAAACCAATAAACATGTCTTTTAAAAACGCTCCCTGTGGCAGGGCAGAGCCAGGGGCGCTAACAGCAGAGGAGGGCTGTGTGTGGGGACAAAGGCAGACAGGGGAGCGGCCACAGGGGGCTCAGGAGGGGGAGCTGGCGGGGCTCTGTGCCCGTGGTGCATCTGTCCTGGCCGGCTAAGCCGTGTGTGTCCTGCGGGCAGGAGGGCACTCGAAGCGGGTTCCGGGCACCTCTCTCCTCCGGCCCCTTCCCCGCGTCCTCCCCGCCGGCCCGCTGCGTGTGGTTGTCTTTATGGTGCTCTCCACGTCAGACCCAGCCCCAGTCACGGAAGCTCCCAATTCCTGGTTTGAAAACATGTCCACAGGTGGGGGTGCAGGCACCTCCGGGTGGCAACAGCTGATGGCATCCCTCGGCTCGGGTCCGACACCACCCTCTTCCCCCCCCCCCCCCCCCACCTCGTGGGCACCTGGGCGGACCAGCCGGGATCGCTTGGCTCTGCGGGCCTTGGTGAAGGGATGAGTGAGTTCCTGTTTCTAAACTCCTCGCTTGCTGGGCCCCAGCCTCCCTGCTCAACGACCCCTGGGCTCTGGAATGTGTGCATTTGAGGGGCTCGCTCCCACCTCACCCACCGCCCAGGGAGCCCACTGTGTGCACGGCACCTCCAAGCGAGTGGGGAGCTTTCTACGCCTGCTGCCCGCCCCTTGCCTGGGCTGCTGCTCCTTGCTCTGGGCCCTCCGGTCTCCATGGAGGGATTTATCTGCGTCCTCAGGCCCCCCAGGGAATGGAAGGTTTCCATTGCGGGGAGGGGAGCTGGAAATGAGGGGCGATGGAGGGCAGAACCCTCCCCCAGGGCTCAGCCCAGCTCCCTGCCTGCAGAGGAGTCTTTGCTGGGGAGGGTCTGGGGGGAGCCCTGTGGGTGGGGGCAGGGAGCCTGTCTTCCTCGGGGAGGGAGCAGGCGGCTGACGGACGGCACCTGCAGGCCAGGACCCTCAGGGGGCAATCTGCAGTCCTGCCCCCCCCCTGCAGGCCCTGAGAAGTGGGCATCTCCCAGCTCAGCCAGGAGAAGCAGGGAGCCGGCTCTGCTCTGGGAATCTGCCTGCCCACGCCCCCCGGGGTTTCCTGCTCTGAAAAGCCAAGGCTCCCAGAGGATGTGGGAGGGGCAGCTTCCGTCTGGGCAGCTGTTGCTGGGCAAGATCCACCCCACATCGGCCATTGGTCCTTCCCTCGCTGCCCACTCCCAGGGGCTGGTCCCTTCTAACCCGGTGGAGGTCATGGCTACCGGTGTAGGAGGCTCCCTGGGCCCAGCGCCGTCCTGGCCAGCCCCGCACAGGGGGATCAAAGCCCGGGACGGTGCTGCGGCCTCCCCAGGCAGCTGCAGGTCATTTCTCCTGCTGCTGCCTGTGGACTCCCCCTCCCCTGCTCCCACCCAGGGCCTCGCCCCTTCCCAGCGCCCAGCTCTTGCTGGAAGAGCAGGTGGGCACAGGGTATGCAGGGATGGAGTGGCTGGAGTACAAACTTCGCAGGAACACAGACCTGGGTCCCTATTGCTGTGTGACCTCGGGTAGATCTCTCAACCTCTCTGTGCCCGCGTCCCCATCTGTTACACGGGAACAACAGCAACAATAACGAGCTTCGCAGGGTTATGATGAGCAGTCAGTGTGATGACGCGTGAGAAGTGCTTAACATCATGCCTGGCGCGTGGGGAAAGTTAAATAAGTTGCATTGAAAATGTTGCCACCAAGAATCACAGCCAAAGTGTGGAAGTTGGGGAAAGCATGAGGCCTGGCTTTATCCCACGTGACCACACCTGGCCGTGTGATCCTGGGACACGGGATGCCCCTCTGGTCTCTGGACCAGCACCCTGCTGCGCAGGGAGGGTGGGGCCTGGGGCGGGTGGCCGCTGGGGGCCTCTGTCCTGGGACCCCCGTGTCTACGATGAGAGGTCTGTGGCTCGCGATGCGCCTTTCCAAGGCCATCGCCGTCCGTCCTCCCGCCTCCTCTGGCTGTGAACTGGCTGGTGACCATGAGCGGGACGTTTCTGGGGAGGAAACCGGTGGCCCAGGTAGGTAGCTAAGGACTGGGCTCTAATCACACACCTTCCGGCCACGGAGGGCAGAACCCACAGCTCTGCCCTCTGCCCTCTGGCCGGAGCCCTGGCCTCTCACGCGGCTGGGCCTGTGAGGCCTGCTCGTTTGCTTGTTTCCACGGCCGTCACTGATGCTGAGGGGCGGAGGGCCTGCCCAGGGAGGGGGCTGGCCTGCCGTTTGATTAGGAATGTTCTGGAATGGGCTGGGGTGACCAGGGGTCTGGTGCCAGAGAGATTTTAAAGTGTTTACTCCCCTTACTCCTTGTTCTTCTCAATAGCCTGTGAGTCTTCATCCCACTTCACAGGTGCAAATGGGGCTCAAAGAGGCGGGACCGGGGAGCAATGCAAAGGCCAGACTTGCACCCAGCTCTTTGGGTTCCGAGACCAAGTGCCCCCTCTCTGACCTACCATCTCACCACTGGCCAGTGCGGCCAGTGCCGGGGGATCACCAAACCCTCCCTTCTCTGGGAAGAAACCTCTGCAGAAGCCACGCCCTGTTCCCCGGGGGAACCCTGTCCCATCACTGCCTGTCACTGCCCCGTCACAGCCCAGGGGATGCTGGGAAAATCCCACTCCCCGCCCCACGCTGGTACTAAGAAGTGAGTCATCTACCTGGGGAACAGTCCCCAGGAATAATTGCTAAATAGTCTAATTTTGGAGATAACCACCGTTATAAACATCTCATTACTTTAATTAAAGTCCCATCCATCACCAACGTGCTGTTCCCTGAAGGCGCCAATGCAGCAGCAGCCCGCGTGCGCTCGGCCGAGAGGCCCCCCCGCCACACGGCTCACACCAATGCCCCATCCCCCCCGCAGGACCTCCGCAAACACCCTTGCCCACCTGGCATGAGAGGACAGCCACCTCCCTCTTCCTGAGCGCCTTCCCCGTCTCCTGTGCCCTGGCTGTGTGCCAGCCCCGCACGGCGCAGTTCGCTTGCGTCTCATTCGATTCTCAGACTCACGCTGTGAGGAAGTTTGTATTACTATCTCCATTTCACAGACCAGGGTTCTGGGGACCAGAGAGGTTAAGTCACTCGCCCAAGGTCACACAGCGAGTAAGTAGCAGAGCCAGAGTCCAGCCCAGATCCGTCGGCGTGGCACCAAGACCTGGACCTCAAGGTCCCGCCTGCCTCCCCCAGACACCCCCACTGGGTCGCATCTCTGGGGCAGCAGAGGCTGCCGGACGCAGGCTGGCCTGTGGACCGGGACCGACGTGCGCACAGGGAGCGTGGCAGAGGCCCGGGCACAGCTGTGGCAGGCCGGCCCCCGCCGTGACTGGCGTGTCGATCCCTCTGCACCGGAAGGCTGCCAGCCCTGCCTTGCTCATGGTTTACTTTCTCTTAAGTGGCCACAGGAGATGCCATTTTCCGCCACGGAATCTGGCTCCATCCAACCGTCCCTGCAAATGGCCCATCAGCTCAGCCCAGCCGCCGTCAGCAAGATGCGAATCAGGGCAAGGGAGGCAGTGGGGCTGTTTTTCCTTCCTGGGGTGAAGCATCCCAGTTTGAGGTAAAGCACATTCCTCACTGGAGCTGATCACCTCCAGCTGGGCCCCGAAAGCCCCATTTAATCAGACCATTTAGCACTGAATCATGCTAACAAGGTGCCGGCACTGCTGCCTCCACGCTGAAGGCGGACTCGGGGAGAGGAAGCTGCGGAAACTGCATGTGTGTGTGTGGGAGGAGGATGGAGGGGGGCAGGACGACAGGTTCCGGAGGCCGCGGGGACAGGGAGGGGTGGAGGAAGCTCCCGCCTTGAACATGGGGTGGGGTGCTGTCCTCAGTCCTGTGGGATCTGCATGGAGGGAGGAAGGAATTATCCCAGGCCTCTGCTGGGGGCCCATGGTGAGCTGGGAGACAAGACACAAAGCAGAGAGGCAGGCGCCAGCTCTCCCAGGGACACGGGGCGCCTGGGGACCCACCATGCGGCGTTCGTGTTGGTTCTGGCCGACAGCACTGTCCAGCTCACTGAGCCTGCGGTCCCCACGTCCTCCTCCAGCCCCAGCTCCAATCCCCCTGCCCAAACTCCAGCCGCCTGCAAATGCCGGCCTCTGCCGTGGAGTCCCTAGGACAGTGGTCGGCAAACTGCGGCTCGCGAGCCACATGCGGCCTGCGAGCTGCGGTTTTCCGCTCTGTTGACTAATGAGTTTGCCGACCACTGGGATAGGGGCTTAATCACAAGGAACAACAACAGCCTGCAATTATTGGAATCGAGAGTCTAGGTCAGTGGTCGGCAAACTCAGGCAAGAGAGCGGCAAACCGCGGCTCGCAAGCCGCATGTGGCTCGCGAGCCGCAGTTTGCCGACCACTGCCCTAGGAGTCCCTAGGAGTCCCCGATTCCAGAAGGGGAGGAAAGACAGGAGGGGGAGGGAGAGAGGGAGCAGGCAGGCACCAGCCGCCCGCGTGGACAACATGACCGTGGACCTGGGGTTAGACTTTGAGGAGATGTGGAAGACTCTGCCCCAAATAGGTCCTGTCACAGAGCGTCATTCCTTCTGGCGAGGCCACCGAGAGACCCCACTTAAAATGTATGAGTCATATCTGAGGACGGCAACACGTTGTTTCACTAGCGACCATCGACACCCTAGCAAGAACTCGAAGTCCAGGGAACCCAGTCCCTCAGCTGAGACGCAGCTGGAGGGGCTCTCTGTGCCGGAGGTGGGCTGGTGTCCAGCCCGGGACCCATTCAGTGGACACCCATCACCCCCCGAGGCCTGCCGTTCTGAAGGAGCTCGGGCTGCGGATGCTGGGCTAGCAGGCGGGCAGGACGTGGCCCTGAGCCGTGATGACAAGGACCGGTGCTGCTTTGTGCATCCATGTTTTTGCTCTTCCTTTCGATTCTCCTAGCTACCCACCGCGCTGTGTGTTTGAAAGTCTCAGTCCTCCCATCGCAGTAACGGCTCCGATTTCCTCCAGCCGTTCTTGCTGGAAATACACTCTCCAAGCCCTGAGCGCATGCTCATGTGGCCTACGGCTCCCCGTTCCCAGCCGGGTGGTGCAGGTCCTACGCAGACACTAGAGGCCTGGGGCATGAAAATTCATGCACTGAAGGGGGGCGTCCCTCAGCCCGGCCTGCCCCCTCTCACAGTCCGGGAACCCTCAGGGGCAGGAGGCAACCCAACGATCAGGGGAAGGCGACACCCCCATCACACCTCTGCTGCTGCCACTGTTGGCAGCGCAAGCCTCGGCCAGCCCTGGTTACCTGAGCCTCGGGCAGCCCTGGGCGGCTGGGCAGCTGACATCCAAGGCTTGCCTGCACCTCGGGCCGGCCCTGGGCGGCTGGGGGGCTGAGGGGACTGGGGGACTCTGGAGGCAGGTGCGTGGAGTGGCCGGACCTGTCTGGGGGCGGGCCCGGCCATGCCGCATGCCTGCTGCCCCGGCGGGGCTGAGGGGACTGGGTGCCACCATCTTGTGGCTGTGGGCACTACCATCTTTGAGGGTGTGACAGTCAATTAGCATATTCCCTCCTTATTGGCTGTGGGTGCCGCCATCTTTTGTGAGGGGGTGATGGTCAATTAGCATATTCCCTCTTTATTAGATAGGACTAGAGGCCGATTCACGAAATTCATGCAAGAGTAGGCCTTCCTTCCCCCCAGCTGCCGGCCCCGGCTTCCTTCTGGCAAACAGGACCCAGGCTTCCCTCCGGCACCTGGGACCCGGGCTTCCCTCACAGCCCTGGCTTCGTCCGGAAGGTCGTCCGGAAGGACGTCCGGTCTAATTAGCATATTACGCTTTTATTATTGTAGCTATCTCATCCACCCAAACTGCACTTTCGAGTTACTCCTCAAGCATTCAACGCGTCAGCTCGTTTCATTCTCACAACCGCTCTCCCCATTTTACAGACGAGGAAACCGAGCTTCCACCGCTCTGGCCAGGTGCCAGCTCTGCATGCTCCTTCCAGAATGGATCCCGGTGCCCTGAGCCACCCCGACCTGCACCAGGCGCTCTAGAGCAGCCTTGACTGGGCTCTGCCCCCACCCCAGCCCCGAGGCCTTTGCCTGGGGCCTGGGCTGGCCTCAGGCGGGGCTGTTCGGAGGCCTCCCAGCGACTCTTGTCCTCGCACGCAGCTTCTGGCCAGTCCTCTCGCCCTTTCGCCAGCAGAGGAAGGTTGGCTGCTTGTTCATTGTTCCACGACTCAGCAGAAAAGAGAGCGAAGGTCAGAGCAGAGGCCAGCGGTGTCGGCGGGTGTGCGGGAGCACCTTGCCCAGATGAGCATTTCACCTCGGCAGCTGGAAACTGGCCACGGTGGGAGCGTTTACACCGCGGCAATTGGCAAACGCGACCAACAGGGATCTTCCCCCCGGAAGGCTGGTTGCTAACATTTACCGCGATGGCTTCACAAGGGCCCCGGCTGCCTTTCGGCCCGCCCCCCTCCCCCTTCTCCCCGCCCCTCCCCCGATGTGGGGTTGAACTGTCCACGCGGCCTGCACTGCTTCCACTTGCTTAGACCACTCAGTGCCAGCGACACCAGCGGTGATTTAAAAATAAAAACATGAAACAGCAACACCACGTCCCACACGGAGTCCCAGAACACCATGTCTGCACAGGGAGTGGGGACAGCGGCTGGATTACTCATCACACAGTCGGGCCCTGCGCAGCCTCCCTCTCTCGCCTTCCAGAAAGGCGGCGGCCCAGGGTCCCCAGCAGCGTGAGCATGTCCGCTGGGGTCGCCAGCGCGCTCCAGTGCCCCTCAGAACCCCTGAGCGGGCGATAGTTCCCCAGCGAGTCGGGCCCAGCTGTCGGCAACGCTGCCAACTCCTCACTGACAACGCTGCATTAAAGACTCAGGATATACATTTGAACAAGGATTAACCATTCCCAGGTCAAAGAGCCCTCGCCGGCACCCCTCCCGCACCCCCTCTCCCCCCATCTCCCTCTCCCCCTCCCCCCCATGCTATCCCAGCGTGAGCCGGCAGGATGCCCGGGACTCCCCTCTTCCTCCCGCCCCCGCTCCCTCTCCGACCACCATCTCCCCCCAGCAGTCCAGCTGCTGGGCCTGGGCCCGAAGGAAGGTAGCCCACGTTCGGGGCAGCCTCGGGGCCTGGATCCCCTGGGAGCGGTGGCGGCTGCGGGAGGCCTCGCCGTCCGCCTCCTGGCCCCTGACCTGGAGAGAGGCCCCGTGTGGCCTCATGCAGCCCTCGGGTCAGCACCAGCAGGGTCTGAAAGCCAAGAGCCGCCGAGAATGCACCCCAGTTGCCCCCACCAGCCCCCCCTCTTTAGACGGACAAATCACAGAGACTGGAAAGAGGTGAACAGAATTGGCTCTTAGAAATCCGGTCCTGAACCCCTGCTCCGGGAGACCCCCCCTTCTCCTGGCCCCCTGCTGCCATGTACCAGTCAGGGGCCTGTGCTTCACCTCCCAGCGCCCATCAGTCAGGGAGGCCTGGCCTGGGCTGGGCAGAGGCTGCCGGCTGTCCCGAAGCTCACCCCCCCGCCCCCGCACTGAACCCCCGTGCAAAGAAAGGGCAAGGTTCCCGAAGTGCCCCTGACATGGAAGGGGGCTGGGCCCTGTGCAGCCTGTGGTCCATCACGGCCTAAGGAGAGAGCAGAGTCTGAAGCAGGAGGGCTCGGAGCTGAGCCCGCCAGCCCTTAGCCCGGAAGCCGCTCTCAGGGGGATCTGGTTTCTGTGCTCATCCCCGACCCCCTGGCTTCAGGGGGCCTCCAGGCTCGGAGGCCAAGGCAAAGAAGTCCCGTCTCTTCCAATAAAGCACGAAGGACGCGCGTTTTTGGCAGGAGCCGCGCCCGCTTCCCCAACAGCAGATGCCCCAGTGAGGGAGGCAGGCGGGCCGAGGAGCTGGGGGGTGGGGGCGGCTGGGGGGAGCTGGCCTCGAAGCCCAAGGTCGCCATGGCGGGAACCAGGGGGGCCCTTGATAAACACCCTGCCACCCAGAGCGATCTGGCCTGGAAAATGCCATCATGTATTTTTAATCCGCCTCCCCTCGCTGAATAATGAGAGGGGAATCATAGGCTTGACTGGCATTTATAAGGAGGCTCTGCAGGAGGCTGAGCCGGAGAGAATGAGCACGGGGCTCATCACGGTTAAGCTCCCGGGGACGCCAGCCCCGCCCCCAGCGGCTCTCCGTGCCCCGGGCGCAGGACCACCTTGCCCGCCTCAGCCCAGCACAGCCCTTCCTCCCAGGGGCTCCCCCAAAGGGTGCATTTCCCTCTGAGAGACAAAAAGTCCAGGGCACTAACCAGACCGGCTGGGAGAAGGGGAGGGTCGGGGTGGACACCGGGCCTTTGCCCATTTCCGTGGTGTAAATACCCCACCTGGACCAGTTTCAGACTACCAACACGACGTGGCTGCAGGCGGAGAGGTAACCCATCCGCAAGCCCGCCTCCCATGCCCCTGCCCCTCCCCCTGGCCCAGAGTGCTCATCTTTACCTGGGAGGGTGCCCAGCCCGGGCCCTCGCCTCACTGGACTTAGGTGGCGGCTGTGGGTGCATTTTTAAGCTCCGGGCTGGAACCCCGTAAGGAATTCGGGGCTGTTTCTCTGCATTCGGCCCAGAAGCTGGGCCCTGAGCCATGAAGCAATGCTAGGGTTTTGCAGAGAGGAGGTGGGAGGGGGAGGAAGCGTGGGGAGATGGGACAGACAGACACTGGAGAGGAGACTTGTGGGGGGTTCTAGCATCACCACTGAGAGGAGGGCCCTGCCTCGCTGGGCTCCGGCCTCTCCCGGGCCCCTGCTGCCCACAGCCCTTCCCTTCTCCTGGATCCCCGCACGCTGCTCCTTCGCTCTTGGGGGAGGGCCACTAGGGGCCGCAGTGACCAAGCGGCCGGGAGGAGGGGAGCACTGGTGAAATCTCCGCATTCATCTTCAAAAGTCAAAACCACTCTTGGGGCGCCCCGCCTGCCCCTAGAGCCCCTCTGTTATCCTTAGGCCAGTGTTGCTATGGCAACAGAAAGCAAAATGGCATGCAAATCAACACGAGCAATAACCAGGGGCGGATGGAGGTGGCCCCGTGGGGAGGCAGGAACCCGCCACCTGAGGCCCAGCAGGGCCCCGAGGGCTGGGAGGGCGGCCCAGGCCCAGGAGGCTCCAGTCCACACTCAAGCCCGGGCCCAGGCCCAGATGGCGTCAGGTCCGAGAGGGGCTGGGTACCTCTCCCAGCCTCGAGCACTAACAGGGGCTGAGGGGTGGCATACGGCGTGCAGATGGGGCACTGGCTCTTGGGGGAGCCCCCACCCCAGGCAAAGGCCCTCGAGGCCAGGAGCTGCCTGGCTCACAGCCACTTGGGGAGGAGCCTGGAAGATCACCCCTAAAGCCCAGGCCCCAGGGGTGGGCCCCCCTCCCGCCCTGCCTGCTCCCCCGTGGAGGCAATCGCCGGGCAGCTTCATTTCTGAGGAGAAGCCGCGGCCCCCCCAATAAGAAAGCAGCGCCTGCGGCCTCTCGGTTGGAATGAGGACTGACTGTGGGACGGGATTTCGGGGTGTCTCCCTGCTCCTCGCGGTTTCCCAGTGGAGGCGGACGAGGCCACAGCACATGGCCCCCATTGGCTGTCATCACAGCCTGAGCCTGGGAACCGGCTGCGGCTCCGAGAGACGGGGAGACGCTTAGCGTGGGACCCCTGTCTGAACGCCACCCCAAGTGGCCAGTGTTTTTAAAAACACGCGTGGGCTGCAGAAGTCGCTGGACCCCTGGGCTGGGAAGGGCCTGCACCACCAACTCCACGGGGGGCTCAGTGTTCCCACCTGCAGCTGCCTCCCCCGCAAACTCCAAGTCTGCCAGGCGCTGCGGTCAGGACTCTGTGCCCCCAGCCCCTCATCTGGTGGAGGAGGGGTTCCTGCTGGTGGGCCCCACGCCCCTGCCGCCGAAGAGACCCTGCTCTCCTCGGGAGGCTTCGCCTTGACCTTTGACCGGCACCACCAGGACCTGCCGGCTCAGCTCAGGGTCTCCTCCCGGCCCCCCAGGTCTCCCCTGCCGACGGCAGGGTGTGTGCTGATTTCCAGTGACATGGTGAGCCCACCTACTATGCACCCGCACCCGCACCCACACCCGCACCCGCACCCGCACGCACACCCGCACCCGCACCCTCACCCATACCCGCACCCGCACCCGCACCCACCCACACCCGCACCCGCACCCGCACCCGCACCCGCACCCTCACCCACACCCGCACCCGCACCCGCACCCGCACGCACACCCGCACCCGCACCCGCACCCGCACCCTCACCCTCACCCTCACCCTCACCCGCACCCGCACCCGCACCCGCACGTATCCTGGCACCGACTGCGGCTGGAAAGGGCCAGGCTGGGCCGCAGGAAGGCGGTGGGCCGGGCGCTGTGGTCGCGGGAACAGGAGCTCTCCTTCAGCCAAAAAGGTCTCAGACACGGGAGCGGGAACCGAGTGCGGAACCGGGAGGGAAGGGGGGGGGAGGGCGGCGGGAGGTGACCAACCAGACCTCTGTGCACTGTGCATCCCTCACGGACAGACAGTGGGTGCTGAAGGCCTGGGGAGGGGCTCAACCGAGGAGAAGGGGACACAGGTAATACTTTCCACAGTAAAGATCTATAAAAACAGAAAACAAAACGGTCTCAGCCCCAAGCAGCTGTTAAAACCAGCGGTGGGCAGTCTGTCTGTCTGCCCCTCTGCAAAGCACAGCTTCCCCGGGTGCTCCCCGCCCTCTCCTCCCCGGGAGCTCCCTCCCCATCAGTCCTTCTGCCCTTGACCTTGGTCCCGCTCCTGCCTGCTTCTCCTTCTACCGCTGCTTCCTCCAAGTGTCGCCTCCTGGCGGCGGCCTGGCTGGCTCTGGACCTCCCCCAGGACCTCCCTTCTCTCGGGCCCAAGAAACAGCGGGGAGCCTGCCCTGGCCCCAGACCACGCCCAGCAGTGAGGAGGAGGACAGTCCCCGGCTCCCAAGCCTGGGCCTTTGACCCTTGGCCTCAGGGCGGCACAAGCGCAGGAGAGGTCATGAGTAGGTAAGGCGGCCACTGCCAGGCAAGAGGTGAAGGTGACCTCGACCTTGAGGAGGGCTCCGTCAGTGTGACTCCCTCTCCCCAGGCGGCAGTCGCAGCCCCGAGCTCTGCCCGTTTCCTGGCCGCCAGGTTTCAAAACCGGCCGCCTCAGAGGTGCTCCACCCAACACACACTCACACGCATGCACGCTCACATGCACAGACACACTCACACACATGCACATACGTGCACACACATGCACATTCACTCACACATAGGCTCACATGCACACTCACGCGCACACACATGCACACATACACATGCGAACCTGGGTGGACAGAAAGAGGCAGGCTGACCTGGGGGGACAATGACAGCCAGGCCCCGCCCCTTCGTGACAGAATGCTCCACCCCCTCCCTTAAGCTGTGGCCACTCAATTACACCTGACGTGGCGGCCCGGGCTCTGGGCTCCTGGGCCCGGGGAGCCAGCCCCTCGGCAGCGAGGTGTGGAGAATGGGGCAGCTTGCAGGGTTAACGGCGGCCGCACTCCCCGCACAGCACCCTCAGTGACTCTTTAACGATCTGGAACGAGAGTGCGTCTCGCCCCCTTCACGTTCTGCCGTTAATTACCTGATCCGCATGGGAAGTGTCGGGGCGTAATTTTCCCAGAGCCAAAGGTCGCTCGCTCCGAGACCTGCATCATCTCGTACTAACGCCGCGGAGTGAAGGGCAGAGGACCCTGGGCCTGGATCCGGCCCGGCCGGTGCCCGCTCGCTCACAGGGGGCTCCCCACCCCCAGGCTCCCCCCAGGCTCCCTGAGCACCAGGCCCCCAGGGCCTCTGAGCAGCAGAACGGAGCGACTGATAAAGGGCCGTTCTCCATGGATCAGTCTGTGAGGAGAGAAATGAATGAGATCCAAGGCCCACGGGAGATGCGTTTGTGGGGCGGCACGCAGGGCGTAGGGCAGGTGAGAAGAAGGACTAATGGGGGAGAGCCGCAGACACACTCCACTCCCCACAGCGGGGGGTCAGGACCCCCAGGGAGGGACCATCCGTCCTGGGAACAGAAACTGCCACTAGAGCCACGAAGGACCAGGGGACAGGAAGGTCACAGCCTCCGCCACAGCTTCACCCATGTGCCCGGGCATTGGGGGCGGGGAGGGGAGGAGCCAGAGCCAGGAGGGGATGCAGAGACAGGGAGACAGAGAGAGAGGGCGGGAGACAGAGAGAGAGAGAGAGAGAGAGAGAGAGAGAGAGTCACTCAGAGGCTTAATTTTACGCTAACCATGGGTTTTTGTTGACTGAAAACGTGTTAGCTTCTACCCAGGTCTGCATAGCCCCCCACTCACCCTACCCCTGCAGCCTGCAGAGCCCTCCTGACACTCACCCACCGTTCTCACGGCCACCCCGCAGGCGGGCCCTGTCCTGACCCCGTTCTGCAGAGGAGAAACTGGAGGCCCAGGCCTCACCTGAGCAGATGGTGGGCCTCCCACAAGGCCTCGCTGCCGCCCCGGGGGGCACCGGGGTCCTCGTGCCCATGCAGGCCTCCCTCAGGGTCACTAACAGCCTCCACACCCCCGGCCTGTGCCCTGCCTCCTGCTCCCCTGGACCCTGGGCCCTCACGGAGGCTTCAGCCACCAGCGCCCCAGCCCCGCCCGTTTGAGGGCGGGTTCCCTGCGCTACGTCCACTGGCTCCCTCCTGCCACCCACCTGGGCCCAGTCCCTGGTGAGTGAGGGGGAGGGGCAGCTGCTTCTTCCGGCCACATGGTTCCCAGCCTCTCCCGCGGCCCGCACCCAAGCCCGCACCCAAGCCCGCACCCTGCCCTGGAGCAGCGCCTGCCCCGTGCAGGCCTCCCAGGCTGGGGCCTTGGCCCCGTGCTGGGTGCTGGGTGCTGGGTGCTGGGCGAGGGGCATGCCTCCTGGGCACCCAAGGAGGCACAGACCCGGCCCTGCAGGCTGTTTCAGTGACAGGCCCGGCGGCCCGCTGCTTCAGAGCTGGGAGCCCAGCCGGGCTGGGAAGCTCGGCCTCCCTGTCCTGTTCCCCAGGCCCCGGGTGCGAGCGGCCCTCGGCCTGCCCCGCTTATGTGAAACGAGGCAATCTGTCCACGGAACATGCCCTGACCGGCGGCACCGGGGCAGGAGCCGGGGCCCTGGCTGGCCCACCTGGCGGCCCGCTGCCCTCGAACCCACCACCTGGGTGCCTGGCTCGGAAGCTCCCCTAGCCCCCTGCCTGGCTGCCGGCTCCTTCCACGAAGCACCGCGGTCACTCCGCCTCCATGGGTCCTGACAGCCACCCAGCTGACCCGTCTCAGCTGCACCTGAACCTGGGCAGCTGGGAGGGGGGGGGGGGGGGGGCTTTAGGAAACAGATGCGAAGTTCCACGCGGCGGGAGTACGAGCCGTGGCGTGAGGGCCTATTTCTGCTCAGCCTGGTGCCGCGGCTCCACCCCGGCCTGGCACTCAGACGGGCTGAGCCCAGAGTCTCACTCGGCTTTGGGGGCAGCGAGGCGGCCCAGCCCCAGCCCGGAGCCCCCAGGGCCACAGCTCAGGGCGGACACTGCCAGGGACTGGACACTGTCCAAGGGACACAGTCCACTTCTGGGGAACCTAGTGGACGGACCCCCCAGCCCTCTGACCCCCACTAGCCTGTTTCCCCGACCCTGGTCCTCACTGACCCCAAAGCACTGTACACACACACACAGACACACACACAGACACACACACACACACACACAGACACACACACAGAGACACACACAGACACACACAGACACACACACAGATACACAGATACACAGACACAGACACATACACACACACACACACACACAGACACACACATATACAGACACAGACACACACAGACACACACACACACACACACACAGACACACACACAGACACAGACACATACATAGACAGACAGACACACAGAGGCACACAGAGACACAGATACACACACACAGAGACACATACATAGACAGACACACAGACACACAGAGACACACACAGACACACACACAGACACACAGAGAGACACACACACACAGACACACAGCGAGCGCACAGACACACACACACACACACACACACACACACACACACACACACACACACGCATAGCCCGCCACTGGGCCCAGCTTCCTCGAGCGGGGTGCCCAGGTTTGCTGGCGGCCCTGGACCCCAGACTGGGGAGGGTGATGGCCTGCCACACCCTGACTCCACAGCTGGGACAGGTCATGCCCTCCCTGATCACTTCCCCCCAAGCCCCCGGCCCTCAGCCCGGCCCCTCCCTGACCCCATGTGCCCCCAAGAACAAGCTGAACGCAAAGGGAGAGGAGGGAGGAAGGGAGGGAGGGAGGGGAGGGGGGAGGCTCTCTTCATCTCCTGCTCCTCTGGCCGCTGCTCACTCTCCCCTTCCTCTCAGGAACCTCCCAGCCTCCCCCTCCCTGCGTGTTCCCCTCCATTACGTCTTCCTCCATCTCGGGATGAAAACAGCCCTCTGGTGCCACCCACTTCCCTCCCCGCCGTTTACGGCCTCAGCCATCGGATTAAATAGCGGTAATCACATGGCGAGCATCCCTTCGCAGGTCTCCGCAGTCGCGGCTCATCTTAGTGCCCAGCCCGAGGTCGCAGGCCCTCCTGGCTCAGCACGCATTCTGACAAATCCCCGGCCTAGGGCACTTTGGTGTCGAGTCTTTGTTTGAAATCTGGTGCAAGCAGCGCCGCCCTCCCAGCCTCTCACCTCTGCATATTACATCCTGGCCGAGAGCCCCTGATTGCCCCCGGGAAGGGGAGGGGAGGGGAGGGGAGGGAGGGGAGGGGAGGGGAGGGGAGGGGAGGGGAGGGAAGGGAAGGGAAGGGAAGGGAAGGGAAGGGAAGGGAAGGGAAGGGAAGGGAAGGGAAGGGAAGGGAAAAAAAAATGGAAGGAGGGAGGGAGGGAGGGAGGGAGAGAGAGAGAGAAACATCAATGATGAGAGAGAATCATGGATCAGCTGCCTCCTGCACGCCCCACACGGGGGATTGAGCCCACAACCTGGGCCTGTGCCCTGACCAGGAATAGAACCGTGACCTCCTGGTTCATAGGTCGATGCTCAACCCTTCAGGCACACCGGCTGGACCTGAATCACTGATTCTTAACAACCTGATTAAATCAAAAGTATTGTCTGGTCCCCAAGCCGGGCGAATGGGCGAACGGGCGAATGGGGTGGCGGAAGGTCTGGAAGGGGCACTCAGCCAGCTGCACGGGGAGAAGGGGTAGGGGGCTCCCTCCCCTCCAGACCCTGCCACACCTTCGGGGAGGTGGTTACCCCTGCGCTCATTCCTCCCCACGGCCACGCGGACCCTGAGGAGGTGGCCTCTGTGGACCAGGGCCTGGCGGCTGTGACTGTCCGGTCAGAGTGAAGATGAGCCCCGGGCTCAGGGTGGGACCTCAATGTGATGGCCGGTGTCGTCAGGACAGACAGAAGAGGACAGACACGGAGAGGGGGCCGCAGGAAGACCAGGGGGACAGGGAGCGCCAGGGACTGTGGCCCCAGCAGAGACAGCAGCCTGGCACGGACGCACCCCCGCCCCCGCCCCCCGGCTGGTGAGCAGGGCTCTGCTGCTGCTGTCTCTCTCCCTCCCCAGGGGCCTCTGCACCCCGAGGCTGAACCCATCCTCGCCTCTGAGCACACGGACAGGGTTCACGCGGTACCCGGGGAGGGGCGGGCAGAGGCTGGGGGCTCAGAGCAAAGGCGAGGGCATCGCCACTCGGACCTGGCGTCCCCGGAACAGCCACGCGGGCGGGGCCCACTGTGCGCACCCCTCGTTATGCCCGGGCTGCCGCCGCGGAAACGGACTCAGCCCGTGAAGTCCGTTCTTTCCGGGGGGGGGGGGGGGGAGAGTATGGATTTTCCTAAACGGCGATTTTAATTTAAGTGCTAAAGCGGCGACGAGCAAGGTTGACTAGTGACAATCAGCCAGGACAGACAGGTCAGCGCTGTGGCGGGGCATGGGGGGCGTGGGGGGGGGGCGCGAATTTACACAAACCCCACAAGCAGGAGGCAGGAAGAGGCTGCAGCCTCAGGAGCCAGAGTGTGGGGCGGGGGGGCGGGGGCGGGGGGAAGGGGGGACGAGCTGGGGGCTGCCCGCCTCCGCGCCAAGAGGACCGGCAGGGCCTGCAGCCTGCGCTGAGGGCAGGCGGACACACAGATGCAGGGACAGGCTCCCCCTCTGGGCTGGTTCGTGGGGATGAGCGAAGCCACAGGGGCTGCTAAGACTGGACTCTGCGACTGCACAGCCAAAGGGCCCCCAGGAGGCGGCCTCGGGTGGGGAAGGGTGCCCTGGAGGGCTTCAGGGCTGGAGAAGAAACCGGGATGAACTCGGCCTGCACACGTGACTGCTGGGCCCCACATGGAACCGGCCTGTACACGTGACCACCCACTCCAGGCCACCTTCTGCCCAGGTGGCCCCCCGCAGCGCCCACCCCGTCTGCCCAGGTGGCCCCCCGCAGTGCCCACCCCCGTCTGCCCAGGTGGCCCCCGCTGTGCCCACCCCTGTCTGCCCAGGTGACCCCCCGCTGTGCCCACCCCCGTCTGCCCAGGTAACCCCCCGCTGTGCCCACCCCCCCCCGTCTGCCCAGGTGACCCCCGCTGCGCCCACCCCCGTCTGCCCAGGTGGCCCCCCGCTGCGCCCACCCCCGTCTGCCCAGGTGGCCCCCGCTGCGCCCACCCCCGTCTGCCCAGGTGACCCCCGCTGCGCCCAACCCCGTCTGCCCAGGTGGCCCCCCGCTGTGCCCACCCCCGTCTGCCCAGGTGGCCCCCCCGCTGCGCCCAACCCCATCTGCCCAGGTGACCCCCGCTGCGCCCACCCCCGTCTGCCCAGGTGACCCCCCGCTGCGCCCACCCCCGTCTGCCCAGGTGACCCCCCGCTGCGCCCACCCCCGTCTGCCCAGGTGACCCCCCGCTGCGCCCAACCCCGTCTGCCCAGGTGGCCCCCCGCTGTGCCCACCCCCGTCTGCCCAGGTGGCCCCCCGCTGCGCCCAACCCCATCTGCCCAGGTGACCCCCGCTGCGCCCACCCCCGTCTGCCCAGGTGACCCCCCCCCGCTGCGCCCCCCCCCCGTCTGCCCAGGTGACCCCCCGCTGTGCCCACCCCCCCCCAGGTAACCCCCCGCTGTGCCCACCCAGGTGACCCCCGCTGCGCCCCACCCCCGTCTGCCCAGGTGACCCCCGCTGTGCCCACCCCCGTCTGCCCAGGTGACCCCCGCTGCGCCCAACCCCGTCTGCCCAGGTGGCCCCCCCGCTGTGCCCACCCCCGTCTGCCCAGGTGGCCCCCCGCTGCGCCCAACCCCATCTGCCCAGGTGACCCCCGCTGCGCCCACCCCCGTCTGCCCAGGTGACCCCCCGCTGCGCCCACCCCGTCTGCCCAGGTGACCCCCGCTGCGCCCACCCCCGTCTGCCCAGGTGACCCCCGCTGCGCCCAACCCCGTCTGCCCAGGTGGCCCCCCGCTGTGCCCACCCCCGTCTGCCCAGGTGGCCCCCGCTGTGCCCACCCCGTCTGCCCAGGTGGCCCCCGCTGCGCCCAACCCCATCCCCCGCTGTGCCCACCCCCGTCTGCCCAGGTGGCCCCCGCTGTGCCCACCCCGTCTGCCCAGGTGGCCCCCCGCTGCGCCCACCCGGTTCTGTCTGCCCACATGACTGCAGGAAGCGCTCCCCCTCCCCACGGGACCCAGGGCGGGGCCGCGTTTGAAAACATGGCACAGAAACAGGTGCTCCCCACAGAGACGGGCCCTGTCCTGAGCTCAGCCTCCGGTCCGCAGACCCCGTGTGGAGCTGGGCTGCTCTGCTTCTCACGGGGTCGAAGGTGAAGGCGGCGGCGGAGCGGCTGGGCGAGCGCCTCGCCCCTGTGCTCTCTCTGCCGCCCTCCTCGCCCTCTGTCCTGCTTGAGGCTCATTCCTTTTCTTTTTTCTCTTCTTAATTCTAGAAGCTCCCACAGAGCGGGGCTGTGGGGGAGGGTAAAAGGATCGTGAGTGACGCGTGTGAGGGGCGGGACCTGCTTTCTGCCCGGTCTCTGTCTCCGCCCTGGGACACAGGTCCTCGGATTCGGTGTGGAGCTGGAGGAGGACACAGGAGGTCGGATGGGACAGGCCCCACCACAGGCCGGGCAGCTCTGCATCTGTCCCTCAAGGCCACACAGG
>JAJQQW010000020.1:2372500-2477500 GCA_025583905.1 Ia io
CCGGACATCCTTCCGGACAAAGCCACGTTGGTGGGGGCCAAAGCAGAGGTGGTTATGGTCGACCAGGCTGGCAGGGGAGCAGTTAGGGGCAATCAGGCAGGCAGGGGAGCAGTTAGGGGCATCAGGCAGGCAGAGTAGTTAGGAGTCAGCAGTACCGGGTTGTGAGAGGGATGTCTGACTGCCACTTTAGGCCTGACCCCGCAGGGTTTCCAGAGGAGCCCTCAGCGAGCACCTTCGCTCTCCCACTGACAGCGCCCTCCCACCCGGGGAGCGCGGCCTGGCATTGGTGAAGGATGATTGACGACGGGCCCTTTGTTGTGCTATCAGCTGCAGTTATTTTAATTCTCGCGCACTCCCGTACAGGCCTGACACCGTAAATGCTGTTTTCCAGAACCCGCGCTGTCAGCTGTCAAGCAGGGTGCTGGCTGTTCTATATCATGACGATATTCCATTTCAGCTCCCAGGTCTCCCACAGAACACCTTCCAGATGGTTCCTCCAGGTTCTCTGGGAGAGCTGAGGCCGAGAGGGAGGAGGAGGAGGTGCTGTTCTCTCAGATCAAAGTCACTAGTGATTCAGAAGCTGAAGAGAGAGGGGGGGGAGAGAAGGAGAAGGAGGAAGAGGAGGAGGAAGAGGGAGGATGGAGGAGGAGGAAGAGGGAAGGTGGAGGAGGAGGAGGAGGAGGAGGAGGGGGAGGATGGAGGAGGAGGAAGAGGGGGAGGAAGAGGGGGAGGTGGAGGAGGAGGAGGAGGAGGAGGAGGGAGGGAGGATGGAGGAGGAGGGAGGAGGGAGGAGGAGGAGGAGGAGGAGGGAGGGAGGATGGAGGAGGAGGAAGAGGGGGAGGAAGAGGGAAGGTGGAGGAGGAGGAGGAGGAGGGGAGGGAGGGAGGGAGGGAGGATGGAGGAGGAGGAAGAGGGGGAGGGGGAGGAGGGGAAGGGAGAGGGGAAGGGAGGGGAAGGGGAGGAGGGGGAGGAGGGGGAGGGGGAGGGGGAGGAGAAGGAGGGGGAGGAGGAGGAGGAGGGAGGGAGGGAGGATGGAGGAGGAGGAAGAGGGGGAGGGGGAGGAGGGGAAGGGGAGGAGGGGGAGGAGGAGGGGGAAGAGGAGGAGGGGGAAGAGGAGGGGAAGGGGAGGAGGGGGAGGAGGGAAAAGGTGCTTATTCAGTCCCGGCGGGGACAGTTTCGGGCTGGCCAGTGGAAGCACCTAGCAGCTGTTTCTCGGGCACCTGAGTGCTTTCAGGGAGAAGGCACATGAGCTGAGCGGCCAGTGGTGCTCATTTGGAATAACACTTTTTAAATATATATCTATATTTTTTATTGATTTCAGAGAGGAAGGGAGAGGGAGAGAGAAACATCCATGATGAGAGAGAATCATGGATCGGCTGCCTCCTGCATGCCCCACACAGGGGATCGAGCCCACAACCCGGGCCTGCGCCCTGACTGGAACTGAACTGTGACCTCCTGGTTCCTAGGTGGACACTCAGCCCCTGAGCCCCGCCGCCGGGCAGAGCTGTGGTTTTCGGTGGGAATCCCCAGAAGGGAGGTGTGCATTCTGTTATCTCGGTCCCCCCACCCTCCGCCCGGCGCTGAGATCCTAGAAGCTAGCACTCGAATCCACGGGGGACTCGCTGGCTGAGATTCACGCGGAATCTTCCGTAAAACTCAGGAGTCACCGACGGTGGGCACAGACCGGGGATGCAGTCTCACTGTCGTCCCCGCGCATCCCGCCCGGCCTTCAGGGGCACGGGCTCCGCGCGGATGGACAGTCACGCGCAGGAAATTCCCACCGGCGCCCCCTTTGCCCTCCCCGGCGCCTCTGCTCCGGGTGCGGAGGTGCAGCCCCTGCTGTGCACACGGCACTGATGTGCTTAAAACCACACTCTCCTGACGTTCCGCCACCTTAGCACCTGAGGAGCCACGTCTCACACCGGAGCCGCAGCCGCAAATATTCTCTAGTGAACACCGCGCCGGCACTGCCCACGCCCCCTGTGCCCCCCACCTATCCACGCCCTCTGAGCCCCCTGCCTGTTCACGCCCCCTGTGCCCCCACCTACTCACGCCCCCTGTGCCCCCCACCTGCTCACGCCCCCTGTGCCCCCCGCCTGCTCACGCCCCCTGTGCCCCCCGCCTGCTCACGCCCCCTGTGCCCCCCACCTGCTCACGCCCCCTGTGCCCCCCGCCTGCTCACGCCCCCTGTGCCCTCCACCTGCTCACGCCCCCTGTGCCCCCACCTGCTCACGCCCCCTGTGCCCCCCACCTGCTCACGCCCCCTGTGCCCCCCGCCTGCTCACGCCCCCTGTGCCCTCCACCTGCTCACGCCCCCTGTGCCCCCACCTGCTCACGCCCCCTGTGCCCTCCACCTGCTCACGCCCCCTGTGCCCCCCGCCTGCTCACGCCCCTGTGTGCCCCCCGCCTGCTCACGCCCCCTGTGCCCTCCACCTGCTCACGCCCCCTGTGCCCCCCGCCTGCTCACGCCCCCTGTGCCGGCAGGTTTATTTACTGCGGGAAAGACCGGCCTCTTTCCCAGCCTCGGCAGCCACCACGGTCAGCGCGTCTCAACATTGCTGCTGCCTGATCTCCCCCTGCACGCCCCCCACCCCGACACACACACACGCACACATTGGTGCATATACCTATGCATACATACATGCGTGCGCATACAGGCATATAGCACATACACACGTGCACACACACGTACACACACACGCCCATGCTTATGAAGCTGGGAGCAGGAAATCCTGAGAAAATTCCTCTCACACACACACCCAGCCGATCCAGGCCTCTGTCATCATGGATGTTTCTATCCCTCTCTCCCTCTCCCTTCCTCTCTAAAAGCAATAAACATATATCTGGTGCTCGCTTCGGCAGCACATATACTAACAGGGGAAGGACACAGAGAAGATTAGCACGGCCCCTGCACAAGGATGACACGCAAATTCATGAGGCGTCTCATTAAAAAATAAAATGTAGTTTTAAAAATAAATGTGGTGCTTTGGCGGTCACAGCAGCCCCCACACCCCTGAGGACCAGCTAGTGTGGCTGCCCCGGGGAGGGGCCAGCGTACTTCTCAGCCGACAGGGCAGCAGGATCCCAGCCTCCCTGCTCGCTCAGTGCCAGGGCATCAATGTCAATGCCAATTAACATTCAAATAAGAAGCCGCGCAGCTACTCCCGCAGCCCATCCCCCACCAGCCTCGTCCAGAGCCGCTCCTCCCGCAGGAGGCCCAGCGCCATGGGCCACAGGGAAGGGTACTAGCCAGCCAGGCTACGAAGCTGAACAGCAGCCCTACCCATGAGCCGAGCCCCTCCCGCCCCCCCCTGCCGCAGGGCGGGAGCTGAGGGGTGACCACGGGCCTCCTCCCGGCCCGGCCGCCCTGCCCTGCACACCGCTGGCCCGGAGGGGACCCAGCATGCCACGGCGGGCTTTCACGGAGAACAGGGCCCTGCTGGCTGGGGGAGTGACTCCTATCCGTTTCATAAAAAAAAAAAAAAAAAAAAAAGGGCATTGAATTAAGAAACCAAACAGTTTATATAGTGAAGCCCAAGTGAATAGATATTAAATTGTGTTCTGTATTAAATATTCATCATTCACTAGGATTTTCAAATTAAACATCAAACCTCTAACAAATTAAATTTGAATAATTAATTCTATTATTAGTGGAGAGAGGTTTCGGGTGGGGGTGGAGGGAAATGCATCAGAAATGCTGTTTTAGTCAAAGGGGCACAGGCCTGATCACCTCCACGTCCCAGGTGGGGAGCAGGGGGCAGACGAAGGGGGTGGGGGGGGCAGGAGTGAAAGGATTTGACCTTGGCCCGGCCACGTGGCTCAGGGGTTGAGCGTCGACCTATGAACCAGGAGGTCACATTTCGATTCCCGGTCAGGGCACAGGCCTGGGTTGCAGGCTCCATCCCCAGTGTGGGGCATGCAGGAGGCAACAGATCAATGATTCTCATCCTTCATGTTTCTCTCTCTCTCTTCCTCTCTGAAATAAATAAAAAATATTTTTTTAAAAAAGAAAGGCTTTGACCTTGACCGCCTGCTGACACATGTCTGAGCCGGGTCAACCCCAGTGGGAACGGAGTGCCAGCCCAGGCAGCTTCCTGCTCGGTGACCACACGGATGAGCCGGGAGGGGCCACGTCCTGAGGACACGGGAGCTTGGCATCGGGGCCCACCCAGACCCAGCCTCTGTCTCCTGTGGCTGCTCCCGACTGGCACCCTTTAGGGTAAAACTAATCATCCCTGAGCTCTGCCGGCCGTTCCCACGGGCGATGGAGCCGACGGGACGGACCTCAAATCTGTAGCCGAAGGAGGGAGCCCAGGGGGCCTGCGGCCCGAGCCCAGGCAGGTGCTGGCATGGGACGGTCCTGCGGACTGGGCCCCGCCCGCCACCTCCGTGTCAGGACTGCACGGCAATGTCACCCCGGGCCTGGGGTGCCCTGGGCTATATCCTGGTCTCATCGCGGGGGGACCGAGTTCATGACAAACACGGAGGCCTGTGAACTCACGCCAGGCCATTAGGGGGAATCAGTCATAAACGCTGGCCTGTGGTCAGAGCCTCGCACGCCGGGCCAGCTGATGCCCATCCGCCCGCGTGGCTCTCTCCCCAGCGGGTAACACAGAGACTCGAGCAAGCCGGGCTGCACCGGCCTCTCCCGGCTGGGCCCGGGGGTGGGGGCCGCCTCCTGCAGGAAGACCACCGAGCCTGCAGGAAGTTAATGGGAAGCGCTGAGGTGTGAGCTCCGTGGTTCACGGCGGCTGTGGAATGGGGGGGGGGGGGGGGGCCCAGAAGGTGTCTGGGCCGAGGCCGGGGGGCCGGATGAGGGGGGAGTGAATGAGGTCAGACAGAAGGAGGAGCTGCTGATGGGCCCCTGAAAGAGGAGGGGGCACCGCTGAGCGAGGCACCTGGGGAGGCTGCAGGCCTGCTGCCCAAGGTCGGGGAGCACAGGAATCGGGGTCCTTCCCTGGCTCTCAGCACAACCCTGGGGTCAGGGGTTACCAGATGGGGAGCCTGAGGCCAGGGATGCTGGAGAGGGGCGGCCTCCTGGCGGGCATGCACCTCCCAGCCCAGCCGGACCAGCCTTCCTCCTGCCCCTGCGCTAAGGGCCGGCCGTGGGGGGCAATTTCTAGAGCAAACCCAGCCCCATCCCCCGCCCCTGTGGCACCTTCCAGCCTGAAGTCTCTTGCGCTGCCATTTAACGCCCCCGAGAGGCCGCCGAGTTCTAGAAATCAGACCCGGGAAAGGAAACCTCAAATTAAACAGGAGACCGCAGAAGGCGCCCCCCCCCCCAGCCCCGCCACGTCCAAAGCCCCCAAACCCAGCAGGAGCCTGGAAGCTTCCTGAGCTGCTGCAGGGGGGGCGGGGCCTGGGAAGCCCACCTGGTTTGGGGTGAAGTGAATGCCCGCCCCCCCCCGCCGGGGCTGCTACATTCTTGTCAGCCCATCCAGCTCTGAGCACCGCGCTGGGCCCCAAGCTCACTCAGACACCCCCCGGCCCCCCCCACACCGCCGTGGGGCTGTGAAAAGTGGGGAAGAAACTTGGACCTCAAGTTGCTCTTACAAAACGGCATCTCCAGCAGCTGAGCCATTAACTGGCACACACGCACACACACATGCACACACACGCACACACACATATATATACACACACACGCACACACACATGGCTTCCATTTCCTTGGACAGAAGAGAGAAATGCTCGGGTTAAGTCCCCCGCGTGTGGGGCGCAGGTGGGGGGACCGGGCAGAGGCCCTGCTTCCCCCTCACCCACCCCAGGCCCAGAGCCCCCTCGAGGGCGGAGGCAGAGGGGCCGGGTGCGCGCAGAGAAGAGGCACTTCCCAGTGGGGACGGGCGAGGACCGAGGCCCCCTCTCGCGGGGACGGTCTCTGGTGGTGAAGGTCACGAACAGGAAATAAAACAAGCCCCCCGTCCGTTTCCCCGCAGAACCGCTCTCCCCGGCTTTCCCTGAGGCCGCGGAGGGGCTCCAGGCCAAGGCTCGCTCCTCCGCCAGTTTCACAGCCGCCCCCCCGTCCCCCCCCCGCTCACCGGGAGAGAGTTTTCCTAGAACTATGTCGAGACCTTTCGTTCACCTCCCGCCCCCCTCCCGCCACCAGCAAAGGAAATTAATCACAGGACGTGTTTATATCCAACATCTAAGGCCGGGTGGGGACCAGGCCACCGCTCGAGGACAGAGGATGGAGAACTGTGAGCCCCACCTCTGTGGTCTCCCACGGGGGCAGGAAGGGAGGGGGCGCCCGGCTCGGCCGCACTGGCCTGGGTTCTGGGCAGAGGCGGCCGTGGGCTCCCACTGGGGAGAGAAGGTGAGACAATGTCGCGTTTGGAGAGCCACCATTACACGGAAGAATCCTAATTGTACATGATTACACGCTCCTGTTGCACCTGCCCAGGGTGCGGCCCCGACGCTGAAGCCCCACTGCTGACGGTCCCCTGGATTATGTGTCACCGCCACCCCTCGGGCCTCTTCCCTCCCCGTCACCCCGCGACTCCTTCCTTCCTGTTGAGGAAACGGCCTCGGAGCAGCTCAGCTGTGCGTTCCGCTCCGGGCCAGGCAGGCCTGGGTACAAGACACAGCCCCTCTCCGGCTCCCCCGCCTCCCCCCAGCCCCGAATTAAACTGACCAGGCGCGAGACCACGTGGCCTCTGCCCAAAGTCCAGCTCACAGATCCTCTCAGGTGCCTGAGGGCTGTTTCGTTTTATATTTTTATTTTAAATGTGTTTTCATTTTATTTTAGAGAGAGTAGAAGGGAGGGAGGGGGAGAGAAAGAGAGAGAGAGAAACATTGATGTGAGAGTTGCATCGATTGATTGCCACCTGCATGTGCCCCAACCGGACCTGGGGATTGAACCTGCAACCCAGGTACATGTCCTTGACTGGGAATTGAACCCTCGACCCTTCAGTCCATGGGCCGACACTCTAACCACTGAGCCACGCCAGTCAGAGCCTAACAAACTCTTTTTGCGCAAACCTGCTCCCAGGGACCCAAGCTAAGGCACCCCTTCCAATGTCATGAAAATTAAATGAGACTTGGGGTCCTACGTGTCAAGCACTATTCCATGTATCTTCACGCTCCGAGTATTCCAAGGGGAGACATCATTGCACACATTTACGAGAAGAGAAAACGGAGGCCCAAGCTGGCATGGTAAGGGGCAGCACCATCGGCTGAACGCACGATTGTCCCTCTGCATCCACGGGGGATCGGTTCTAGGGCACCCCCCCAAACACCAAAATCCACAGATGCTCAAGTCCCTGACATAACTGACATCGTATTTGCCATGCCCTACGCGCATCCTCCGCTGTACTGTACATCAGCTCTCGGCTCCATATAACCCCTGATACCCTGTAACATGTACAAGCTGGGTAAATAGTCGTGACGCTGTGTTACTGAGGGACTTGGGACAAGAAAGAAGTCTGGACCTGTTCAATGCAGGCCCGATCACCACCGTACACGCCAGCAACAATGTAACATTCTTAAAGAATGTTTCCCCTGCTGTTGGTTGAATCTGCAGGTGCGGAACCTGGGGTTTCCAAAGGCCAAGCACACCTTTCCCAGTGCCAGTGTCTATAAGACTCTCTATCCCCCCCGCAAACCCCCCAAAAGACTCTCTATCCTGTTCCTACATAGCATAGCAGCTGGGAACGCCAGCCTGCTTATCAGACACACTGTTTCCATCCCACTCGTCAGACACATTGTTTCACATCCCCCTCCTCAGACACATTGTTTCACATCCCCCTCCTCAGACACATTGTTTCAGATGACAAACAGGTGCGCTTATTAGCTTCCAACCAACACGTTTCTCAACCCTGGAAGGTACTTCCGCTTTTCACGATGAAAAGCCCTAGCCCAGTGGTCGGCAAACTCATTAGTCAACAGAGCCAAATACCAACAGGACAACGATTGACATTTCTTTTGAGAGCCAAATTTTTAAACTTAAACTTCTTCTAACGCCACTTCTTCAAAATAGACTCGCCCAGGCCGTGGTATTTTGTGGAAGAGCCACACTTAAGGGGCCAAAGAGCCGCATGTGGCTCGCGAGCCACGGTTTGCCGGCCACGGCCCTATCCCATCCCCAGAGAATGTGCTCCATGAGAAGAAAAAAAAGAAAAGAAAAAAATCACCCACTGTATTTTAACTGACGGCTTGCTTGTGACTATTGGGCGAGATTTATTCTCTCATTAATCACCACCCTCCCTTCATTCGTGTTAAACAGAAAATTGATTAGGAAAGATCCCCATCGTGGTTAAAAGAAAGTAATTAGCTGCTACTGGGCGCTGCCCCGGACAGGAAGGCGTGCCTGGATCAGGAACATTAAAAGCCCATTCATCGCGCCAGCTTGGGCTCCGCGTGTCTGGTCGAGGGGCCCTGATTGTTCCTGACGCGGACGGAGTGGCGTCTGCACTCCCAGCGGCAGCAGGCGCACCTGCCGGGGATGTCAGGGCACCATCAGTCAAAGGCAGGAGAGGACCCCAAGTGAGGGCTGCCCGGGTGCCAGAGAGCCCCTGCCCGTGGGCGTCCGAATGTCTCGGGTGACATTCCAAAAAGCAGGCAACACCCCCCACTGCGGGCCCGGGCACAGGCGCACGCCCCTGCTCTCCACCGGCCTCCGCAGTGACCTCCGTGGCCCAAGGACCCCCCTCCTGGCGCCCACTCCCCAGCAGCGTGCCTGTGGCCAGGGCCCAGCCAGGGGAGGGATAGCCCACCGCTGGCACAGGCAGAGAACCGGGAGGGGCGGGCGGGGATAGCTGGGGGCGGGGCGGCCGGCCGTGGCTCCCCAGCCCCGGGCTGTGTTTGGTGCGCGGCCAGCGCGTGACTGTGGTTGTCTGGGACAAGCAGGGGTACCCACGTCCAGTGCATCTCCCTCCCCGGCACGCTCCGTGTCCCCGCTGGAGAGAGCGTTTCTGACCGAGGCCCAACTCCTCCGCTCGACCAGCCGCCGGCCGGCCCTGGGAGCAGGTGCCCATGACCCACAGGTCTCCTTTCCTATCTGTGAAGCAGGGGTGCACCCCAGGGGGCCCCAGCCCCATCTGAACGTAACGCGCTTGATTGGCATTGGTGTGCGCTGGGCCTAACTCCCCACTGCACACGCCTGTGCGGTGCACGGCTGCGTGGACCCCGGCTCAGAAACCTTCAGACACACTGCCCTCAGCCGGTCCACCGCAGCCGCCACGGCAGTGCGCGGGAACCCACCAGCCCCCTCGGCAGGAGTCCTTCAGCCACACACCCAGCAGCCAAGGTCCGGGCGGGGTGGGGAGGGGAGGAGCGATGAGGGCATCCTGCAGCCCAAGTCAGAGAAGGTCAAGTGACGGGGAGGGCGGGGCTTTGACAGCCCGCAGGGACCACAGGGTTTCCTCGGAGGGGCTGTGGGAATCCAGCCCCTGTCCTGCTGCCCGCTGGGGGCTGCAGGACGAACGCTGTGCTTCTGAGACAAAGTGGAGAGGTTCTGGGTCTTTCCTGTCCCAGTCCCGTCGGGGCAGAGTCCTGAGGGCGTGTCAGCTTTTCCCAGCCGTTTGAGAACGGATGGACTTTGGGGCGAAGCTTCGAATACAGGTTTGTCCCAGATGCTGGGGAGCCGCCTGAGCAAACATCGCTGTGAGAACTCGGGGTGCGTCGGAGGGTGTCTGGGCTCTGAGAGGGGCTGGAAAGAGCGATTTTCTCGGTCCCTCCCTGGGGAGGAGGGATGCTCTCCAGGCCCAGAGCTGGAGATGCTGAGCTGGGGAATGAAGGACCGCTCAGGGGCACGCAGAGGGATGCTGCTGTGGGGTGGGGGTGGGGACCCTGTGTCCCATCACCTGCCTCTGAGGTGAAGGCATGACCTCTCCCCGGGGGCACGGGTCCCTTCCCCTCACGGACACGCTCCATGGCCCTGTGACACGGCTTGATCCCAAGGATGGAACTTTCCTGATTAGGTCCTTCAGGAAGCCCAGGGGAGGGGGGCGGGAGAGGGGCAGGGCCGGAGACAGGAGCCTCTCTGAGCATCTTCATTCCCTCTCCTGCCCCGGCCCGCCCCCCCCCTCCCCGTGGGTGGCATTTGCAGAGTATTTCCTCGGGGGTCCCCTAATCCCCTTAAGTATGAAGGCCGCGCTCCTCCATCTGTGGCTGCGTTACCCCCCTCTTCCTCAGGAGGTAGTACTGGCTACAAATTAATACGGTGGAGGTGAGAAGAGTCTTACGGTGGAAAGAAGACGAATTTCATCTCGGGCTGCCGCTCCGGAGCGCGGGCTGCTGTAATTAACTCCCCACCGGCGGGGCGGCCCCGGTGGGGCGGGGATTAGGGTTATGAGCCTATAGATCCCCGTTATCTCCCGCTCGGCGCCGCCGAGGCCGGGACCAGCTGGACCAGAGCCTGCGCCGTTTACTTAAGGATTTAATTAAAAGCTCTAAATGGAGAGGTTCTCTGAATTAACATTTAACATGTGACTTATCGCAGGTTTAATATTGTCTCAGCGCCGACCTGGGAGGGCCGCGTACGCTGCTGGCGCTCAGACCGCATTCCGTCGGGGGGCTCGGGGCCGCTCATTAATCTAAACAACGAGCGGCCGGTTCCGACGTCGGATGGAGATTATTTACGGAGGTGATTTGCGAGGAATGAAGAGGCACCGAGGCAAGTGCTTAATTGAATTGGAAAACGTCTCCGTGGGTCCCGTGCCCGGGATGCCTCACTGAGGCGGCGCTGAGACACCGCGGACGTCGGGGCGGGCGCTTGGCCCACGAATAACGGAGCGAGTGTGGAAGGGACCACAGGTCCGGCTGGCCGGTCGCTTCCCCAGAGAGAAATGACGAAAAGCACCCACTGTGCGTGCGTGGCACACGCCCCCTGGGTGCCCAAGGCAAAGGCATGGAGGGGTCTAGGCTGGCGGGAGCTTGCCTGTTGACAAGCGCCCCCCCAAGTCCCTGCTAACCCCCCTTCCCCTACGCCGTCGGACGCACAGGTGTCCCTGGTGGATCCGCTGGAATAAGTGAGACTGAGCCCTGCCCTCCCGTCCCCACCCTGTGGGTCAGCACAAGCCACACCTCTGCTCCGAGGACCGTGGACCGAGACTCAGCCTTAAAGGGAGGGACCCTGCCCCGCGGTGTGGCTCAGGGGCTGAGCCTCCACCTAGGAAGCAGGGGGTCACGGGTCGATTCCTGCTCAGGGCACAGGCTGGCGTTGCAGGCTCCATCCCCAGTGGGGGGCGTGCAGGAGGCAGCCGGTCCATGGTTTTCTCTCATCATTGATGTTTCTCTCTCTCTCTCTCCCTTCCTCCCTGAAATCAATAAAAACATATTAAAAACAACAACAACAACAACAACAACAAACAGGAACTCTGTCCTAGCTGTGCCCTGTTTTAGAAATCTAAAATTATTTCAAAATAAAAAGTATAGACCACAACACCAAAGCCACGATCCACAAAAGACACGGTTGACTAGTGTGGCTTCTGGAAACTGCTGCTCTGCGCCCGGCCGGGCGGGGGTAGTGGTCGCAAAAGACACGCCGGGTGCAGAACGGTTCACGCCATGGACATGTGACTTTTCAAGTCCAACCGTGAGAAACGGCCCAACTGGAAGATGGACTCAGGACCTTCACCGAGGCGCATGGAAGGGGCCGGCAGGGCCAGTGCGTCTAGCATCGCCGTCAGGGAAATGCCATTAACACTCGGAGAGGCCTCCACGCGCCTACGAGAAGGGCCCAACCCAGAGGAGGACCCCAGCCATCCTGGAGCGCAGGCGCCTGCTGGCTGCGGGGAAGGGGGGAAGGGGGGCAGGAATGTACCTGCTCTCTGGGTCCCCCGAGGGGCGAGGGTGCACCCTGCAGGGCGGGCCCCCAGTTCCTCCTGTGACAGCCCCGTCCAGGGCCTAAAAGGAGGCTTTGCGGGAACGCCTGCTCTACTGCGCTATCTCATCGCCAGCCTTCGAAGTGCCGAATGCCGCCAGCTGCCCCGGGGAAGTAGTCCTGCCTGGGACCCCGAGTGCCGCACAGCAGCTCAGCTCCAACCCCCTGGCGACCAGTTCTCCATCAGCACCGCACGGGGCGCCGAGCGCAGAGACGCGGGAACTCACCTCCGCTCCGCCCCCCGCGCTGCCTTTGCCGGGAACCGGAATCCCGCGCTGCCACGGCCACAGCCTGAAAGAGACGCGGGAAACCACTGACGCCCCAGGAAGCGCCGCGGTGGCACCCACAACCCACACCACCGCGTGGGCCTCTGAAAGGCACGGCCTCGCAGACGACGTGCAGTGGGGAAGACGCTCCGTTAGGACGCCAGCTGGAAGCAGAACACAGAGGGTCTCAGGTTTATAAAATAGGGGGGCGGGGGGACAAAAAGCAAAAACATTCGTACTTTGTCTTCAGACAGAAAAGCATGGATGATGCTCTCCTCTTTGCCTGTTCTGTCGTTTCCCGCTTTCTAACGAGCGTGTGCTGGCTGGGTGCTGTGCCATTAAAAGCTCACTTTTTAAAGGAAGCTAAATTCTCTCTCTTCAATGTCAGGGCAACACGCTCTAACAGTGACACCCCTGCGGGAAGGGCCCACAGCTGAAGCCACAGCACCGTCTCCCCTAATTTATCACGAAGAATCGCGCAAAAATCAGCCCACAAAGCACACTCCGAGCTTCCTGGCGGGTGGGAGAGGGCAGGGGCCCAGCTCTTTGACACCACGCCAGCGGCACAGAGGCAGCACGTTAAGGGCACAGACCCCTCTCTGACCACAGAATGACAGTTGAGCACCTTCCCTCCCAATCCTCCCCCCAACTTTGACACCTATGGAATCTTCCAGAGCCAGCTGGCCCTTCAAGATGCTCCCCCAAACCAGAACATGTCTTAGATCTGACACCAGAGCTCAGCAGGCACAGGGAACATATCTGGGTGTCCCAGTTCATGGGCATCCGTGGGGACCAGCCCCCTGCCCCGGGGCAGAGGGGGAGGCGTGCCTGGCCACGAGGCGGGACAGCAGGACCACCCAGGTCAGAAAGAGTCAACCTTCGGGCAGCTCTTCCCCTCCAGATCCGGGCCTGCAAGTGCGGAAATCCACCTGCTGTGTGCCCACCACCCTCACCAATGAGCACACCCCCACTGTGCACCCCCACCATGCACACCGTCACTATGCACACCCTCACCATGCACACCCTCACCATGCACACCCCCACCATGCACACCCTCACTGTGCACACCTCACCATGCACACCCCCACTGTGCACATCTCACCATGCACACCCCCACCATGCACACCTCACCATGCACACCCCCACCATGCACACCTCACCATGCACACCCCCACCATGCACACCCTCACCGTGCACACCTCACCATGCACACCCCCACTGTGCACATCCCCACTGTGCACATCTCACTATGCACACCCCCACCATGCACACCCCCACTGTGCACACCCTCACTGTGCACACCCCCACCATGCACACCCCCACCGTGCACATCTCACTATGCACACCCCCACCATGCACACCCCCACTGTGCACACCCTCACTGTGCACACCCTCACCGTGCACACCTCACCATGCACACCCCCACCATGCACACCCTCACCGTGTACACCCTCACCGTGCACACCCTCACCGTGCACACCCTCACCATGCACACCCTCACCATGCACACCCCCACCGTGCACACCTCAATATGCACACCTCACCGTGCACACCCTCACCGTGCACACCTCACCGTGCACACCCTCACCATGCACACCCCCACTGTGCACACCTCACCATGCACACCTCACCGTGCACACCCTCACCGTGCACACCCTCACCGTGCACACCTCACCGTACACACCCTCACCGTGCACACCTCACCGTGCACACCCTCACTGTGCACACCCTCACTGTGCACACCCCCACCGTGCACATCTCACTATGCACACCCCCACCATGCACACCCTCACTGTGTACACCCTCACCGTGCACACCTCACCATGCACACCCCCACCATGCACATCCTCACCGTGTACACCCTCACTGTGCACACCTCACCGTGCACACCCCCACTGTGCACACCTCACCGTGCACACCCTCACCGTGCACACCTCACCGTGCACACCCCACTGTGCACACCTCACTATGCACACCCCCACCATGCACACCCCCACTGTGCACACCTCACTATGCACACCCCCTCCGTGCACACCTCACCGTGCACACCTCACCGTGCACACCTCACCATGCACACCCTCACCGTGCACACCTCACTGTGCACACCTCACTATGCACACCCCCACATGCACACCCTCACCGTGCACACCTCACCGTGCACACCTCACCGTGCACACCCTCACCGTGCACACCCTCACCGTGCACACCCTCACCGTGCACACCTCACCGTGCACACCCCACTGTGCACACCTCACTATGCACACCCCCTCCGTGCACACCCTCACCGTGCACACCCTCACCATGCACACCCTCACCGTGCACACCTCACCGTGCACATCTCACTATGCACACCCCCACCATGCACACCCTCACCGTGTACACCCTCACCGTGCACACCTCACCGTGCACACCCTCACCGTGCACACCCTCACCGTGCACACCCTCACCGTGCACACCTCACCGTGCACACCCCCACTGTGCACACCTCACTCACTGCACACCCCCTGTGCACACCTCACCGTGCACACCCTCACCGTGCACACCTCACCATGCACACCCTCACCGTGCACACCTCACCGTGCACATCTCACTATGCACACCCCCACCATGCACACACCTCACCGTGCACACCCTCACCGTGCACACCTCACCGTGCACACCCCACCATGCACACCCTCACCGTGCACACCCTCACCGTGCACACCTCACCGTGCACACCCCACCGTGCACACCTCACCGTGCACACCCCCTCCGTGCACACCTCACCGTGCACACCTCACCGTGCACACCTCACCATGCACACCCTCACCGTGCACACCTCACCGTGCACATCTCACTATGCACACCCCCACCATGCACACCCTCACCGTGTACACCCTCACCGTGCACACCTCACCGTGCACACCCTCACCGTGCACACCTCACCGTGCACACCTCACTGTGCACACCCCCACCATGCACACCCTCACCGTGCACACCCTCACCGTGCACACCCTCACCGTGCACACCCCCACTATGCACACCTCACCGTGCACACCCCCACCGTGCACACCCTCACCACTGCACACCCCCACCCGTGCACACCTCACCGTGCACACCTCACCGTGCACACCCTCACCATGCACACCCTCACCGTGCACACCTCACCGTGCACACCTCACACCCCCACCATGCACACCCTCACCGTGTACACCCTCACCGTGAGTGCACACCTCACCGTGCACACCTCACCGTGCACACCCTCACCGTGCACACCTCACTGTACACACCCAGAGTGTGGAGAGCAGGCAGGTGGGGGATGACAGCTGAGGCCCCAGCGGGAGGGCCAGGGTCCATCCCAAGACTGTTTCCCAGCTCCATTCATTCAACACCCCAGCTTCTCCATCCATCCCCTGGGCACCTATGAATATGTGGCAGGTGTGTGCAGGGGCAGGGGCAGACCCTGGTGGCTGCCTTTCTGTGACGGTGGCTCTCACACTGGACAGGCCCCAGCATCACCTGGGGGCGGAGCCCACCTCCAGGTCCTGACTCAGCAAGGCAGGGGTGGGGCCCCCAAACTCGCATTGGCAACAAGTCCCCAGGCATCGTGCTGCTTCGGCTGCTGGCGGGCACCCACTTTGGGAACCACTGAGGCAGCAGAGAGGCAGCCAGACAAGCCCATCGGCACCATGTCCCTGAGAAAGTGGCACAGTGCGGGCACTGATGCCAGGGCACCACCTGGCGCCCTCGGGTGAGGGGCGCAGCGCCCGCAGGGGACCGGCCCCCCTCAGGGAAGCTCTTAGCCAGGGGGGCCTTGGTGAGCTGGGGTCCACTGGGCCGGTCCTTGGCAGCCAGCTGCCCACTCGCCCGCAGCTTCTGCGGGTTCGCTGGGGTCCGGGGCTCGGGATTTCGCGGGGAGCGGATCCGCACTGAGTGGCTGTGGGCAGAGAGAGGCGGGTGTGTGCGTGGGGGAGGGGCGGGATCCGCGGGGATCGGTAAATAATTCACACATCTCCTACCAGACAAAGCTGCCTTCCACCCGACGATGCCTATCCACACCCCAGCTTCTCCCTCCGTTTCTCAGGGGGTGGAAGGTGAACCATCATCCTTTTTAATTAAGAAATGAAGCCGCCCCCCTAAACACGTGGCACCATGCGGCCGCCGGCAGGAGGACGGGAGGGAGTCCAAGCACCCGCAACCATGTTCCTACCGCAGATCCCGCGACCAAAATAGCCTTCTTGTTGCCCCGGCAACCAGCCCCCCCCCCCCCCCCCCCCCGCCCCTACACGGCTGCATGTTTCTATCATCTCCTTCCAGGCACAGCTCATAAACAGGCCGCGTCACAAACGCCTTATCGCCAGCGACCAGCCAGCTGTGCCCGCGATAGCAAGCGGCCACCGAACACGACTTCACGCCCCGGGGCAGCGGATCCACGGTGCCCTCGCTGGCAATGCCCCGTCCGAATCCAGAAGTGCAGTGGGTCTCGCCTCTCCCCAGCCTAGGCCATAGGCGGTCTCAGTGCCGGCTCAGTCCTGCCTGGGGGGGGTCAGGCCAGCGGACCCCTCAGCTCCCGGCCCCGCTCGGCCAAGGGCTGAGGCTGGAGGCCGGGGCATGGGCCTTCGTGAATGAACTGCCTCCGAGCTCGGATTCCGGCTGCGGCGGGGCAGGTGCAGATGGAGAGGGTCTCTATGCCCAGAGCCCCCTCCATGTGGGGCAGGGACGGGTGTCTCTCTCCCTGGCTAATGCGGGAGGGGAGCGCTCAGCTCCACCCCTGGGCCCCGAGAGCTACTTCCCTTCAAGAGGTTTCTTTTCTTCAAATATATTTTTCTTGATTTTAGAGGAAGGGAGAGGGAGAGGGAGAAACATCAATGATAAGAGACAATCATTGACTGGCTGCCTCCTGCACGCCTCCTACTGGGGATGGAGCCCACAACCCGGGCCTGTGCCCCGACTGGGAATCGAACCGTGACCTCCTGGTTCCTAGGTGGGTGCTCAACCCTGAGCCATGCGGGCCGGGCCCTGCGGGTTCTCCTGTTGGGGTTGGCCCCGGTGGAAGGGCCGGCGGTTGGGGCAGGGGGTGTGAGTATGGGGTGTGTCGGGGGGGATCGTTGCAGCCGGGAGGTGAACAGGAGGTGGGGTGGCCCGTCTGTGTCCCCCTCGGCTCTTGGCTCTGTTCAGGCCGGTTCCTAAGACCTTCCCGCTGCCTGGGGTCCCCCCGAAACCCTCGTTCCTGAGCTGGAGTAGGGAACTCGGGACAAAAACCGGCCCTGGTCGCCCGTTCATGGCGGCTCCCCTCCGTTTTCAAACTGCGATGGCGTGCTGTGCGGGAGGGCTAGCCTTTTAACCAGGACACACCACTCGGTGCGTTCAGTGCCTTCAGTCTGCGCCGCCTCCACCCACCCAGGTCCAGCCCCTCCCGCCCCGAGCGGAGTCCCCGCACCCCAGCCGGCAGCCGCCGCCCCTCCGGCTCGGGGACTGCCCGGCTCCGGCTACCGGGTACACACGGAACGGAACACACGCCCCTGTGCTCTGACTTCGCGTCTCTGAGCTGCACCCATGGGCAGCGAGCAGAACTCGGCCCTTTCTCGTGGCTGCGTGAGAGCCCGCCGTGCGCCGGCCACGCTGTGTCCCTCCTCCGCGGCAGACACGTGGCTGCTGTGAACAAGCCAGGCCGGGCCGTGTGAACATGTGTTCGAGCCTTCGGCTGTTTCTCGGGGTGCAATTCCCCGTCTTCTCCCCTCGGAGGAGTCTCTGTCCCTGAAGGCGGGGCGTCCCGGCGGGGCCTCCACTTCCTGGACCTTCATTCCTGTCCACAGGCCGGAGGGCCAAGGGCTGCGTGGCTGTGCCCAACCTCAGCATCAACGCAACACCGGACCACCTGCTCCGAATGCAGGTGTCCGACCCCAACCCTGGCCTCAGCCCCAGCCCCAACCCCAGCCCTGGCCCCGGCCCCGACCCCAGCCTCAGCCCAACCCCAGCCCAGCCCCGGCCCCGGCCCCAGCCCAGCCCCGGCCCCAGCCCCAGCCCGACCCTGACCCCGACCCCGACCCCGACCCTGGCCCCGACCCCGACCCTGGCCCCAGCCCCGACCCCAGCCCCAGCCCGACCCTGATCCCAGCCCCAGCCCCAGCCTCAGCCCGGCCCCACAGGGAGGAGGCTGGGAACCGCCCTGGGTCTCAAAACCCCCCAGGCCCACGGGTCCTGCCCCTGCACTCGGGGGTGAGGCCCCGACCTGCTGGTGGGATGTCCCGCTTTCCGAGATGCCAACACTAACCATGGCCGCGCCCTCAGGATGCCACGGCCGCCCCGGGCCTGGGGAGGGCGTGTGGGCGCTGAGCCGGTGAAACTTGGAAAGAACCAAGAACTCCCACGCAAACAGCCAGAGGAGAGGCGATCACCACCGGCCAGGACGCCACCGATCTGCCCGGATCTTTGAAGCTCAAGTCTACCCCATGTCCGACTCCTGCATCCAACTCCCCCTGCGCCCGCGCCGTGCCCACCAAGGCCCCCCCCCCACGCGGCTCCCATCCCGTGACCTTCTGGAAGCCACGCCGCTGCCCTGGGGCCTGTCATTGGAAAAGCCTCGAGATAAGGGGATTTATGGCCACGCGTGACCTACCTGAGCGCAGCCATAAAGGGCACCAGCGTCTGAAACGGGGTGCAGGCGGCCACACCGTGTCTATCAGCCGTTATCTCGCCAGCCAGGTCCCTGGCAGCCTGGCTCCACGCAGCCCCCGCAACCCGGTGAGGCTCCGGCTGGGCTGGTCCCGGAGCCGCTCAGGGTTCTGGTTTTGACAGCGAAGGTCTGGCCCCTCCTGCCACCAGGTTCAGCCTCTCCCCCTCGGTTACACCGTGCTTCCACGGGGCGGGGGGGGGGGGGGGGGGGGGGCGCGCAGAGCCAGCGGAGAGAGAGGGAAGGAGGGGTCACAGAGCTTCTCCCGGTCCCCTGAGGTTTATACCAGGCCTACTATGCACCACGAGCTGCTCCGGGAGGAGGCGCACGAGGAGGCCAGGAGAACCCTGCCCCTGTGGCCCACAGCCCCCTGGGCCCAGGCAGACCCCGAGGGCCAGCCCACAGGAGCAGGGTGACCTCCTGCCCACCCCCACCTGCTAGTGCCGCCTCCTGACTGGTTCCCTCCCCTCACCCTCCTCTCGGGAGAGATCCGCCCCAACACACACACAGCCCCAACACACATGGCCCCCCCCACACGGCCCCAACACACACACAGCCCAAACACACACAGTCCCCACACGGCCCCCACACACACAGCCCAAACACACACGGCCCCCACACACACGGCCCCCACACACACACGGCCCCCACACACACGGCCCCACACACACACGCCCCCACACACACGGCCCCAATACACACGGCCCCCACACACACGGCCCCCAACACACACGGCCCCACACACACGGCCCCAATACACACGGCCCCCAACACACACACACACGGCCCCAATACACACGGCCCCCCCACACACACGGCCCCCACACACACGGCCCCCACACACACGGCCCCCACACACACAGCCCAAACACACACGCCCCCACACACACGGCCCCCACACACACGGCCCCCACACACACGGTCCCCACACACACGGCCCCCACACACACGGCCCCCACACACATGACCCCCACACACACGGCCCCCACACACACAAGCCCCCACACACACGGCCCCAATACACACGGCCCCCCACACACGGCCCCCCGACACACAGCCCACATACATGCCCCCACACACACGCCCCCACACACACGGCCCCAACACACACGGCCCCAATACACACAGCCCACACACACACGGCCCCCACACACACGGCCCCCCCACACACGGCCCCCACACACGGCCCCCACACACACGGCCCCAATACACACGGCCCCAATACACACAGCCCACACACACACGGCCCCCACACACACGGCCCCCCCACACACGGCCCCCACACACACACGCCCCCACACACACGGCCCCAATACACACGGCCCCCACACACGGCCCCCACACACACGGCCCCAATACACACGGCCCCAATACACACAGCCCACACACACACGGCCCCCACACACACGGCCCCCCCACACACGCCCCCACACACACGGCCCCCCAATACACACGGCCCCCCCACACACGGCCCCCACACACACGGCCCCAATACACACGGCCCCCACACACACGGCCCCCCCACACACGGCCCCCCCACACACGGCCCCCACACACACGCCCCCACACACACGGCCCCAATACACACGGCCCCCCCACACACACGGCCCCCACACACACGGCCCCCCACACACACAGCCCCCACACACACGGCCCCCACACACACGCCCCCACACACATGGCCCCAACACACACGGCCCCCACACACATGGCCCCAGCACACGCAGTCCCCACACACACGGCCCCCACACACACGGCCCCAACACACACACCCCCCCCCACACACACGCCCCCACACACACGGCCCCAATACACACGGCCCCCCCACACACGGCCCCCACACACGGCCCCCACACACACACGGCCCCAATACACACGGCCCCAATACACACAGCCCACACACACACGGCCCCCACACACACGGCCCCCCCACACACGGCCCCCACACACACGGCCCCAATACACACGGCCCCAATACACACAGCCCACACACACACGGCCCCCACACACACACGCCCCCACACACACGCCCCCACACACATGGCCCCCACACACACGGCCCCCACACACACGGCCCCCACACACACGGCCCCCAACACACACGGCCCCCACACACACATGGCCCCAGCACACGCAGTCCCCACACACACGGCCCCCCCACACACGGCCCCAATACACACGGCCCCCAATACACACAGCCCACACACACACACGGCCCCCACACACACGGCCCCCCCACACACACGGCCCCCACACACACGCCCCCACACACACGGCCCCAATACACACGGCCCCCCCACACACGGCCCCCACACACACGGCCCAATACACACACGGCCCCCACACACACGGCCCCCCCCACACACGGCCCCCCCCACACACGGCCCCCACACACACGCCCCCCACACACACATGGCCCCAACACACACGGCCCCCACACACATGGCCCCAGCACACGCAGTCCCCACACACACACGGCCCCCACACACACGGCCCCAACACACACGGCCCCCACACACGGCACACACACACGCCCCCACACACACGGCCCCAATACACACGGCCCCAATACACACGGCCCCCCCACACACGGCCCACACACACACGGCCCCAATACACACGGCCCCAATACACACGGCCCCCCCCACACACACGGCCCCCACACACACGGCCCCACACACACACGGCCCCCACACACACGCCCCCACACACACACGGCCCCACACACACGGCCCCAATACACACAGCCCCACACACACGGCCCCCACACACACACCCCCCACACACACGGCCCCCACACACACGGCCCCCACACACACGGCCCCAATACACACACGGCCCCCCCACACACGGCCCCCACACACACGGCCCCAATACACACGGCCCCCACACACACGGCCCCCCCACACACGGCCCCCCCACACACGGCCCCCACACACACGCCCCCACACACATGGCCCCACACACACACGGCCCCCACACACACATGGCCCCAGCACACGCACCCCACACACACACGGCCCCCACACACACGGCCCCAACGGCCCCACCACACACACGCCCCCACACACACGGCCCCAATACACACGGCCCCAATACACACGGCCCCCCCACACACGGCCCCCACACACACGGCCCCCAATACACACGGCCCAAATACACACAGCCCCCCCCCCCACACACACACACACCCCCCCCCACACACACGGCCCCCACACACACACACACGGCCCCCACACACACGGCCCCCACACACACGGCCCCACACACACACGCCCCCACACACACGGCCCCCACACACACACGGCCCCCATACACACGGCCCCCACACACACGGCCCCACACACACGGCCCCCACACACACAGCCCCCCACACACGGCCCCCCACCCCCCCCACACACACACGGGCCCCAACACACACGGCCCCCCCACACACACGGCCCCCACACACACGGCCCCACACACACACGGCCCCCACACACGGCCCCCACACACACGGCCCCCACACACACCCCCATACACACGGCCCCCCCACACACGGCCCCCACACACACGGCCCCCATACACACGGCCCCCACACACACGGCCCCCACACACACGGCCCCAGCACACGCAGTCCCCACACACACACGGCCCCCACACACACGGCCCCAGCACACACAGGGCCCCCACACACACCCCCCACACACACAGCCCCCACACACACGGCCCCCACACACACGCCCCCACACACACACACACACACGGCCCCCACACACACGCAGCCCCAGCACACACACGGCCCCCACACACACGGCCCCCACACACACGGCCCCAACACACACGGCCCCCACACACACACGCCCCCCCACACACACGGCCCCCCACACACGGCCCCCCACACACGGCCCCCACACACACGGCCCCACACACACACCCCCCCACACACGCAGTCCCCACACACACGCCCCCACACACACGGCCCCCACACACACGGCCCCACACACACAGTCCCCACACACATGGCCCCCACACACACGGCCCCCACACACACACAGCCCCCACACACACGGCCCCCACACACACACACACACACGGCCCCCACACACACGGCCCCCAGCACACGCAGTCCCCACACACACACGGCCCCCACACACACGGCCCCAACACACACGGCCCCCACACACACGGCCCCAGCACACACGGCCCCCACACACACGGCCCCAACACACACGGCCCCCACACACACGGCCCCAGCAGCACACGCAGTCCCCACACACACGCCCCCCACACACACGGCCCCCACACACACGGCCCCAGCACACACAGTCCCCACACACATGGCCCCCCCACACACGGCCCCCACACACACAGCCCCCCACACACGGCCCCCACACACACGGCCCCCACACACACACGCCCCCACACACACAGCCCCCACACACACGGCCCCCACACACACACGGCCCCAGCACACACAGTCCCCACACACACACGCCCCCACACACACGGCCCCCACACACACGGCCCCAGCACACACAGTCCCCACACACATGGCCCCCACACACACGGCCCCCACACACACAGCCCCCCCACACACGGCCCCCACACACACGCCCCCACACACACACGGCCCCCACACACGGCCCCCACACACGCAGTCCCCACACACACGGCCCCCACACACACGGCCCCAACACACACGGCCCCCACACACACGCCCCCAGCACACACGGCCCCCACACACACGGCCCCAGCACACACGGTCCCCACACACACGCCCCCACACACACGGCCCCCACACACACGGCCCCACACACACGGCCCCCAACACACACGGCCCCAACACACACGGCCCCACACACACACGGCCCCACACACACACACCCCCCCCCACACACACAGCCCCCCACACACACGGCCCCAGCACACACAGTCCCCACACACATGGCCCCCCACACACACCCCACACACACCCCCACACACACAGCCCCCACACACACGGCCCCCACACACACGGCCCCCACACACACGCCCCCACACACACGGCCCCCACACACACGGCCCCCACACACACGCCCCCACACACACAGCCCCCACACACACGGTCCCCACACACACGGCCCCCACACACACGGCCCCCACACAGCCAGTCCGCCTCGGAGCCCCTGTGCCGCCCCACGGTCACACAGCGTCGTTAACAGCAGCCACACGTGTCGCTGATGAACACAGTGGGCAAGTTCCTCAGCCTTGCAGGGACTCTGAGTGCGTGTGAGTGTGAATCTGTGTGTGAGTGTGTATATGTGTGTGTGCGCGCAAGTGTGTGTGAATGAGTATGTATATGTGTGAGTGTGCATGTGTGTGAGCGTGTCTGTGTATATGTGTGTATGCATGTGTATGTGTGTGTGCAAGTGTGAATGAGTATGTGTGTATGTGTGTATATATGTGAGTACGTGTGTATGTGTGTGAGTATGTGCGTGCACAAGTGTGCGTGTGGCACTGCGGAATGCTGCCAAGGCAATTTGGTTTCCAAGGAAACAGCGTGAGGTGCGTGGCAGCTGCCCCTCAGCGAGTGAGAAATGCCTGTCGTGGAGCCCGCCCCGGGAGCCCGGCCTGTCACTGCCCACCTGCCCGAGGCCAAACCAGGGCAGCCTGCACCATGGCTGGGAGGCCCCGAGGGTCAGGACCTGGGGACCTGGGGGCCCAGGGCTGCAGGGACACCCCCCCTCCCACTCCCTCCCACCCCACCCCACCCCCTGGAAAGCCAGCAGCTCACCCTCCGAGCCCACCCTCTCCCGCCCTCCCCGCAGGGAGCCGGCCGCCCGGGCCCACTCCACTGCTAATTACTTTCCATGCGAACATGTTATTACGTCTTCCACTCGAAATAATCAATTTGCGGCCGCCGCTCTGATGAGTTAATGGGCGCTCGGTGGGAGCCATTTCAGGCTCTGTAAGGAGGTTCTATTTTTAACAGCCGCTGTATCGGGTACACAAAGGACACACTGCTCTCCCCTCCCCTCTCCCTTCCCCTCCCCCCCTCCCTCCACCACCAGCTCTGCTCCTCGGTGCTGTGGCCCATCGACTGTGCTAGCCAATGAACCGGTCAATGCCTTTCCAGAACCTTCCCTAGCGTCCTCAGCCTGGCTGCTGGTCAGAATCAACTGCAGATCTTGGAAAAGGCAGGGCCTAGACCCCACCCACAGAACAGCCCTGGCGGGGGGCGGGGGGGGGGGGGGGGGGGGGCGTGCGGTGCAGGGTGCAGGGCAGATTCTCAGCGAGCGGAGCCCTGGTCAGCCGGGGCCTCTGGGCGCACCGCTGGCCCAGCCCCCCTGCGCCTGACCCTGGCCGGCCGTCTCCATTCCTGCAGGGACTCCAGGCCCCACGCGGCCGAGGAGAGGGCAGGGAGGGACAGGCCACCGGAGGAGCCGTGGGGTGACAGGTCCGGGAAAGCTCGGGTGCGTTCCAGGTGGCGGTCAGCAGGGGACGAGGATGCTGACGGGGACCAGAGGGCCGACAGGTGCTCAGCCTGGGGCTCCCAGGTGCAGGCGGCAGCCAGGAGGAAGGAGAGGCTGCGGGAAGTGGGGGGAGAGGGGGGAGGGGGGCGGGGCAGGCACAGACCCCACATTGCATCTGGTGCAGCATCACAGTGAAATGCCCCCAGGAAACTCACCTGGACCAGGTGCAGGGGGCACCCTCTGGGCAGTGCCCCCCTCAGTGCCCTCTGAATGCCCTGGCCTCCAGGCAAGCCGGCTCCCGGGGCTCCTCTCCTGCCCCCTGGGTCCAAGTGCACATGGACCCCTGACCCCAAAACTAGTTGTGGGGAAACTTATGGAAACAGAGACAGGGCTCGGAGGAAGTGTCCTCTGAAAACCCAGGTTTCAGATGCCCAACCCCTCACAGCCGTGGGGGGCTCATACGGACACCTGTGGAGGGTCAGGGCCAGAGGGGCGGGTGCAGGGCCGTTTTGAGCTCTTGATTGGCTGATGCAGTTGTCCATCAGCAACCCAAGGAGCCAATGGAACGTCTGTGGCCCAGTGTGGCTTCCTGGGCTGATGGCTACCCCCCCAAGTGCCCAGGCTCGGTGCACAGACGGCATCCACACACCCAGACACGGTCACCGGGACCATGTTTTCTGGGCAGGGGCGAGCACGGGAGTGCCCTGGCCCTGCTCCCATCCACGAAGGGTTGAGCCCGCGGCCCCCAGAGGCCCGCCTAGTTGCTAGGGGTGGGTGCAGGGGGTCTCGGCGACAGCTCCACTTTCCGGGCTGAGGCCGGCGGAGGCAGGTGGGGACCTCACGCCGCCCGTCGGGTGTGGCCACCTCGGCTCCGTTGGCACCGGTGGCGGCAGCCCCGGGACAGACAGCAGGTCCCGCGCCCGGCCTTGCACAGCAGCTCCTGCTGTGGGACGGGGCACGCCTGTGTCCTCAGGGGTTTCCATTTCAGAACTCGGGGAGCCCGTCCTGGAAACTCCACTGACCGGACTTGGGGTCAGGCGGGACCTTGGGCAGATCCCTGGGCCTGGGGTGAGGCGAGGCGGGTGGCGTGGTCTGTCCCAGCTCGGAGCTCTGTCACTCTGCACCTTCTCCCTGAGTCCCACCTGCCTGAGATCAAGCCGCTGCTCCTACACGTGCCCGTGCTTTCCCAAGGGCATCCTGTATGCTGCTCGTTTCCATCTCAGTCTCCTGGCTCCCGGGGAAAGAACTGCTCAGCCCAGCCAGTGGCTCAGGGGTTGAGCGGGGACCTATGAACCAGGAGGTCACGGTTCGATTCCCGGTCAGGGCACATGCCCGGGTTGGGGGCTGGATCCCCATTAGGGGGTGTGCAGGAGGCAGCCGATCCATGGTTCTCTCTCATCGTTGATGTTTCTATCTCACGCTCACTCTCCCTTCCTCTCTGAAACCAATAAAAATACATTTAAATAAATAAGAATCGATTAACGCCACTGGTCGGCAAACTCATTAGTCAGCAGAGCCAAATATCAACAGCACAAGGATTGAAATGTCTTTTGAGAGCCAAACTTTTTAAACTTAAACTCTATAGGTAGGTACATTGTTACTAACTTGATGAGGGCACTCCTAAGCTGGCCTTTGCTAAAAGCTCAAGGGGGCCCAAGAGCCGCATGTGGCTCGCGAGCCGCAGTTTGCCGACCACTGGTTTAACCTCATTGTGCGGCAGGCGATTACTGGCTGCTCTTGGTCGAGGAAGAAATCCCAGCCGGGATCCGGTGGATTGAAAAAATAACAACAGGCACCGGCCCTCCTGTCACAGCACTGGTCGCGGCCTCTTATTTTTATTTTATTTTTTATTTTAATGCCACTCTGGGCCCAAAGCCTTCGGGGCAGGAGGTAATTCACACCCCGGGCTGTGGACCAGTTCTCCTTTCCACATGTGGCGGTCGCCTCCCTGTCATCAGAGCTGATTTAAAGGGGATTTAATTAACTGCTCCGCACCTCGTGCCGCACTCTCCCAGGACACCACCGGAGGGTCACCTGCTGAGACGCATCCCCGCTTCTTAAATAAACGTCACAGGATAGAGCGTCGGCCTGCGGACTCAAGGGTCCCAGGTTCGATTCCGGTCAAGGGCATGTACCTTGGTTGCGGGCACATCCCCAATAGGGGGTGTGCAAGAGGCAGCTGATTGATGTTTCTCTCTCATCGATGTTTCTAGCTCTCTATCCCTCTCTCTTCCTCTCTGTAAAAAATCAGTAAAATATATTTTTAAAAAAATAAAATAAAAATAAACGTCACAGTGACAAACCTGGGCTAATTGCAGTGCCTTCGTCACTTGTTTGTACGTTTCAATATTTAATTGCTTCCATGTTCATCCAATTAGCGAGCAACGGCAACTGGAAGCTAACTTTTTATCAGCGTCTTCCCAGCCAATAGGCGCCCCGGGACCAACGCAGACACGTGCTCGGCTCGGTGCGCCGCCGCCGCCGGTGGACTCCGTTAAGGGACGACCCTCCCGGCTCCCGCGCCACTTCCCAGCCTGCACCGGGCTTCAGGAGCGTCTCAGGTAGGGATGTGGGTCCACACTGCCCCCGCGTGGCCACTCGGCGCCACTGCCCGGTTCCTCTGGGGCTCGGGGTTCCCCGGGAGGAGATGACGGTTCGGGGACAGGCAAGCTTGTGACTTCAGGTTCCCAGGCGGCCAGCTGCGTTCTCTCCTCACCGGAGGCTCCGTCTTCATGCTCCTCCAGCTTCGGGGGGCGCGGGGGGGGGGGGGGCTGCTCCTCGTTCGACATTCTAGCGCCTTCTGTCAAGCTCCCTGGGACAAAGGGAGCGCCCGAGACCGTCACCTGGGTGCCACTTACATCCCGAATCCCGGCAGCTGGCTGCACCCTCAGCTATGGGACGGGAGACGGGTGTGCACGCGGCCCACCAGGAACGGTGTTCCGAGCAAACGCATTGCCCAGACCCGGCGACGGCCCGCCAGGGCCCCGAAGGCCCCCCTCCGGCGTTACCCCCCAAGTCCCCCCTTGCTGTCTCTCGCGCCCCCTCGCTCCAACGTGTCAACCAGCAGTTCAGGACGTGCTTTTCTCCAAACCCTAACCGCGCATCTCGGAACCCTGCAGGGGTTAGCATACAGAGGGGGCAGAGCCCAGCCTTTCCTGGGACTCCCCCGCGGCTCCGCCCCAGCCTGACCGCACGGGATGCGGGATGCGGGCCTGCAACGTTCAGCTTTCCAAAAACAAAGTAACCTTCCTGAGCTTACACCCCATGTCCCGGCTCAGCCGCAAGCACCCGAAGGGGCGGCCCAGGCACCAGCAGAGGGATGGGCCCAGGGCAGAGCCCTGGCCGGCCTGCTCCTGAAGGGCCTGCGAGTGGCCCTCAGAGAAGGCCTGGCTCCAGGGGGGGGTGCGGGGAGGGCACCCCAGGAGGGCGGCACACGGGGGCGCTGGGCCCGGCGCCGCATGAGCTGAGCTGACCGCTGCGGCGAGATGGGGCCGTTTCACCGGCAAAGAAGAGGCGGCTCCTGGGACCGATTCCTGGGGGCCGGCACCGGGTCTAACTGGCCCCGCAGGTGCCCCGGTCGGCTCAGCGGCAGTTCAGCGCCTGCGTTTGGGGGCTCAGCGGGGTCCCCGAGGCTCACGGGCTGTCAGACACGCTCTCCGCATCCCTGAGGATTTTACCTTAAATTCACGCCGAGTCCTCTTCCCGTCCTCCAAGCGCGTTCCCTGGACAGGCCGGCCTCAGAGGACGCGACAGCTGTGCCTCTGAGGCTGCAAGCGGCTGGGGACCAGGAGGGAGAGGGGGGCTCCCACCTCCTGTGCCCGCGACCCACCCAGGAGACCCCCCACCCTCCCCGTGACCCACCCAGGTGAACCCCCCCACCCTCCATGTGACCCCCCACCCACCACGTGACCCACCCAGGTGACCCCCCACCCTCCACGTGACCCACCCAGGTGACCCCCCCCACCCTCCAGGAGACCCACCCACCCGCCACGTGACCCGCACAGCTGTACTGCATTATGGGAAATTGCTGGTTTGGAGCTCAAGGTCACAGAAGGGCTCCAGGAGCCTAGAGATCAGAGCCTGGCCTCCCGAGGCCGCCCGGGGTGCCCGGCTTTCTTTGGAAGGCAGTAGCGTGTGGCTCGATAGCCCGGGCTTTGTGAGCTCGGGCACTTAAAGGAAGCTCAGTTTCCCTATCTGCAAAATGGGAACAATCTCGGACTCGACGGGGTTGCGGGAGGATTGGCTGAGATAGCCAGGCGGTGCCTGTTTCTGCATGGAAGTTCCCCTCTCCCCCATCAGCTCCCTGAGCCCCCACAGCCAGTGTGTTCTCCATCGCTCCTCAGCACACGCCAGCTGCCCTGACTCGGGCGTGGCGTCTGCAGAAACCTCCTGATGGGCTTCCTCGGAGGAAGACGAATGTCCGTCCATGGGGGCGGGGACACCGCGTCTTCCAGACAATTGCGGGGCATCCCGGACCCTCCTCCTTCCGAAACAGATGTCAGGGCCCTCGGCCCTCAGTGTTCTTTCCAGAGACCTGTCCCCACGAGTGCCCGGCACTTAGGACGAAAAAGGAAAAGCAGTGAGCAAGATGGCCGCTCAGGGAGAGAGAAAGGCCCTGGCCGACTGGCTCAGTGGTTAGAGCGTCGGCCGGAGGAAGCAAGGGTCTCGGGTCCTCACACTTTCGTGCGCTCCGGGGCTGACCGGAGGGGCTGGGGGTGGGGTGAGGGTAAACACCAGCCTTCAGAGCACTCAGACAAAGCTGGTGAAGCTGCATTGTTTTTGAGAGAGAGAGAGAGAGAGAGAGAGAGAGAGAGAGAGAGAGAGAGAGAGAGAGAGAGAGAGAGAACAAAGAATGACGAGAAACTCCCTAAATTACAAGTGTGGGTTACAATAATTGCTAAATTACAGAGCTCCAGCTTTATTAGACACACGCCCTCCGCTTCCCCAGCTCTTGGCGGCTGTGCTGAGCTGACAAAAGCCAACAAGCTCTGTGGAAAGCCGGCAGGGAGCTGAGTGGGGCCACGGGGCCCCCCTGCGGGTGAGGCTGGGGGCCGAGGGCTGGCGAATTCCCCCGGAGAGCCAGAGCCGCAGGGGATTGGGTAGCTAGGATGGTAGCGTTTTCCAAAGAGCAGACGCAGCTGTGGGCTGTGCCGAGTCATGGACGTCCTGAGCGTGTTGGCACTGGTTTCCGTGGAGAGGCCCTTCACCAGGCGTCTGTCCTTCCTTATTCTCACCATTCGCAGCTGCAACATCTCCAGCTCCAAGAACACCTCATCCTTGAGAACTGCCTCCCGCCTCTGCACACTGGTGGTCTCCTGTTCTGTAGTTCTCACCCTCCACACGCCAGTTCACACCCTCAATGCCTCCAGACAGGCCAGCTACGCTCAGGCGTGTACCACCTACCTTTTGCATACACACACACATTACGTTTTTCATGCTGACCTCTTCTCTCCGAGCACCTGACCCTCCGGCGGTGGTGAAGTGAAAGCCCAGACCCTACTCACCTGCATGTTCCAGCCACTCAGCCCCTCCATGAATGGCCCAGTGAAGGAGGGAGCATGATGTTTTTCCAAGAGAAATGTATTTATATGACACACCAGTTTTCCTACACACAACATTTGAAGTGAATAAAATCATTGTAAGACATGCAAAGCAGCAGAAATGGGACCCATAGTCAAGAGAAAAATCATCCATAGAAGCAGACCCACAGATGGCTGAGACACCGGAATTAGGAGACAAGGACGTTCAGTATAATGAAGGCACTGAAGGACCTAGTGGAAAAGGCAGGCAGCGCGTGCGAACGGCCTGGACAGCAGAATGCGGCAGAAGGGGCTGCACAGTGCTCAGCTGCTTCTTTGATGTCAGCTCTGCCCTCAACCTTCTGGTTCGTTTTTGTTCCTTTTGATTCCAGGGCAGAGGAGCAGGATGAGGCCAAAGCAGAATCTTTGTCTTTCTTTTAGCTTCAGGATGTTGGTGAGGATGCTGGTGGTGATGATGGTAGTGGTGATGCTGGTGGTGATGGGATGATGATGGTGGTGATGATGATGATGACAGTGGTGGTGGTGGGGATGATGGTGATGGTGGTGGTGGTGATGGTGGTGGTGGTGGTGATGGTGATGATGGTGGTGATGGTGATGATGGTGGTGGTGATGATGATGACAGTGATGGTGGGGATGATGGTGATGGTGGTGGTGATGATGGTGGTGGTGGTGGTGGTGATGGTGATGATGGTGGTGGTGATGGGGATGACAGTGGTGGTGGGGATGATGGTGGTGGTGATGGTGGTGGTGGTGGTGGTGATGGTGATGATGGTGGTGGTGATGGGGATGACAGTGGTGGTGGGGATGATGATGGTGGTGGTGATGGGGATGGTGATGATGATGGTGATGGGGATGGTGATGATGATGGTGATGGGGATGGTGATGATGGTGATGGGGATGATGATGATGGTGGTGGTGATGATGATGGTGGTGGTGATGGTGGTGGTGATGATGGTGGTGGTGGTGATGGGGATGATGGTGATGATGGTGGTGGTGATGGTGGTGATGGTGGTGGTGGTGATGGGGATGATGATAGTGGTGGTGGTGATGATGATGGTGGTGGTGGTGATGGGGATGATGGTGATGGTGGTGGTGATGATGGTGGTGGTGGTGATGGGGATGATGATAGTGGTGGTGGTGATGATGATGGTGGTGGTGGTGATGGGGATGATGATAGTGGTGGTGGTGATGATGATGACTGGTGGTGGGGATGATGGTGATGGTGGTGGTGATGGTGGTGGTGGTGGTGATGGTGATGATGGTGGTGGTGATGATGATGACTGGTGGTGGTGATGATGGTGGTGGTGGTGATGGGGATGATGATAGTGGTGGTGGTGATGATGATGGTGGTGGTGGTGATGGGGATGATGATAGTGGTGGTGGTGATGATGATGATGGTGGTGGTGATGATGATGACAGTGGTGGTGGGGATGATGATGATGGTGGTGGTGATGATGATGCTGGTGGTGGTGATGGTGATGGGGATGATGTTGGCTAACATCGTGGAACTGTCATCACTCACCAGATGTGACTAGAAGAGCTTCATGGGAACCCAGTCATTTAATCACAACAGTCCCACGTGTTAGGAAGTTTACCATCACTTTACATATGGAGAAACTGAGGCAGGGAACCACGTAAGCCACCCAGCTGGTAAGTGGAAGGACCAGGATTCACTGCCCTTTGATGGTATTTACAAATGAACCTGGTCAACGGTGGGGGGGTGGGGGGGCGTGAGCAGGGAGGGCATGCACCTCCCAGAGCATCAGCCTTTAGGAAAACCAAGGTCAGATGAGAAGACGCAGGGGGCCTGGAGCTGAGTTCCCCGCCCTCCTCGTGCCTCCTCCGCGAGCTAAGTGCGGAGTCTGCAGATGCTCCAGCCATGCCGACGCGTGTCGAAGGGCGGCTCTGGTTCTCATTACTGGGTGTCACAACACGGCTGTGATCCCTGCCAGCGTGGCAGCAGAGGGCACATCTCATGGCTTGTCTGGGTACAGTTGCAAGGTTGGCATCCTCTGCCCTCATCTCCCAGGGCCCGTCCCCAAACCCAAGGCCCGCCCGTGGGCTGTGAGGGCCCTGTGCATCCCCCACACTGTGTGCCTGGGGGTCATGCATGTGTACTGGAGTCTCACGTGTGTACACCCCACTCTGACACCCAGCGCAGCCCTTCCTGGGACAGACTCTGACGAAGTTACTCAAGGGGAGGGGGAGAGGCTGGGGAGGAGGGGGGAGAAGGGGGAGGGGGAGAGGCAATGTGCAGCGGCTCCCTCGCATGACAACTCTCCAGTAATTTAGTGTTTGAATCAAGATGGTTCCAGGCCCCGCATGCTGGGCAGCTTTACTTACTCTTGATCCGCATTCACCACAGCGCCTTCTCCAGCCAGGAAGAAAGGCCTTTCCCGAGGGGCTCCATTCCCCGGCAACTTCTCTGAGGCCCCGGAGAAGTCGCTGCTGGGCAGCCGGACGAGGCTCCCGACCCCAGGAGGGCTGCCCAGGGGCCAGAGGCCTGGTGTCCCCTGAAGCCAGTCTGACTGCTAGCAAACCAGGCCTGGCCGCGGGCGAGGGAGACGGGCGTGGGCCGGCGGAGGGACCCGTGGCGGGATGGGGCAGAGCCTGCGGCTCTAGTTCTCTGGCTGTTTGGACCCGCAGCCCAGCAGGGAGCCCCAGGCACAGGGACCAGTCTGCCCAGCGCAGGTGCAGAGAACAGCAGCGGGGCGGCCCCTGGATTCCACCTCCTGGGAGCCCGGTTCTCCCAGAACACGGCATGGGCACAAAATCACTGCCCAGCGCAGGCCAGTCCCCGGCTTCACATTTCAAGAACAACTTCTTTCTGAGGACGCACTAGCCAAGCCCTCCCGCTCCTCCCTGCGAGGCCTTTCAAAGGCTCCTTTACCTTAAACAGGGCTGCTGGGTGCTCTTTTTTTAAAAAAATGTATTTTTAGTGATTTCAGGGAGGAAGAGAGAGGGAGAAAGACATGTCAATGGTGAGAGAATCATTGATCGGCGGCCCCACACTGGGGATGGAGCCCGCAACCTGGGCATGTGCCCTGGCCTCGGGTTCATAGGTGGACCCTGAACCAATGGGCCACGCCGGCTGGCCGGGCTGCTGCTTGCTCTTCAGTCACCCCCACAAATGGGCGCTTCCAAGTCCCCGGAGCCCAGAGCTCCCCGCACCGCACCGAGCCCGCGCCCCGCCGGTCGGGGAAGGACTGCACACCGGAGCCTCCCGTGTTTGCATTTGGAACATTTATTTCAGGAAATACGTTTCCAACACTTTGTCATTTATACAAAAAGACGGATTCTCAGGAGGCACCTAGCAAAGGCCACTGTGGAGCGTGTCCCAGCGAAGGAAGGGCTGACTCTGGGCCGGAGGAGGAAAGCGGAGGCGCCCGGGCGGGGCTGCGGCGCCCCCGGGGAGGCGCCCCACGTCTCGCTCTGACACTGGACACGACACATCCTTCAACATCGTGGTTTTGGCAAAAACATGGCAAGTCGGCAAGTAAACTGTTTCACCAAGGGGCCCTTCCTCCGGCGGGTGGGGAGCAAACACGCGCAGGCGCATACACCAGGGCACGTGAGCAGCCGGGGTCTGTCTGCACCCCACTTCCCCCGCTGCACCCCTGGGGTCTGCAGGCGGCCGACCCCGCACCCATCCCAAGGCAGGAGGCAGCCCGCTGAGCACGCATGCGCGGTCCCTGCTGGTCCCCTTGTGGAGAGGCTGATGGGAAATCCTGGCCTTTCCCCTTGGTTGGGGGTCTTTACAATGGGCCCTGGTGCAGGCCCCAGGCACACTCAGGGCAACAGAAAGTCAAGGTCTCCCACCTGCCAGCCAGGAGAGCTTGGCCAGGGCGGGGCTGAGCGGGCATCCGGGGTGGCCTGGGCCTTCATGTAACCAGAGCATCCGGGCCACATAGCTGTCCAGACAGACAGGCCTCAGCACACTTGCTCAGTCACACGGGCGGGGGGGCAGGGACCAAGGCCACTCAGGCCACTGAATAGCCAGCCACGGCCCAGAGGCCCCTTCCTCGGGCACCGGCCCGCACTTCCTCACTCCACTCGCCACCAGACAGACTCACTTGCTCGACCTTCCTAAAATGGGAGGGGGGATGGTGTGTGTGTGTGCATCTTTTCTTCCTTTGAATCCTCAATCAGATCCCAGCCAGAGGGGGACGACAGGGGCACCACAGGGCGACGAGGACACCCCTCCCTCTCCAGCCCGTCTCCGTTCCCGTCCGAGGGGACAGCGGGCGTGGGGGCTCGAGTGGGCGCTGAATAAAGGCACTTTCTGCTCCAGGGCGGGCTCACAGGTGGGTGGGTGGCAGCAGTCAATGGGCTCGCCACGTCTAAGCAATTGGCAACTTGCATCTCATGGAATTAACTGGTCTCCCCATGGGGGCACAGGGGTTAGGGGGGCTCTCTGAGTTATGTGGTCTGAGTTATGGCCCATGCCCTGTAAGAGGGTGGAGGCAGGAAGGCGCTCCAGGTCCCCCAGCGGGCTCCATCCCTCCTGGGCCCACCCCCGGCACGCTCCAGGGGCTGAGACAGTGGGGGCATGGGGTGGGGGGACCAAGAGCAAGAGCAGGAGGCCTGGGGTCCAGCCTCCCTGGACCTCAAGGACAGCCGGAGAGCCGGCCTCCACTCCCGGCCCCCATGGGCGGGCCAGGAACAAGCATGCTCAGGGGCACTCGCTGTCTGTCCCGGCATCGTGGGGCGGGGCGGAGAGCGATGCCTAACGGAGGGAGGGATATAAAATGAAGGGGGCGAGGGGTGGGCTGGGGCTGGAGACGGGGGGTGGGGGGGTTGGGGGGGGCTGGGGAACTGGGTCAGCGGCATCTACATCTCCTGAGCCCCCGGCTCCTGGTCCTCCACGCCGTTGGCCATGTTGCTCTCGTGCAGGCGCTTCACGCGGTACGCCTCGAAGTGGATGCTGCTGGTGATGTCCTTGATGTTCTGCATGTGCGTCCTGGCGCGGGGAGAGGCAGGGGTGGGTGCTGAGCCTGCCCCCAGGCCTGGACTCCCGCCGCCGCCCTCCCCACCCCCAACCCCACTGCTCGGCTGCCCCAGCGGGTGATGAACCCCCTCGCCCACCGCCCACACCCCGATTGGGTTCCCCCGCCCCAGGTCTCACCTGATGAGGAGGTCCCGCAGGTAAGCAAACTCACAGTGCATGATGTTCTCCACTGAGGAGGGAAGACGAAGGGGCTTTAACGCCGCTCGAAGCCCCTCCCCCAGCCCTGCCCCGCCCCTCCCCCAGCAGCTTGGGTGCCCAGAGGAACCCCGGGCAGGTGGGCAGGGGAGAGAGGGAGTCGCTGCTCCACAGGGGAGCCCTGGCACCCCACAGGCACCTGGGCGCTGCGGATACCGGGGTGACAGGACTGGCTCGGCTCCTGCTCCCCAGAAGGTTCTGGAAGAGCAAGGAGATGGCACAGGAACCAGGCTAAGAAACAGCAAGATAGAGCTTCCCTGACCCCCCGTTTCCTCCTCCGGAAAGTGGGGAGAATAACGCCGCCCACCTCCCAGGGGCGCGAGGGTGAAGTGAGCTATCTGGTGCCCTCACGCCCGCCTTCCTCCTGAAAACACTGCGGGTGCTTTTCAAGGGAGGACGGGTAAATGCCCGATGGTGGGGGACAAGGCACAGGAGGGGGCGCACAAGCATGAGGCACAGCACTTAACCCGCTGGCCCGGGGCGAGCACGGCGCGGGCCACCCTGAGATGGGGCAGCCGTTTTCCCAGGGGCCCCCGGAAGCTGCTGGGACACCATCGCAACACCCCCCAGTCCCAGGAGCTGCTCCCGAGGCCCCTCCGGTGAGCTGGCACCACACAGGCACAGGAACAGGGACATGAGGGAGCCCGACAGGAAACCAGCCTGGCTCTTCCCGTCTCCGCTCCAGCTGCCTGCGGGGCCGAGCTGACCACCAGGGGGCAGCAGAGGCTGTCAATCACCGCGCCGCCCTCCCGGCCCCTCCCATGTCCCCACTGCCCTGGTCTTATCTGACAGGTCCCCCCCTCCGCCACCCCGCAACACGCCTCCATAAAAAGGTCCCTAAAGAGCAAGATCTCAGGAAGGGAGGAGATGAAAGAGGAGGGGCCAGGACAGGGCAGAGGCTGCCTGAGCGGGACACCTCCAGGGTCAAGACCCCTGGACAAGGGAGGAGCTGAAGGTGATCCAGCCCACAGGGCAGACGTGAAAGATACCCAGCCTGCACCCCACCGCCAGCACCTCTGTGGGCACCCCACCGCCGGCACCTCCGTGGGCACCCCAGAAAGGCCACGCGCCTCTGCACCCTTCTCCGAGCCTTTCTCCAGCAGCTGCCAGGGCGGGTGGCCCCATGCATCCCAGAGCCGGGCAGGGTGTTGGCCTCTGCGAGGGGCAGACACGGCCACAGGGCGGGCGCCAAAGGACCGAGTAAAGACCCCTGTGAGGGACCCCTCAACGCCCAGCCTTTCCTCCCTGCTGCTCCCCGTCCGGGAGGTCCTGGGAGGCCCGGCTCCAGCAGCTCACGGCTGCTTGCCCTCCCCACCCCCCGCCCCCGTTTCCCCAGTGAGCCCCCCTGGTGGCCGGCCGGGGGGGCAACGCAAGCGATGAGGTTCCGGGAGCCCAGCTCAGGCCCAGCTGGCAGCTCTGGCGGTGGGGGGCGGGGGGTGGGGGGGTCGGGGGAAGGCGGCTTTGTTTTGCTGCTCTGTCCAGGGGCCCCACGCACCAGCGGGCAGTTACCTTCAATGGTGCCCCACTTGGTCTTCCTGCCGAGGATCCTCTTCCCGTTCACTTGGTACTCGTGGTCACTGCCCACCACGGCGAACGGGATCATCTCCTGGGGGAGGGGCAGGGCGCGGTCACACGTGGGCCCCGGGAGGAGCCGCCCTGAGCCGGGGCCACCGGGGCCACTCGGGCTCCGACCCCCACCAGCCCAGAGAGGGCGTTCTCAGGGCTCCAGGCCATCCCCCCGTTTTCCTTAGACCTGGAGGGCAGGAGCCCGCCCACACCCCCCTCGGGCACAGCGTCCGGGCCGTCACTCACTCGGAACTTCTCGTTCACCAGCCGGTCCTCCGCATCCTCGTCAAACTCCTTCTGGGGGTACACGTCGATGCCATTGGACAGCAGGTCGGCGGTGATCTGGGGGTTCAGGGGGGAGAGATGTGGGCACCATCCACGTGGCAAGCTGGACCTGCCCGACAGTATCTGCCTTTGCCATGACCTCAGAGTGGAGGAGGGGCAGCTGTAGGCCTGCCTGCCAGGAGACCTGTGGCTGCCCGAGGGGGGGGCGGGAGGGGGGGACGGGGCGGAGCCCTACCCGCTGTTTGAAGTAGACCCTCTCCTCCAGGGTCAGCGTGTCGGCCTTGGCGATGACCGGCACGATGTTGACAACTTTGCTCAGGCGCTTCATGAACTCGATGTCCAGGGGCCTGAGGCTGGAAGGGAACAAGGCGGATGGGAGCGTGGTCCGCGGACCCGGGACAGGAGGGAGGGAGGGTCACCCGCCTCGGGCCCGGATGGAGCCCTGGGAGCGTCCCAGGCCCAGCCCCAGCCCCAGGGTGCGCCGCACGTACGAGTGGCCGGTGGCCGGGATGAAGTACAGGCAGCAGTGCACACGCGTGTCGGGGATGCGCTTCTTCCGGTTGATGTTCACCTCCTCCTGCAGGTACTTCTCGTACTGGTCGTTGATGAACTTCATGATGGGCTGCCAGCTGCGGGGGGCGGGGCGGGGGGTCAGCCTCAGGCTCCTCCCGCCCTAGCTCGGGGCAGCTCCCCGGTCCCCACGGCAGGTCACCCACTCCCAGCGCCCCGCCTGGTCCCCGGTGCACGTGACTTTCTGAGCAGGGACCACAGCCTCATCTTAGACTTGACCTCAGGGCGGGTGGGGGAAGGGCAGAACCTGGAACCCTCGGGGTTTAGGAGCAGCCTGGAGGAGCCCCACCCCCACAGGCCCTGCCCCCCTCCTCACCAGTTCTCGTTGTTGATGTGGTCCCCGAAGCCCGGCGTGTCGATGACCGTCAGCTTCATGCGAACGCCCTTCTCCTCGATGTCTGTGAGGACACAGCACCGAGCTCAGCGGCCGCCGCCTGGCCAGCCCCGCCCCAACGAGGCCCACGTGGGGCGCCCCGCGGTAACACCCCAGGCTACACTGGCGACACGAGAGCCTGCACCCGTGGGCGTCCAGCAGGGCCTGGGCTTTCCTTCACCTGGAGGCCCCGCCCACGGTCTCTGGTGGGAATTGAACCTCTGAGCCAGGGCCTGACGGGGACCACGGGGTCCTGAGAGCCGACCCTCACCCCGACCCAGAGTTAACGAGATGGAGGAACAGTGCAGGGGCCTGGGGCCTGGCTTCGGGGGGAGGGAGACAGGACCAGCCCCCCCGCTCACCGTGCGTGATGGACTTGATCTCGATGGTCTTGGGGATGCGCTCCTCTGAGCTGGGCGGCTGCACTGACTTCCGGCTGATTTTGGATTTGAAGAGCGTGTTGATCAAGGTGGACTTCCCCAAGCCGCTCTGCCCTGCGGGGAGAATGGGCCGCCAGCAGCCTCCGGTCAGGGGGTTCACAGGCCCCGTGCCTCCGCCACGTCTGGGCATCACCCCAGCACCCTTCCAGCGGGGGGGGGGGGCTCTGGTCAGGGAGAGCCAGGCAGCGGTCAAGCTCCCCAGCGCGTGGTTGGACCCCCGCCTCTGACCACAGGGGGTCCACCCACCCCTGCGGGTCCCACGCACCCTCCCGAGAAGGGCAGAGACGCAGAGCACGTGAGGTTCAGAGGAAAAGCTCCCCAGCCCCCACCCCAGGACCCAGAGAGAGGGCCGCCCCCCCACGGAGGGAGGTCTGTGAACCGGCCACGGTCCGGCCACGGCTGGCCGCCCACGCTGCTGGGCTGTGGTCCAACCCCGGGCTATCTGGGGTGAAGGACTGGCGGCTCAGCATGCAGCCATGACCGCCAGCCTCGGCGAAAGGTCACTGGGTCACTTCTTCCTGGTGCCGAAGGCCTGGGCCTGTGGGGTGTGGGGGTCAGCCCCGTGGGCCTGAAGGCCAGGGCTCGAGCGGGAGCCAGGGGACACTGGGCAGAAGCTAATCAGGGGAGGCCGCTGGTCAGCGCCAGCCTGCTCTCCCGGGGGCTCCAGATGGGGGGCAGTGGCCGCTCTGAGGAGCTGGAACCCGCAGGCTGGCACACGGATGCACATTACAGGGCCACCTGCACCCCGTCCCGCAGGCCAGGGCTGTGGCCCACGTTACAGAGAGAGGGCCGGGCCAGAGCCGGCCGCCCTGGGGCTGAGCGGCGCCCTGGCAGGGGACTCACCGACCACCATGATGTTGAACTCGAAGCCCTGCTTCATGGCCTTCCGGCGCATCTGCTCCAGGATGGAGTCGATGCCCACGTAGCCGAAGTCCACGGGCGCCTTCTCGTTCCGCGGCGCCGGTGCCGGCTTGAGCCCGGCATCCCTGGGGGTGTCAGCCATGTCGCCAGCGCAGCCGGGAGCTGCCTCGGTGGCTGCGGAAAGAAGGGCAGAGGCGTTAGGGGTGACAGGTCACCCGCAGATGCCCCTACATCCTCCGGCAGCTCCAACCATCGGCTCCATTTCTCAGATGGAGAAACTGAGGCTCAGCTGCCCCGAGACCCCCTAGGAAAACCTGGCCCTGAAGCCCTTGTCACGGTGCCCTATGAAAGGCACCCACTGTTGGCAGCCATGCAGGTGGCCTGGCCCGCAGGGCGCCACTGGGACCCTCAGACCTGTCTCCACGTCCATCCCGCCTCCGCCCGCTGCCCCGCCCACCTGCTCATCACCTGAGCTCACCCCGAGACCCGAGAGGGCAGCGAGAGCCCAGGTGGGGCTCCATCCCCCCACCTGCCCGGACAAGGCCGTGGGCCCTCAGGTCCAGCCGCTGGGCCAGGAGAGGGCAGCCTCGTGGAGATGGAGGGAGGGACCACCGGCCCGCCTGCCACGCCTGGGGAGGTGTGCGCACTCCCAGTGCCCCGACAGCCACGCTCCCCCTCCTCCCGCTGCCACGCCTGGCCATTCTGGGGCAGGCAGGCCCCCCGCCCCAGCCACCTGCCGCCCCTGGACTGGAGCCCAGTGGCCACCTTCTCTCTGAGCCCAGCACCGAGCGCCCCCGCCCGCGGCCAGGAGGAGGTTCTGCTTCCGGGGCAGCGGCCAGGCGGGCAGGTGGGGCTGAGCTTCTCAAAATAACACGCTCTGCGGTGTGCCGGTCAGACCCTTCCTTCCCACAGCCCCTCCCCTCTGCCCCACCATGTGCCCGGGTCAGAGGCTGGGGGTGGGTGCCCACTGGGGACGTGAGGTACACCGTCTAGTTCGGGTCCCCCACCAGGGTCTGTGTCTCAGTGCGTCCCCCCACACTTCCCTCAGCCAGCCACCCACTGCCCCTGTGGCCTCTGCCAGGGTGGGCCAGCAGCCCCCAGCCATGCCCTCCAGCCACCCACGCCTCGCCAGCCCCAGGAGCCCAGGATGGGTGCCAGGCCAGTGCCCAGTTTTCTGTAAACTGCATTCCCACTTCCTGATGCAATAACCAGCCCTACCCCCATGCTGTGCACCCTCAGCGACCCCCCCGCAGCGGCCCAGCGGCCCCCCCCTTCCCCCACACGCTGTGACGGGCACTGGGGAGCTGAGGTCAGGGCCGGGCCCCTCCCCCGCACCCGGGCTCATGGGGCCACAGAGGCAGGAAGGTGGCAAGGACCACAGGCGGACGATTCCAGAAACCGGCCGCGGGCGGTTTATCTAGGAGTCAGGCTCGCTCGTCCCTGCTTCACAAGGATCCCACTTCCGGGGACTGAGGGATGAGAAGACAACACGATGCTCTGAAAAGCCAGGAGCCCCCGGGTCCAGGCTGCCCCCCAGCCCAGCCAGGGCAAGGCCACCCGGCCCCAGGAGGGGGGGAGAGGGAGGGGAGGCCCAGCCCTTGCCAGCGGCCTCCTCCTGCCACCTGGCCGCCCGCAGGCACCGCGCCCTCTTCAGAAAGGCCTCCCAGCCCGGCACCTTTAAACAAACAAAGACAAGAGCTGCATCTGGGCCGCCGCGTGTGGCTTTGGGGCTGCCGCCTGGAGACAGAGCGGGGCCCAGTCTTATGGGGCGGCCGCCCCGCCCCGCCCACGTGACTGGAAATTGCTTCCATCTGTCTGTGGGTCTGGGAGCCATTCTCCACCCGTCCCCACACGTCCCTCCCCCCTTCCCCTCCCCCTCCTTGCAGTACTGGGGGCGGGGGGGGAGGGGCCCGAACCCTGGCTGCCCCGCTGGCCCACCAAAGGCACCTCATCCGCGACAGAACCGGAACCAAGCACACACCCGGCCCCCAGGCCCTGCTGGAGACGTGGGAACAGCCAGCCGCGGCGCAGGTGGGGTCCACTCCTGCCCCCTCGGGGAGCCCCTGGCGGGCCCCTCGATTCTGCCCTGGGGCCCCCACGGGGAGCCCAGCAGGCAGACTCGCCCAGAGCCGCTGCGAGGCCTGCTCCCCACGGAGGCCACCGCACAGGGGGCAGGGCCCTGGCGCCCCAGCTGGAAGGGACGGGAGAGACCAGCCTTTCCTTCAGCCATGAAAAGCCCTCTGCCTCACTGTCCAATATGGTGGCCACATGGGAGTTTTTAAAAAATTGTGGTAAACTACACACAACGGTAAAACTTACCCCTTAACCATGCCTGGCCTGGGGCACGTTCCCATTGTGGTGCGGCCGGCTCCACCATCATCTCCTGAACGCTTTCATCTTCCCAAACGGAGACTGTGTCCCCATTAAACACACCCTCCCCCCTGCCCCGCCCCCGGCCACCTCCTCCTCCTCCTCCCCGGCCGTGAACCTGCCCGTCCAGGTGCCGCACAGACGCAGAACCCGCGTCCTTCCCGGTGAGGTCTGAGCCGGGCATGGCTCCCCCGAGGACGCCGGGCGGCTGCTGCCTCCCGGGAGCCCTGCTCCCCGCGGGGAGGGAGCCCAGAAGTGGACGGGCTGGGTCACACGGCCAGAGCACCCCGAACTTTTTGAGGCACCGACAACTACCCTCACACGTGACTTCTGAGTCCCGGAAAGGCAGCGGGCCCCACCGAAGCACGGACACGTTTACTTCATCTTCACGAACACGTTTAAATCGCTACAGGTGGGACGCGGGAACACAGCCCGGAGTGCCAGTCCAACCTGCAACTCCTCTTGCAAACGGGGAAACCGAGGCCCCCAGAGCGATTTTGTTTCTGTAATGCCACTGGAATGGGTCAGGCCACCACCAGGCCTTCTTTGAATGGAACCCTGTAATTGCACACTCACTTCCGTGATATTTGATTAGTATCTGGTTGTGTCCCCTCCTCAGACTGTGAGCTCCGGGGCGGGGGGGCGGGGGGCGACCTCCGAACCCTATGGTGGTGGGACACTCGATCAAGACTCGTGGAATGAATGGGGCCCTGAGAGCCTCCCCCAGGGGGTGGTGATGGGACGGGGCCAGGGCTCTGCCACCCCAGCTGGCCTGCAGCCCCCTCCAGACCCGTGTCCCACCTCCCCCAGGGACCCCTGCCTAGGACTGGGGCCTCGCTCTTTCCCAAGACCCTGCCACCTGACTGTTTTTTGGTTTACACCCAAATTTCATCAAACGTTATTAATAGGAAAGGGAAGTTCTTCACGGAGAAGTAAGAGGTTTCACATTCACGTCCACGATCGCCACACCCTCGTCAATAAACAGCAAGAAGCAGCCCCATTTTTCCTCAGTGGACAACTCACGCTCAGAGAAGTTAAGCCACGTCTCCAGGGTCACACAGCACCTCCTGCCTCTTCTCACTGCTCCTGGCTGCCATGAATCCAGCTTGGGAAAGCCCTTGGGAAAGGGGATCTGGGGAGGGCATAAACTGCGCACCCCTGCTTCCCCATCCTCTCAGGAGAGGGGGCCAGGTCTGCCTCGGGGCTGGGCCCCCGTGGCAGCCTCACGCCTGCTCCCTGGGTCAGCCACCCCGTCCCGGCTCCAGGCCCAACTGACCCTCCAGGCTGGGGGAGCTCACACACTGGCTCATGCCTTCCTTCCGCCTCCCTCTTTTCCTTACTGCGGCTACACGTACGTAAGATCCCATTTTGACCATTGTAACCATCGTCCAGTTCGATACGGGGGCCTTAAGCAAATTCACAGCAGCGCGGCACCATCCCCAGGACCCAGGACAGCAGCTCTGTGACCATTAAACACCAACACCCCCCGGGGCTCCCCAAACTCTATGCTCCTTTCTGTCTCTGTGAACCTCATGTAGGGGAATCACACATATTTGTCCTTTTATGGCGCGTTGACTTCACTTCGCCGCGTTTTCCAGGCCTCCCCGTGGTGGAGGGTGCGCCAGCGTCCCCTTCCTCTTTCCGGTTGCGTGCTGTCCCCGGCGGGCCAGGCCACATCTTACCCTCGGTCGCTGTCGGGCACCTGAGCTGGTCCCACCTTCGGGCGGTTCTGAGTAATGCTGCTACGAACATGGGTGCCCATTGGAGCCCCTGCTTTCAATTCTTTGGGGATCCCCAATGTTGCAGAAACATCCCTGAAAGTCCATCCTTGCAGACATGAGCCGCGTTCGCAGAATGCAGAGGCGGTTCTCCGGGACCCAGGTCTAAGCCAGGGAGGGGCAGCCAGGCCGGCCCTGGGCACCCGAGAGGCCGAAGGAAGCGCAGGGCCCCACAGCCAAGACCAGAAGGTACTGGACGCTGGTGCAGGGCCGGCTCCAGCCCTCCTCCTCTCAGGAGAGGCGGCCCGGCCAGCAGGAAGGGAACTGCGGGCCAGTGCGCCCCAGGCCTGTGCAGGGACACACATTTTACTCTCCATAACCGCTGAGAAAAGGCAGCCGAGACCCAGCCTGGCTGCAGCTATTCCCCACCAGCTACCAGGCTCAGCGCGGGGTCCCCGATTCCAGGGCCCCCCCTCAGGGCCGGCTGCAGCTCTCCCAGGACACTGGTGCCGATGTGGGCAGACCCCAGCAGAACAGATTATCCACGTGCCCCTCCTCTTCCTAACACCACCTCCAGGAGGCTGCCTGGTTGAGCTAACAACATCCCCGGGCTCTCAAAGATGACTCCCCACTTCTGCTGCAAGCGGCTGGCGGAGGGAGAAGCTGTTGCTAACCAATTGCATATGCAGGTGAAGGAAAGAGAATGGAGGGCACTGGGGCTGGAAACCCGAGAGGGAACTGCCCTGGGAAAAGGTGTTAAAGAAATGGCTATACACAATAGCGACAGAAAAAGATCCTGGGGTCCTAGTAGACCAGGACCACAAGACCGACTCATTCAACAAATAGTCCTTGAGGGCCTACAACAAAGTAAGAAGAGAGAAGACACCACAGGCTCGCCAAGAGTCTGAATGAAAACAGTGGTAGCACAGAGGAACGCGAAGCCCACTGACTCAAATTCTCATTACCCAGAACTCCCAGACAGTCACCGCAGTCCCCTTTCTGTGAGAAACCTAGTCTGCTAAACAGTCCAAGGCTGTTGTGTGCGTGTCACAAACCTTTTTTAAAAGCTGTCAAAGGACTCCCCCCCCCCAAAACAATATACATCAAGGGAGACACCCACCAATCAATTTGGGCAACTTGGGGGGTGGGGTGGTCTCCAAAGATCCCCTACGTCCGTGGAATCTCAATTGGAAAAAAAAATAACTTAGTCTAATGGGAACTTGGAACTTATGTGCGTCGTCTCTTCACTGAACTTTTATCAACAACACACAGAGTCAGGGCTGTGTGGTCAGAGAAGGTGAGGAAAAGTTTAAAATGATCAAATGTGGACAATTCATCGGAGAAGAGAAGGACAGACCAGAGGCGGTGCCCTGCTGCTGGGGGTGGGCGGGGCCGCGGCGGTGGGCGGGGCCCCTGAAGGTGGCGGCACTGGTGAGTGGGCGGGGCCGCGGCGGTGGGCGGGGCCCCTGAAGGTGGCGGCACTGGTGAGTGGGCGGGGCGCGGCGGTGGGCGGGGCCGCGGGGTGGGCGGGGCCGCCGGGGTGAGTGGGCAGCAGAGACCCGGGCGGCGGGGCTTGGAACAGAGGACCTTTTCCGGTGTCCCCATGAACCCACCCCGGCCTCTACAAACGCCTCGTAAATGTCACCGGGGAACTTCCTGTTCCTTCTAAAGATGCAAACACTCAATATCAACGGCCAAATCTTGCAAACTGTGCAGTGGGATCAAGGGCTGAATTTTAAAGGCGCACAGGGCTCGTTTAATTCGATAAGTCATTCCAAATCGAATTACACTTCACACGTTGTCTGGGCAGGAAACATCTCATCACAGCCTGGTCAGGAACGGGGGTGCCAGAAATCTGAGCCCTGGGCCTCGGCCTGCAGCTCTGCTCGGAGACCGGCACAAAGCGCTCCCGGGACAGGCGGGATCTGCCCCCTCCAAGGCTGCGCCTCTCCCCCTCCGTCCTCCCGCCCCTACAAGAGGAAACCCGACCCCAAGCCGCAGTCGCATGGTCTCCGTGCGGGTGGAACGCCGCAGGAGTCAATCTCCCACGACCCGTGCCCTCTGCAGGACCTGGGAGGGGACACGCAGTCCAGCTCCATCCCCACCCCACGCCTTCATTCATTCAGGGGGCGAGGCGCCCCGCTTCCCCTCAGCCGTTCTCTCACCAAACCCTTAAAGCAAGCCTTTCCGCCATTGTCCGGGCAGGAATCTCAAGAAGGTCTTCACTGCTGCCAACACGGTCTCAATGGCCCGGGCGGGAGAGTCAGGTTTGGAGCCCGGCCAGCCCTCCCCACCCCCCACTGTTCCTTCATTCGCAGCTGAGATCCTGGGCTCTGGGCCCAGGGAGACATCCATCCCTGGGCAGAGCAGGCTCCAACCTGCCAGGTCCTCACTCGCTGCTGAACAAGGAGTTTCCATGCGGAGAAGGCCAGGGAGGAGCCGCCACCGCCCGGCTCCAGCCTGACTTATTTCGTGTTCCACGGCCCGCTCCCCGCACAGGATCAGGGGCTTCTCCCAGCCCAGGGAACCTTCCAGCAAGATGGGCCCCTAACCCAGAGCCAACCCAGAACCCAGCCCCGGCCCAGCCAGGCCGCCCACGGAGTCCGAGTGGCCCGCCAACCACGGAGATTCCGTTAGTTCTTGGCAAATGCGCGCCAAGTTAAAAAGAGCAAGAAAAGGCCCTCCCCCGCGAGGGGTGGACGCTGGCCATCTGTCATCGGTGGAATGTCCTCTTATCGGGGATGTCCCCCCGAGGAGGGCCAGCCTCCGGGCCCGGCCCCTCTCCTATCAGCAGGTTGTCAGCAGATGCTCCCCAGAGCTGTCCGAGGCTGGGCACCGGGGCTCTGCCTCCCCCAACTGATGAAATCATCTGAAATGACCAAGGAGACCGGTCCCTGGGGTGCAACAGGGCACCCCTCCAGGGGCTGAGCAGAAAGGAGCTTTAACCCAAGAATAGGGAGCGATTTCCTTCTCTGTGCAGATCTCAGGCCGGATGCTGCCTAAGGCTCCCCGCACCCAGAAAGGCAGGGGGCCGGGGGCATAAGGCAGGGCAGAAAGGGGGGGCAGAAAGAGACGGGGGGCAGGAGCAGAGGGCACCTCCTATCTCAGTTGAGGGATGGGGAGCAGTCAGCACCACATGCAGCCAATGGGTGTCATCCACCCACAGGCCGCTCCACCTCTGGCAGGGGGCGGGGAGGGGGGTGGAGGGAGGCTGGGCCGGCTCGGTCATCTCCTCTCCCCACCCGCGGTCGCTCCCACCTCAGGAGGGCAGGGGGTCTGGACCTGCCAGGCCCCTCACACCGGGTGGACTGCCCACCGGCCTGCAGACCTGCTCAGACCCTGCATGCCCGGGAGGCCCCACTGCTCACACCCCAGCCACAGCCACCCCGACTCCCACAGGGGCCACTCGGCCGAGGACAAGGCAGAGGAAGGCCCCTGAGACCTAGGACACACCCCGAGGCGTGGCACGTTCAAGGCCCACGGCTTCAAGCTCGCTCCGACGTGAGGGCGGGTGGCCGGCCTAGCCAAGGAGTCTCAGCACCCGCTGTTCCCAGCCCCCCTGCCCCCCAGGCAGCAGAGTGTGTGTGGACAGCTGTCTGGCCACCGCTCGGGACAGACGTGTCGTCGCCCCTGAACACTGCCCGGGGGCCGCGGGCAGCCACGCCTAAGCCCGTGCGGGGCCGACCGCGGAGGGAAGCCCTTGTGGTTGTTCTTCCTGCCGGCACCCGCACAAAGCTTGAAAGCACCTGGGGAGACAGAGAGCCGGAGTCTGAGGAGCGAAGCGCACAGGGGTCACCGCACCCCGAGTCTGGAGCGTGAGCCCTGCCCACCAGCCTTCCTCGCAGGAACGCCGTCGTCTCTCCGCCTCCGGGCAGCCTCTGCCCCGCTCCCTGGCTGCAGGCTCCCCCAGGAACTGCGCCCGTCCCCTGGGCCCAAATGCCAAGCTCTGTCCAGGACTGGACACCAGTGCCAGGCGGACAGTCCCGAGGCCACCCTGGCTCAGCCGAGACGCCCCGCTGTGCCAGGCCCTCTGCCCAGTCCTGGGTATCTGGGCCCCTGCCTAGTGAGCTATGGATGTCTCAATTGGCCACGCCCCAAATTGAGCTCTGGGCCCCCACCGGCTCTCCCACCACACCCATGGCCCAGTTCTGCCAGCTAGAAACACAGGGCCCAGCCTTTCCCCCTCCCTTTCCAGCACCCCAAGTCCAATCAGGGGTCCTGGGGACCTGCCAGGCCCCTCACACTGGGTGGACTGTGCCCACTGGCCCCCAAGCCTGTCCACGCTAACCCAGCATATCTGCAGCGTCACCCTGCCTCCCGCCTCCCCAGCCACACAGCCAAGCCACCGCCAGGACCTGCCCACCCCTCACTCCATCCTCCTCGGGGCACCAGGATGGGCTGACAAAACGGAAATTACCCTCCTCATTCCCCAGCCTGAGACCTCGCGCAGCTCCCACTGCGGCTGGGACAACAGAGTCCTGAGGCCCCAGAATCTGGGAGTGGGTCCCGTCCCATTCCCCTTGCTGTGTGACCCCGAGCAAGTGCCTTCACCTCTCTGTGCCTCCACTTCCTTATGTGTATAAGGGGGTGATAGCAGGGTTCCTCCTGAGTGCTGAGGACCAAGCGAGCTGGGCAGTCCTGCCGAGCGTTGGTTAATAGAGTGAAGGCCACCCAGGCTCCAGGCCAGTACCTGTACGTCTGTCTCCCCGCACGTCTCTCTCCCCACACGTCTGTCTCCCCGCCTCCTAAAAGCTTCAAACGAGGCTCCTCACAGGTCTCGGGCCCGGAAGCTCTCTCCCTGCCGTCCCGGGAGCTGCCCAGTCTTCCCCGGTGCTAACCTGCAGCCGCCTCTCGACTCCTGTCCCAAACGGCCCCCTTACAGCTCGTACCTGCAGGGACCGTCCCCAAGCCAAAGCCCGCCTCCCCCAAGCGGGAGCTGGGCCTCTCATTCCGCTCCCAAACCCTGACCAGCGAAGCACCAGTAGGTGCTGTTGGCTGAATGAATGGGGAGCTCCCTGCCCTTTCCTCCACCCTCCTCTCTTCCCAGAGCATCCTGGGGACCGGCCACTGCTCCCCGCTTCCCGCTAACCCACTGCTCCCCGCTAACCCACTGCTCCCCATTCCCCGGCCCCCACGAGGCTCCCGCGGTGCGGCGCTGGCGGCATCCTTTCCCACGGGCTTCCCGGCTCAGCGCGGCAGCCTGTGAATGAGATACTAACCATTTCCGGTTTCCATCCTCCTGGAGCCTCAATGCAGGGAGGAGGAAGGATGGAGGGGCTTCCTGGGACAGCTCCTGCCCATTCAGAAAATTTAGCTCAGGAAACGGCCAGTGGGGGCTGGGGGCACCCACCAGGGAGGGGATGTGGGCGGAGACGGGGCAGCCTACGATAGCGCCCTAATCCCACGCCCATCTCCACCTTCCCCGGCTGGGGCTCCGGGCGCTGGGCTCTCCCAGGGGCATAGCAGAGGTTTACCAAGTGGGGTGGGCAGGGCTGGGGGGCAGGAGGCTCCGATGAGAAGGCCTCCACCCACCCGGACTCTGCCCCTCAGCCAGGCTGCACCCAGCCTCCCCCCCCCCCCCCCCCCGACCTACAGCAAGGAGTGGGTCCCCTACGTGGAGGGGCCAGGGGTCCCCGGAAGAAATGCCCCGAGAGCTAGTACCTGGGAGTCAGACTTTGCCTGGCGCCCATTCGTTTGCTGCTGGACACAACTGGCTATGTGTCCAGGTAAACAAGACTACCACCAGCCCAAACGCAGTGACGCGGCAACCGGCAAAGAGGACTTATTAACTGAGACGCAACAGAGGCTTCCACATGGACAAGGCCTCGTCCTGGCTCCAGGGCTCGGCTCAGCCCCAAAGACACAGGGACCCGCACACGTTGGCTCTCTCTCATGGCGCCGTCTCCCCGCCTTCACGTCCTTCCTTACGCGTCCACATTTCCTGCCCCGGCCGCCTGGCCGGGTAGCTCCGCTGGTTAGAGCATCCTCTCCATGTGCCAAGGCTGGGGGTTCGATCCCGGGGCAGGGCACACACAAGCATCAGCCAAGGACTCCATCAGTAAGCGGAATGACACATCCCCGTCCGTCGTCCGTCCGTCTCTTGCCCTCCCTCTATCTACAATCTTTTTTTTTTTTTAGAGAGCCTACATTTCCTGCCTAATGAGCTGCAACTTTTGAAACCAGACCAAGATGGCTGCAGTAACAATGTGGCCTTACACAAGCGGCAGGGGAGTTACACTTGGGAGATCCCGCCACAAGGTCCCCCCTCCATGTGCTGGGACCCGGAGCGCCCTCCCCTCCCCACAGAAACACCCCAACCCACCCTGGCACCCTCCGCTCCCTGGGCGACCTACTGTGGGTGGAAAATGCCCGGCGTCTTCCGGCGGCTCTCGGAGGTCAGCCCAGACCCTGCAGCCCTGGGAGAGAGTGGGAGCGGGTCCCCTCGGGTCCCTCCAGCCCGGCTCTAGAAGGAGGCGCATTCATATGGTAATCTCCCCCTGCAGCAGCCCTGCCCGGAGGGAGGGGGAAGGAGGGGGCCTGGCCTGGCCGGACCACTGGCCGCCTTCCCAAGACAAGACTGTGCCAAGTGGGCCCTTCCCAGGGTGCTCGGGGCTGCCGTGCCGCGGCGTGGACTCCGAGGGACAGCCCGGGAGGCCCGACCCGGCGGCCGGGGCAGCAGGCACCCAGATGTGGTGAGAGCTTCGCTTTCCGTGGTTTAAGATGACAGCGGACATGCCTTTGTTTTACAGCTTAAGCTCCGAGTGTGTGAAGCACAGAATGGTCTGGAACAGGCAGAGCTGGGAGGCCATGGGCCGCCCCTGCCCCCTCCCTGGGTCCCTGAGGCAGAACCCTCCGCAGCCACTGTCCCGGGAAAGAAACAGTATCATCCTCCCCCCAACACTGCCCCCCAAGAAGGCTGCTGGGGGAGGGGACGGGTCCTCTCAGGAAAAGCAGCAGCTCCAGCCCCCCAGCTCTCCCTTACTTTCCTCCTGGGGGTGGGGTAGCCAGCCCCTCCCACACCCACTTCCTCTCCCACTCCCCACCTCCCTCCACTTCCCCTTCTGCCGAGTCTGGGCCTGGTGCAGGCGAAGGGAACTGCAAGTCAGGTCAAAGCCCAGCTGCAGACCTAACGGCTCCCCGGCGCCCCCCTCCACCTGCCCCGCCCCGCCCGGCCCAGGCCTGGCTTTATCCTCATCCACTGAGCTGGCTCTGAGCTCACGGTGAGAAAAAGGACCCTGGCAAAGGGCATGGACGCAGACCCGCTGGGGGGGGGGGGCGGTGTGAGGCGCTCCCAGCCACGGGGTCCACAGAGCTGACCATGGCCAGGGGACAGCGGGGGTGGGGGGGGGCCCCTTCCCTGACAGCTCCTCCAGGCAGAGGGGGTGGCACACTGGACAGCTTTCTGTTTTCCCACTTTTTAGAAGTTGATTGAGAGGGAGAAGAGGAGAGAAATACAAACATTAATGATGAGAATCGTGGATCAGCTGCCCCCCACCGGGGATGGAGCCCGCAACCCGGGCATGTGCCCTTGATGGGGAATCAACCGGTGACCTCTTGGTGCCTGGGACTAGATCGACCACAGAGCCCCACCCACGGGGACGGAGGGGACGGGGGGGGGAGCCTGTTAAAACTCGTTCTTTTTCCCATGGAAACCTTCTGACCCATCATTCCCTTCTCTGCCTCAGTTTCCACCCCTGTCCGGTGAGGAGGGAGGCGGCCCCACCACCAGCTGGTGACAGTTTGATTAAATGAAATTCCCCGAGACGCAGACTGAGGGGCCCTGGGCATCGGGCCCAGAGTGCATGGTGGTCAGGCCGGCGCCGGCGTGGGTCCCAGCCTGGCACAGGGACAGCCGAGCACCGAGCGGGGAGGACAAGCACTCACCCGCGGGGCGGGTGTGCGGTCTGAGGACTGGCCCTCTCGGGGCCCTCACCGCTGGCCGTGCAGGTGACAGGCCAAGAGGCAGAGACGTTGGGCAGGACCCTCCCTGCTCCTCTGGGTGCGTGAGCCCCCTCCACCGCCTCTGAGCCCCGATCGGCTGGTCCCTGGCCCTGCCCCCCCCCCCCCCCCCCCCCCCCCCCGGTGCCCCAGCTACAATGGGGCCGCTGTCCAACCTGTCATTAGTCTTCGGGGCCCACGACTGTCACCAGGCAATGGGCAGCTTTTCCTCCGGCCTCGGCAGACAAGGGACAAAGACACAGATCGCGTCCCTGCTCCCCTAGCACCAGGGTATGTGGCGGGGGCGGCGAGGGGAGGGGTGTCATCTGGTCGGTCCAGTCCCCCATCCCCCAGGGAGAATGTACTCAAGTCTCTGAAGAAATGCTGCCCCCGGCCCTTTCTCTTAAAAAGGGCTCCGAGGACGTGGCGAGGCTCCGGGCCGGGCGCATAGGAACCATGCGGGGTTGGGACAAAAGACGCGCAGCTGCAGCGGCACCGGGAATTCGTTCAAACATTAACTGGGCAACCGCCTGGGACGCCCAGGGCCCGGGACAGCGATCAATAACACACAGTCCCTGCAGTGTAGCGAAGGACAGACCGACGGACACCAACACCCCCACCCCGCGCTCCCGGGGACAGACACCTGGACCGGGGCGGGGAGATGAGAGATAAGGACCTGGGAGTCACATTGCCCCGGGGACACAAGGACACGATTCCAATGCCTGTGCAGTTGACCGCTGGATGCCCGCTCCACTGGGCACGCTGGGCCTGGGTCTCAGGGCAGCGCAGGGCTGGCCGGCCCTGGGGGCACGGACCCCGACGAGGCAGGTGCGACGGGACCGAGCAGGGGCGCCCCCGAGGGCGGGGAACCTGACAGCCATGTGGGGGGGGCACTGCTGGCAACTCAGCCCCAACCGGGAGCTGGGGTTCAAAGTGCGGCTCAGGGTGCTCAGGGGCCCACCTATCCCAGAGGTGCCCCCCACGCCCCACTTCAGGAGAGTGACGAGAAACTTGGGGGCGCCTGTGGTTCAGCTACCGAACCCCAACTAAAGCGTTTAGAACCGTGTTTAGGCAGAAACAGCAAGGAAGGGGCGTGAGCGATGGGCCACCTCCTCTTCCAGCGCCTCGGTGCGGAGCTGCCCCCACCCCCAGGCCAAGGCCAGCCCCTCCCCCAGGAAACTGCTCTGTGGCAGGACAGGGGAGCCCAGCTGAGGGCACGTGGCAGCCGGGGCCCCTGCAGAGCGTGGGAATCAAACCTCGCAACTCCCTACCTGGAAGGACCAAGCCCCCTCCTGCTGCCCCTCCGAGCCGGGCGAGTGTGGTTCCCAGGGGTGAGAAGAAAAGAGAGAGGAGAACCTCACCCACCCACCCACACCCCAGGGAGGAGCCAAGGCGGGGAGCAGCTCCACCCCCACCCTGCAGCCCCAGGACCAGGCTCAGCACGCCCCCCTCCAGGGGAGCAGGCAGAAGGCTCCCAGCTGGGGCAGACACCCTCCGGCCTGTCCTTGACGGCCTGTCCTTGACCGGCGCCTTCCTGGGGCTCCCAGCCTGCATGGCTAGGCCGGGCTCACCGCAGCGCCGGCTCCTGGGCCCGCCACCCTCAGCAGCTCTGGGGGAGGCCTCCTAGGCTCCACCGCGCTCGGGAGCAGGCCCCTGCCTGTCCCAGGACCAGCCTGGCACCCAGTAAGCAAATCAAAGCGGGGCGCTGGGAGGCAGGCGTCTGGGGTGGAGTCCCGCCCAGCCAAGGGCGATGATTTTTGCTGGAAGCATCTTCCCAAGACCCCGCTGGAGGGAGCTGGGCCTCCAGGGTCACCAGCCCGGCCATGGCCGAGCCCCCATCCTTACGAAGCCCAGTTGGCATCTATGGCCTAAGGCTTAGCCAAGGCTGGGGGAGGCACAGGGCGTGGAAGGCTGATGGCCACACTGCAGATGACCCCGGCCAGGAACCAGGGCGTGGGGTGGACAGAAGCCTGCGTCCTCTCCCTCACGCACAATCGTCCTTCTTCCCACGGCACACAGCCAATGAGAGAGGGAGGGAGATGGGAACCCTCAGTGGCGTGAAGAAGCCAGCCGGAGATTTAAATTGGGGGGCGCGTCAGATAACAGCAGCTCAGCCACGGGGTCCTCAGCCCTGGTGCCCGGCTTCCTAAAAAAGCCGGAGACCTTTGACCCGGCAGGAAGCTTGGCTGCTCCAGGCGGGTGGGGGGCTCCAAGGCCAGGGTCTCCGGCTGCCGAAAGCCTTGGGCTCTGCAAAGCGTCCTATCCGACGGAGCAGCTCGGCCTGCGGTGACAACAGGAAGTGGGGAGGGCACGGTGGCAGGGGAAGCAGGGAGGGGGCGGGGAGGAAGTCGGTCCAGAGACTGGGGCTGCTCAGTGGGTCCACGGTTTCTGCGATGCAAGCCCTGTGAACCCTGACCTCAGCCCGGGCGGTGGGCCTGGCACTCGGGGCAGGAGCCTGGGCTTGCCCCCTCCCATCAGAACAGGGCTCTGTTGCCTCCGTCTCAGAAGGCTCCTGCCTGGGCGCACAGTAGGCCCTCCCCATGTGCCAGCTGAACTGGCCACTGTCCCGGACATCACGGTGCCAGCCCCAAGGAGCAGCGGCGGACGGAAACACAGACACAGACCAGCAGACACAACAGTTCTGCCACAACACGGGCATGACTGGGAGGCCACGGGGGCCCCCAGGAGGGAGGGCGAGGGGTCAGCGACAGAGCAGGTCCCTATGGCGGCTTGAAAAAGGTCAGCCACAGCAGAGGCCCCCTTCCCCAGCCACGTCCTCAACCAGGAGAACCCCACCCTGGCACAGGCCTCCCACGGATGCTGCCCCCCAAATGGTTAAACAAATGAGTTCCTCCCATTTCCTGCCAAGGAGCCCCCTTAAGTTCTGAGGCAAAGCAACAATGAATGAAGCGGGGAACCACAGGCAGTCAGAAGGGGGGGGGGGGAGCGGGGAAGCGGGGGAGCGGGCGTCTCCTGCCTCCTCCTCAGAGGCTCTCCCTGCAGGAGCCACACTGGATTCCAACCGGGGTGCCGTCCCCGCGGCCAGGGCGCCGCTGCCGGGCGGCACATTTTTCTCCAGCGAAGGAATTTCAAACTTCTCTCTGGTGAGTGGAGGCGATCCCCCAAACCTCCGACAAAAATGCCGGCACAATTTGGGGCCACGAGGGAGGGAGGAGGGTGAGGCCCGCAGCCGCACGCCGAGCCCATCCCGGGGACGTCTGGGACGAAGGTGCAGGCACATGGCACTGCCGCGGGGCACCTGGGCTTGGGCGCACGGGCTATGGGACTGGACGCTGGGGGTTCCCCCAACACCTCAGCTCGGCTGGCATGTCCTTCCCCTGCTCCAGACATGGAGGGGGACCACTCCCACCAGGTCCTCCAGTGAAGACATGCATTCCACTCCCCACCCCCGCCCGCCCCCAACAACAGCCCGCCCCCAGCAGCATCGCACACCCCAAGCCCCTGAGGACCCAGATAAGCGGCAGCAGAAGCCGCCCCAGCACCACGCCGGCCACAGGCATCCGAGGCTGTGGAAGCCGATCCCAGCCGGTCCTCAAGTCCTAAGGGCTGCCTGTAGGAGGCGGCGGTGGCCAGCCCGGTTCCTGCCGCCCCCCCTGGAGGCCAGGGAAGCCCCTTGCAAAAGGGAAACTGACTCCTCCAAGAAAGTCCCGCGGGGAGGACCTCGGCCCTCGGCTCTGCTGGCCAAATATTTACAGAGATAGCTGTGCCGCACAAAGCCCTTTTCTTCTGCCGGAGACCGAGAATCTGGGCCCCGCGTGGAGACTGAGCTCCTGCCGCCCGCCACTCTCCGGGCCGGAGCTGTCCCACCGGCTGGGCCAGGGGAGGGAGGGGGGCAGGCAGCCGCTGCTCCTGGCCCCACCACCCGGCCACCAGGGCTGCCCGACGGCCGGGACACCTGAGGGCCCCGGCGCCGGGTGCGAGGCTGGGGGAACAAAGGGAGCGGAGGACTCACCCAGCGGCCGCGTCGGGCTGCGCCGGCTGCTGCCTGCGAGTGCGGCCCGCCCACCGGGTCACATGGCTCGGAGCCGAGCAGAGGATCAAAGGGGCTTTGTGGCCTCGGAACAAGGAGCCTCCCAGAGCGCGGGCAGAGGTAGGAGGGACTGCCTTCGAGGGAGAGCCGGCTCCGAGGGGCAGGGCGAGGGAGCGGGGAGGAGGGGGCCGGCGGGGAGAAGGGGCTCCGGCGGCCACCTGGGATCGCGGGGTGTGTTATCCCTGCATGGGAAGCGCCAAGGAGCAGGGTTCCCAGTCACCCCAGGAGGACGGAGCCATGGCCGCAGGGACAGCTCCCGGAAGGAGAGAAAGTGGCTCACCTGGAGCCCAGCCTGGCGGCCCTGCCAGGAGCCGGTGCCTGCAGCCCTGGGCCCCTCCCCCGGCCCGGCCCCGGCTGGGTGCTGGGTGGTGCCAAGAATCTGACATGCCCTCGGGCACCCTCCCTCCCTGCCGCCCCACCCCGTGCTTCCCCTTGGCCAGGTGCACCCCAGATGTGCCCACACCTGGTCCTGACCCCCCCGCCCCAGTCCCTATGACACACCTCAGCTCTCAGGGGCTCCCCAGGGCTGCAGGGCTCCCTGGGAATGAAGTCCAGACCCGCGGCCCGAGCTGCTCCAGGCTTCCAAGGGTCAGAGCACAGCCAGCCAGAGCCCCCCGCCCCCCCGACTGCTGAGGGGTGCTGTGGGGGAGGGGACCCTGCCCGGGAGAGGAACGGGAACGGGAGCCAGCTCACCCTGAGCTTTCTTCTTCCTGGAGCCTTAGAACCCGGATCCCAGCTCGGCTCCTCCAACCCCTCTGGGCGGGCGGTGAGTCAGCCTCCTCCTTCCTCCCGCCCTGCAGGCCCTGCGCGGAGCGGGACCCCTGGGAGCAAGGGCTAGGGGCTCCCAGAGGAGGGAGCTAGGGAGCAACCCTGCTGGGGCAGGGCCTGCATGCTGGGAAGGGCCCGGCCCACCCCCCGCCACGACCTTTGACCCGGGTGAGTGAGTCACTCCCAGGCCTGGGCGTGGCCAAGCGGCCTCCGGCTGACTCTCCGTGGGAGCTCCTAGGGGCTGGTTCGGGGGACGTGCCTGGGGCGGAGCCCAGAGGGGGACCTGGGAGGCTGTTTCCGGGCCAGCGGCTGGTCCTCCCGCCTCCTGGAGGATTAACGTGGGCCCAGCCCCCATGGCCACGGCCACTCTCAGGTTCCCCATGCCCAGCTCCCCCTTGTGGCTGGGGGTGAGGCCCCAGAGCACCCACACAGGCAGGCTGACTGCGCCCAGTGGGTCTGCCCTCCAGTCTTCAGAAGCCGGCTGCTCACCAGAGGCCACTGGCCCACCCCACCGAGGCGCTGCCCACCCTGCTGGCCACCAGCCTCCCCCACCCCCAGGCCTCCCGGAGGATCTGCAGGTTTCCCATCAGGCCTGAGGGGCCCTGCTGTCCCACGTCCCGCCCCCCACGCGGGGTGGCTGCTGCCGTCAGTCTCGGGGCACCCTGAGCCAGGGCAGCTGCTCGCCACCCTCCGGCAGAAGCAAGGCGAGCCCCGTCCGTCATTTTAAAGGTTCCACATTAAAACGGTCAGAAAAAGCAGGTGAATTCCCTTTCCCACAGTTCACTTAGCCTCAGGGAGCCAACGTATTGTCAACTCACCTGTCATCAGCGTGAACACTGAGAGGCGTGCCACTCTCGCCTCTTTCCGTGCTAAGAAGCGTGTTGTACGGACGGCACCTCTCAACTGGGACCGACAGGAGCCACGTGCGGCCGGAGGCCGTGGTACTCCCGACAGTCAAGGCGGCCCGGTTCTCGCTGGAGCCTTGGAGAGCCCTCTGTGCGGGCCGCACCCCATCCAGCAGCAGTGCAGCCGCACGGAGGCCGGTGCAGGACACAGCGCCCCGGAACAGCGGCGGCTGCCGCCGAAGCCCTGATCCCCACGAAGCCCTGATCCCCACGACACGGCGCCCCTTCCAGGGGGCGTCCTGGGGGCGCTGATCTCAGATTCCACCGCCAGGAAGAACGGAGCTTCCCCTACGAAATGCACTTCCTGGAGCAGGAATGGGACGGTTCCACGGATGTCAGCTCCTGCCGCTGCCGACCCAGCCTCCCCGGGGGTCCCCAGCCCACCTGGCCCGGGGTGCTCGGGCCGGGAGGAATCCCCACTCCAAGGCAGCGGCCACGACTCGTGAGGCCTGGACGAGAGGGATGGCGGGGCGGCTGGAATTTCCCCTGCGGCACAGACACAGGAACTTTCTCGGTCGAGGGCCCGGAGACTTAGAGGTCATGGGGGTTAGAACACGGAGAGGGGCCATTTGCAGAGAGAGAGAGAGAGGAGAACTGAGGAAATGCAGGCGGAGACCCCGAGGAAAGGGGGGAGAGGGAGTTTGGCCGGCATCCGGGCCACTGCCATCAGCCCTTACGGAGCTGAGGGGTCCTGGGCACCGGCTTCCCCGCACGCACGTCCTTCCAATGACCAGCTTACCACACGCTGGCCCGCTTACTTCCCGTCACACAGAACCGCACCCACTAAAAACAATCTCCAGAGACAGCAAGCAGGGAGACGATTGCCGAGGGGCAGAAGGAAGGGGTGACTGCTCGGGGCCACAGAGGGTCCTTTTGGGGGGCGAACATGTTCTGCACCAGATGGCGGTGACGGCTGCACACCAGGGCGCGTGTGCTAGGACTGCTCATGGCAAACTCCCCGCTCCGTGCACTCACCGCGCGTGTGCGCACAGAACATGAGGACCTGATGCGTCCTCCCCGCTTTGAGCCAGTTTGTCTTGTTTTATAGTTTAAAACGTGCCCGGCCGGCGTGGCTCAGGGGTTGAGCGTCGACCTATGAACCAGGAGGTCACGGTTTGATTCCTGGTCAGGGCACAGGCCCGGTTTGCAGGCTCCATCCCCAGTGTGGGGCGTGCAGGGGGCAGCCAGTCGATGACTCTCTCTCATCACTGATATTCCTCTCTCTCTCTCTCTCTCCCGCTTCCGCTCTGAAATCAATAAAAATATACAAAAAGCCAGAGGACCCTGAGACACAACATGGGTCCCGTGCCCCGTCCTGAGACGTGTTACCTTCCACGGCAGGCGCTGCCTCACGCTGCAGGTGGGACCAGGCCTGGGACACGGACAGCACCCCGGCTTACCGAGGAGGCCCTAACTGTGTCCTGAGCGGGTCGGAGGGAAACGTGAAGAGACAGCGGAGAAGTGATGGTGGAGTGCAATGGTGGAGGGCTGTGGCCGCGCACCCAGGACTGCCTGCAGCCGCCAGACGCTGGGCAAGGCCAGGAGGGGCCAGCCCTGCGACACCCTGCCTGAGCCCAGGGACCCTGACCTGACCCAGAGCCCCCAGAACTGGAAGAGCATAAGCTTCTGTTTGAGGCCGGTGGCCACAGGAAACGGCGGCCCGCAGCCCAGCCTCGGCCGCGTAAGCTGGGGCTCTGCTGGACAGATGGGGAGACCCCCAGCCCCGACCGGTCTATGTCAGTCTGAGCTGGACCCTCACCCCCAAACAGAGGAAGCCCCGCACGGGTCAGAGGCTGACATGAGGGAGGAAGGGGGTCCCCTGGCGTCCTTAACAAGGATGCTGTAGGCCACTGACCTGCCCGGGAGCAACCCCACTGGTCAGCGATCCAGCAGCAGGGTCCTGCCCTGGAAACCATGGGGGGGGGGGTTCGGGTTCCCCCTCCCTGAGACCCACTGGGAAAGACTGAGGTGTCACCACCCACGTGATGGCCGCTCCAGCGGCAGAGCAGGAGGGGAAGCGCTCACACTGCGTGCTCCCTCCCTCCCTCCCCTCACACACGCGCCCTCGCACTCACATGGCACACACCTGCCAGTCCGGGTCCCAGGCCCCGCACGCTCCTGCGGAGCCTGAAGCCTGGGTGTGAGCACAGAGCCCAGCTCCCCCGCCAATCTTCCCTCCCACCCGGGCAAACCTCACGGGATGCAGGGACGCTTCCCACCAAACACCACAAAACATCCCTCCCTCACGGCAGGCCTGCGGCTGCTGCACAGGGCACAGGGGAAGGCCCAGGTGGGGGGTCCACGGCATGAACCTGTGGCTCCGGGCAGAGGTGGGCAGCCACACCCCCACGGGGAGGAGCCCCAGGCTCCAGGCTGGCAGCCTCGGGTGCTGTGCTGGCACTGCACAAGTGTGTGTGTTGGGGCCCGGCGGGGGGGGGGGGGGGGGGGGGGGCACGGGGGTTGCCACATTCTGCGGAAATCTTCCTCTTTCTCCCGGTTCCTTTTCAATCTGATGCAGGAGAGCGGTTGGGCTCCCCCTCATCTCCACAGCAAGCCACACCCCTGGCCCTGGCCCAGCGCCCGTCCCCCCCCCCCCCCCCAGCCGCTCACGCTCACTCTCCATCTCCATCGCTCCCTCTCAGAACAGCCCAGCCCCCCGACAGATGGTCTGCATCTCCTCTGGCTCCCACCACCCACTCGCTGCGGAACCTCCGCTGTCTGGCTTCTGCCCATCGCCCTGTTGAACCCCAGCTCCTGAAAAAACCCTCATCGCCCACACCCAGTTCCACCCCACCCGACCTCGGGGCAGCGTGGGACATGCATTAACCACCCTCCCTCCTCCCCTCTTCCCCCAAGGCAGGGGTGCGGGCAGCCTCCTCTCCCCTCATCTCAGCGTCTGCACCTCCATCGTCTGTACCTCCATCGCCCCCCCCCCCCGGCTGACATCTCTGGTCCTGACCCCCTCCCCAGCTCAGTCACATCTCCTCAGCATGCTCTTTACTGAGGACCCTACAGCCTTCATTCAGGGCCTGCTGCCTCCCAAACCCCATCTAAAATCCGCTCTGTTAAGTCACCGCCTCCAGGAAGCCCTCCGGATGTCCTCCATCAGATAGGACCCCCTTTCCTGTTTAACCTGGAGCCCCAGCCAGGCTGACTTACTCACCGCCTCCCCAGTCTCCAAGGCAGCGGCTCAAGATCAAGATCGATCATTTGTGAAACTTGGTGGCAGGAGGCCCCATTTCCTCCTTTCTGAGAAGGCTCCTCCCACCCGCTGTCAGGACGCCTCTTCCCTCCCAGGCACCTTTCATACACATTCAGCAACGTTTCTGAGAAATTAACTGATGGTATCTCAGCTTCAAACACTGTGGCATGGCCCTCCCCTGTAGCCAACTCCATTGTTCAGGGGTGAGGGCCCCTGTACAGCTCACAGCAGCCCCAGGCACCCGCGCCCCCCAACCAGTGCATCCTGGGGCTGCACACTCCCAGCCAGAATCCTGCTCACCAGGCGATAAAGCCATCAGCCCCGGCACTGATTTCAATGGCAAGTATAAACCCAGGGAGTCTGGCCTGGGAGCTCGCTCGGGGGTGTCAGGAGGGGAGATGGCCAGGTGGGGGCGCTCCAGGTTGGCGTTAGGTGCCATCCTCCAACCCTCCTAGTCCTTCCCTGAAACCAGGACCGGAACCAGAAGCCCAGCAGCTAAAATGGTAGGATTTTGAGTCAAACAAGAAATGGTTGGGGACTGAGAGGGGGACTGAGGGCCTGAGATGGGGGGGGCGGGGGGCAGAAAGGGCAGGGTCGGCGCTCAATCCTGGGGCACGTCCTCAGGGTGCCTGGTCCGCCTAAGAAATGCAGGGGCCTGGGCCCCCCTCAGCGGTTCTGATTTAACTCATCTAGGGGCTGGTGGTTTTAAAAAATCCCTCAAGGGACTCCAGTGTGCGGTCGGGGTTGAGGTCTACAGCTTAGGACCGACAGACAGACGGACCCACACTCAGATTTAGCAGGATCGCGATAAAACGAGCTGAATGCTCCAAGACACACAGGCGGGGTGCGGGTGAGCAGGGCTGCGGGCCAGTAGTCCTCCCACCGCCCACAGAAGCTGCTGCCCCAGGGGTGCACCCTGCCTCAGCCTGCGTGAACGTCAGACAGTCAGTCCGTGAACGTCACACAGCCAGTCTTCGCTCGGACGGGCTTCGATGCAGATGGTGGGGGCAGTTTTTGCTACTGAGCAGCGACAGGGGGGCCTGGTCCACTGGGTGGGCAGGGCTCGGGCTTTTGGCTCAGGGTCTCCATGTCGCCCGCGGCCCGGCTGGGACTGGGAAGAGCACAGGGCGACGCCGAGGAGGGGTCCGGCACACGCCGCCGTGGCGTAAGAATTACCTTGAGCACAAGGCATTCGCGTCCCTGCCGTCTCTCGTCTGTTGAAAGGCAGAGCCTCCCAGAACTCAACTGTCACCAAGCCCCTCCTCCCGGCGACCAGGGAAGACTGACCCTTATCATCGCAGATAAGTGTCCGCACCCCCTCCCCCAAAGGGCTCTGTCCCAAAGCTACCGACCCCCATCCTCCTCCAAAGCGCCCGCTTATCTTTCCAGAGTCATCTGTCTTCCAGCGAGCAGTCCCCTCCTCCCCTCCCCTTCCCCAACCAGGGGGGCATACAACCCCAAATCCTAACTGTCCCTTTTTTTCTCTTTAAAAAAACACATTTGTATTGATTTCAGAGAGGAAGGGAGAGGGAGCGAGAGATAGAAACATCAATATGAGAGAGAATCATCGATTGGCTGCCTCCTGTACACACCCTAATGGGAATCGAGCCTGCAACCCGGGCCTGTGCCCTTGACCAGAATCGAACCTGGGACCCTTCAGTCCGCAGGCCGATGCTCCATCCACTGAGCCAAACCGGCCAGGGCCTAACTGCCCCTTTGAGCCACACTTTTCTGTGAACGCCCACACACATGGTTAAATTGTCTATTCTCTTGCTCATGTAGCTCGTGTCCGATGACTTTGCAGACCCCCACCTACTGAGCCTCCGAGCGTAGAGGAGCCTGAGGTTTTCCTCCCAACACCGTCCTGGCAGCCCTGCAGCCTCCCCGCAGCCGGCGGTCCGGACTCCTGGTTCTCAGTCTGTGAAAGTAGTTCACCCGCCGCAGGCGCCTTCCCCAGAGGTTTCCGCGGCGCACAGACCCGGCGGTTGCTGCCCTGCAGCCCCTCTGAGAGGCTGACGAGCAGCTGCCCGTGTGCCGCACGTCCTCACCTCTGCATCAGTGTGTGTTAATGGTTAAGTGCACACTGCTTCTCAGACTCACTGGACCGGGGAACCCCTTTGCCTCTCTAATGCTTGTTAATAGTCCACAGAGAACAGTTTGGGAAACACTGGTTTACACTTAAAAGCCCATCAGCTCTGCTCCTGCTCCAGGCCTGACATCAGACCACTCCAGCCTCTCGGGACACGGGTCCGAGGGGGGTGGGGGTGGAGAGCCCAGGCCCACAGGTCGGATGCTAGCCTGAGACAGCCCTGGGGCGGGGGGAGAACCCTGTTTTTAATCCAAATCCCTAAGTTACCAGGGGCTGCAAGAAGGATCAGGGCAGCGCTGTTTATCACGGCCAAGACCTGCCAACAACCCAAATGTCCACCGAGGAGAGCGCGCTAGGGTACCACCGGCCCAGCCCACCCCGCAGGCGTCGGACCCATGACCTCAGCGCAGAAGCAAGGTCACAACGCGCTCCTAGTTCTACAGCTTGGCAACATGCAAGACGGCGTGCGTGCGGCCGGGAGAAGCGGGGCCCGCGGCGGGTGCTCTCAGGCCCGTGGCCACGCCTCACACAGGAAGGACGAGGACGGCCCGGTGTCTGCCGCTCGGCTCGCCAGGCCCCGGTGCCCGCTGTCTGAGACGGCGCACGCTTTTTATTATTGTTTGTTTTTAAACATATTTTTATTGATTTCAGAGAGGGAGAGAGACGGAAAGAGAGATAGAAACATCCATGATGAGAGAATCACAGATCGCCTGCCTTCTGCACGCCCCCCACTGGGGATCGAGCCCGCAACCCTGCGTGTGCCCTGACGGGGAATCGAACCGTGACCTCCTGGCTCATGGGTCGACACTCAATCACGGAGCCGCGCGAGCCGGACTGGCACACATTTTTTAAAATCAAAGAACTCTTCAGCCCTAGCCGGTTTGGCTCAGTGGTTAGAGTGTCAGCCTGAGGACTGAAAGGTCCCGGGTTCAATTCCGGTCCAGGGCACATGCTGCAGGAGGCAGCCCATCCATGATTCTCTCATCGTTGATATTTCTATCTTTCCCTCTCCCTTCCTCTCTGAAATCAATAAAAAAAAAAAATTTTTTTTTAATTAAAAGGAATCTTCGGAGGCACTGGGAGGAACAAGCCGAGAGGTTTTTGCGTCTAACCTGCTGGGTGACCCAGGAGACGGGCCGGGCCGTACCCTCCCTGAGCCTCTCAGTTCACTCACCTGTGAACCGAGGGCCACGACCCAGCTGCGGGGAGGAGGCTGCGCACACTCCCGCTCTCCCCTTCGGGTGTGGGGGAGGGCAATACGAGGGGACATGTCAAAGGCTTCGGAAGCACCAGCCCAGGGGAGCGACTCCAGGCCCCGCAGAGCTGAGCCCGCCTCAGGCAGCGCGGGCTGGGTTTCATCCTGCAGGACAGAGGCCTCAGGATCTGTGGCAGCTCCGCACCTGCTTTTGGGGGGAGGGGTGCCCGAAACCCCTCATCCCTTTAGCAGAGACACTGGTGCAGGTAACACCCCACCCCGGGAAATAAGGAAGCTTGTTTGAATTGGCCCCAAACCCGCCCTGACCAGCTCTCTCCTCCTTTCTCTCCTCCCAGAGCCGGGAGCTCAGGAAATGCCAGGTTGTGGGGCGGCTGGAACAGCAGCCCAGTCTGTGTACAGAGGGGACACTGGCCTCCTTCCCTTCCCCAGCCTGGCGTCCCCGTGCCAGCACCTCGCTGCCCCGGGGCCCGTGACCCGGTCCGTGAGCCACCAGGGCCTGGGGTCTCAGGCACGCCACCAAACTCCCCGTTTCACCTCTGGAGCGTGGGCTTTGGGTCAGAAGGAAGGGAGTTCAAACCCACCTCCACGTGCGAGCTGAGGGCTTTGGGCAGATTTCTTTTTCTTTTTAAATACATATATTTATATGTTTTTTTATTTCAAAGAGGAAAGAAGAGAGAGATAGAAGCATCACCAGCGAGAGAGAATCATGGACCGGCTGCCTCCTGCACGCCCCCCACTGGGGATCGAGCCCGCAACCCCGGCATGAGCCCTGACCGGGAATCGAACCGTGACCTCCTGGTTCCTAGGTCGATGCTCGGTCCCGGAGCCACACGGGCCGGGTTGGGCCAAAGTCTGAATCTCTGGGCAGCGGCTTTCTCATCTGTCAGAGGGGAGCCTTCTGTCACCGGAATTCGAGAACGGAGAGATGGCATGTGCGCGGGCTGGCGTGGTGCCCGGCGCCCGAGCAGCCGCTCCCTCCGTATGGCGGCTTCCTCCCCTCCCCGCACTCTGGGGGCCCAGGGGGAACGAGCGCCTGCCAGCTTCCCGGTCCCAGGCCCCGAGTGGGAAGTGAAAGGGGAAGAAGCAGAGGCTGCTGACGGACAGAAGAGCTTTGATTGGGGACCACTTCCCGCATCTGCGCTGTGAGCCGCAAACCTGGCGGAGCCAGGGCCGGCTGGGGAGCGTCTGTGAAAAGTGCATCTTAAAGAGCAGGAAAGAGACCCTGCGAACGCGGCACCCAGGGAGGGAAGCGGACAGAAAGGCACACGGCAGGCCCTCGGGGTCGGGCATGTGCGCCCACCGCGGGGTACCGGAGCCTTCGCACAGGGCGGCACGTCACGGAGTCACACCAGAAGAAGCGGGTGCCTGTAACCCCGGGACAGCCGCTCCGCCTGCGGCGGCTCCTGCACCTGCGGGCTCTGACCCGAGCCAGGCGTGTGGCGGCCCCGGGAGGAAGCGGGCGAAGAGCAGGCAGCTCTGCACCACACAGTGAGCCTAACGTTTACTTCGAAGTAAGAAGTTTCCTTACAGGTCATTAAATGCCAAGATCGCTCATCACGGCGTGCGCGTTAGCAAGGGGACTGGCGATTCACAGGCGTCTGTTCCTCCTTCACTCGGGGCCTCTGTACGGCCCCCCTCACCCCCCCACCCCTGCTCCTCCACCCCGGCGGCCACGGAGGCAGGGACGGCACCCAGGGGGTGGGTCGCACAGATGTGGGCGTCCCGTGTCAGGCCTTAGAGTCAGGGACGAAGTTCAAAGAGGTGCAGTGGCAGGTGGAACCCACTTGATTGGGCAACGCTTGGCATGGGCCTGGGCATCTGACAACAGTCCCCTGAGGTCAGCCTTAAGGAGCCCTAGGCGGCCCTGCCCGGAAAAGCAGGCCCTGGGGGCGGAGCCCGGGAGGCAGCACCCCGGAAGGGGAGCCTGGGAGGCGGAGCCCGGGAGGCAGGCCCGATGAGGCTGCAGGTGAGTTTCAGGCCCCAGGAAAGGTCCATCAGCAGTGACGGGGCGGGAACCGGCCCTCACGTTCACCTTCATTTGTGAAAAGGGGACCGTCTCCCCTGGTTTCTCGCCTGCCCGCCTGGGGGGCCTCCCTGTGCACTGAGGGGGGGGGAGCCCAGGACTCCCCCCCGCCCCGCCCCCGCCCAGGACCCGCGAGGGACTCCGCCTGAACTCGTCCAGAGGGCGCACCACTTCCTCCTGCACTCACTTCCCGCGAAGCCGCAACGGGTCCCCGCAGACGAGGGACTCAGAGGCCCGAAGTCCCGCACGGTGCACTGAGCTAAAGTCGGGGTGCCGGTCGGCAGGGCTGGTCCCCCGGAGGCTCTAGGAACAAGCCTTTCGCAGCCCAGAGGCCGCCACGCTCCCTGAATCTTCCACGTCAGCGGAGCCGAGGGGTCGCTCACCATCGCGTCCCTGACAGACGCGACCTCCTGCCACCTCGCCGGGTTCCGAGACCCCTGCGACTCCACGGCCCGTGGCGATTCTCTGGGGCGACCGCCCCTCAGGCCAGCTGATCAGCCACCTTATCTCCATTCGCCACTAGACTCAACGACCCAGCACCAATGCCCAGGTTCTGGGGACGAGGGTGTGGGCATCCCGGGTCATCACCCTGACGACCCCTCGCCCGGGTCCTGAGGGGTGAAGGGGAGGCGGCCTGCTTGGGTTCACAGCCCAGCACTCAGCGGAGGCACCCAGTTATCCCATCTGTGAAATGGGCCACGTGACTGAAGGGGCCAGGGAGCCGGAGGTCCTCCCCAGAAACACCGTCCTCGGCTCAATGGCCAGCGACTCCCTGGACAACCCTGGGCTCACGGGACCCTCCTGCCACCGCGCGGGCCGCCACGGGGTCCGGCAGGCCAAGGCCACTGAGTGGGGCCGGCGGCCGCCTGTGCCTCCCCCCTCGCCAGAACCACGGGCGGCCAACAACCCCTCACCTGCCCCTTACTGTCCAGGGGAGCCCAGGTCATTCCCGCTCCCCTGGGGTCACAGGGGTCGTGGGGTACAGGGGTCAGGGATGTGCTCCCAGACTCAGGCCAAACCTCAGGCCTCGCTTCCCCCTCAGGCGCCCTGCCTGCCTCGTGGCGGCCCTGCGGACACTGAGCCCCCCGAGAGGCCCACTGCCCACATCGCAGGCCCCGCAGCTGCCGGGCTGTGCGCTGGGGACGCCCCTCAGCCCCGCGGCCTCTCTTCCTCTCTGTAAACCGCGAGCGGGCCGGGGGATCCACGGATCCACGCCGGACGCACCTCCTGCCGCACCGAACACCTGTGGGGAGCTCCGACTCCCCTTGGCTCGCAGAGCCAGCAGCACCCTCACCTTCTCCCTGGTGTCCCCCCAAAACCAGCACAGCCAGCCCACCCCGCAGGGTGGTGGGAGCTTTGTCACTGGCAGGAGGGGGCGGCTGCCGGGAAGTGGCCTTAGCCCACGCCCGCCCCAGCCTCCATCGCCCGCCCCAGCCTCCATCGCCCGCCCCAGCCTCCATCGAGAGAGGCCAGCAACAAGGAGGCCGGAGGGGGCAGGGCCGAGGGCAGAGGAGAGGGGAAGGCCGGCCATGTGATTCCAGCTCAGGGCGGAGGAAGCAGGGGCCCCGGCTCTGCGGTGGGGGAGGGGAGGGGAGGCTCCCGCCCTGGGCCTCCAGGAGGACCCACCCCCATCCCATCTCAGGGGAGCAAGTGAGGCTCTCTGGTTGCCAGACTCCGGTAATGAATCCCACATTCACCGCGGCTTATGGCAGGCCCGCCCCGCCCCCGCTGCTCGGCACAGCTGGGCCCCAGAAGCGAGGGCTCGAGGTGCTGCAGAGCCGGGCTGCACCCCCCCCCCCCCCCCCCCCCGAGAGCAGGCCTCTCCCCTGCCTTCCCCAGGCAGGCGGCCTGGACAAGCGCCATGCCCCCTCCTGCCCAGAGCCTGCGGCGCCCGGCAGGTGGGGGGTCCAGGTGCCCCTCGCGTCCTGCCACCCAGGCTGCGGAGCAGCGAGGGTGGACGGGTGGACGGCAGGGCGGCCGCACAGACACAGGGTCAGGCTGCGGGGACACGGGCGCTGGGGACCACTTTCCTGCAGCCACGGCGCCGCGCTCCGGCCGGGTGAGCACACGGCGCCCAGAGGTGGCAGCACGAAGGCCCCTCGGGGTCCTGTCTCACTGACACACACGCAGGGCCCAGGGCACATGTGCTCCGTACCCATGCCGCCACCCTGACATGCGTGTGTTGCTCAGTCACACACGTAGCACACCTGCAGTGAAGGCGACATGCTGCCTCAGACGCATGCTGACCACATGCAAGACGGGGGGGCGGGGGGGCAGGAAAGAACCGAGACGCCAAGGCTCCGTGAGCAGTCTCGCTGGTCAGGCGCATGGCACCCCCGCCTTCCCCCCCCCAAAGACCAGCCCTCGGCCGGCAGCCCCGGGCACAGCAGGCGGCTCCTCCGGCCTCACCAGGAGCCAGCCGCCCGTTGAAATGCCACAGAACCCGGCCTGGGGGCCACGATTCCCATGCTGCCCCTCACCAGCTGTGTGCCCCTGGCCAAGGGGCTGCCCCTCTCTGGGCCGAGGGACGAGAGAGCTACGTGGGGGCCCAAGGGTGTCGGGACGGGGTGCTGGAGTCCACTTCCCGAATTCAAACCCTCCCTCTGCCACACCCATGAGCGGAGTGGCCGGGGCAGGTTCCTGACCTTCTGTCACCGTCACCCTGCTGTCACTGTCACTGGGACCCACCGGCCTGGCCGCCGGGCCCAGCCAGCAGAGGGTGCTGCCTCCTTGCCTGTCCTCCGTGGCCCGGCCAGAGCAGGAGCCCAGCCTCCGCCTCCAGCAACCCACCAGCAACCCAACGCCCTGTGAGTGAGCAGAGGCCCAGGCCACCCCCAGTCCACATGCGGGAGGGGCGCGTCTCCCCGGGGCCTCATCAAACCCACGCCCTGCGCTTCCCCCCCCCCCCCCCCCCCCCGCTGCTCCGTGTGCGAGGGCACATACCTCTCCCAGCCTGTGGGAAGGGGCGGTGCGTCGGGGAACCTCAGACTCCAGGGTGGACGGAACGAGGGAGTCATGTTTCAGGGGCCGCGGGAGCACCCCGGGACGCCAGGGGGCTCCCCGCAGTCCGTGGAGGGTCCCCACGCAGGTGGATGGGGCCCACCACCCCGGCAGTGGGTGTCCCTTTACCCCCCCCTTGCCCCTCCCTCCAGCAGCCAGGAGGTCAGGGTGCATGTGGCCTGGGTGGGTGAAGTGCGGGGCGGCCAGACAGCAACCAGGGGCTGGAGGGGGGCCTCGCACTGCGTGGCCCTGCTCATGGGGGCCTCCTGTGGGGAGCAGGCCAAGAGCAGCCGCCTGGGTGGGTGCAGGGGCCCTGCCTCCCCCCGCAGCCACCGGGGGCACGGCCTGCAGACACCAAGCCAAGGGACCCTCAGCCAGTGGGAAGGCGAGACACTTACACACGCAGACGGCCGCAGCCACGTCTCCCGCACACACCCCAGCACACACCACGTCTGCTCTGGGGAGGCCTGAGGCGAGGGCTCTGTGCTGGGAGCCCCCACCCCTGGTCGGGGAGGCCCCACACGAGCTCCCCTCTGGGCCGAGCGCTGAGCGGTGGGCGGAAGGCCTTAATGAGGACCAGACGGTGCCGAAGAGAGGAGGGACGGGAAAGGAAACGGCACGGAACGCGCGGGCCCGGGAGGGGGTGGGAGCCGGGAGGGGGTAGGAGCTCAGGAGGGGGTGTGGGAGCCCGGGTGGGGATGAGAACCCGGGTGGGGGCGGGAGCCGAGGAAGAGGGGGGAGTGCCGGGCCCAGGCCTGCAGGGGAGGGGTGCAGAGCTGCAGCAGGCCTCGCCCCTCCTCTGCAGCTTCATCCCGGCTTCCTTACCCACAGGTCAGAGGTCAGGCTCCAGCTCCCACCAACCCTCTCTGCGCCCCCAGAAAGCCAGGGACACGACTGCTGTTCCGGGCATGGAGGGTCCTGTCACAGCCTTGCAGTGGCGGACCGGCACGCCACCAGGAAGGACCGGCCCCTCCTCCACCCGGACGCCAGCCTGCCCCCCACCTGGGACCCCCCAGCGCCCCTGCCCCTGCCCCTCTGCCGTCCCTGCCCCTATGCCGAAGGAGGTCGCCGCCGCAGATGGGGTGACCTGCCTCACGCAGCCCCCCCTGCCCAGCCACCCGAGTCGGCTCAGGTGTCGCCCTGCGCCCTGCTCTACAAGGGGCCACCTCGTGTTTCGGCCAGTGACCAGGGCCTGGGAGGCCAAGCTTCCGGGGGACGGTACACAGGGGAGTCTGGGAGAGGGGACCCCGGGGCGCCCGCCGCCCCTCTGCGAACTGCGACTGCTCTGGGCAGCAGCTCAGGAGCCAGCTGTCCCCGCAGCCGCCGCGGGCCCTGGACGGCTTCCAGAAGAAGCACCCATTCCATCTGTGGTCCCCCGTGTCCCAAGACCCAAGGAGATCCCCAGAACCCCAACTGCAAGCCACGACGGAGAAAGTGCGGCGTGCGGGCACTGCTCCCGGAGCTCCATGCACCCTCCCAGGTCCTCACGCAGCCGGCGGGAGCCCGGCACGCTCCTCCTGTAACAGGTTAGGAAATGGACACAGAGAGGTTAAGCAACTTGCCCCAGGCCACACAGCAAGAAGGGGTAGGAGCTGGCCCCCTTTCCCGCTCGCCTTCCTGCGCCCCCCGTCTGCGGAGGGGCAGTCCAGGGGTTCCGTGTCCGAGAATCTCATGTTCTAATTGGGCACCCGGGGCCGAGAGCCGGCGTCATCCCCTCTGTCCTCGGTTCTCAGCGCCAGCTTGGCAAGGGGAGGCCTCAGCGGGTGAGCGAGTGTGAGAGCAAACGAACAGAGCGACGGGGACCAGGACAAACACAATGAAGTCTCACTCCCCACTCCCACGGCCTCGCAGATAACCCTGGAATAAAAGGCAGGGCCAGGCCCGCTGCCTGCCCCACCCCGCCCCGGCCACCCTCTGCTGCACCTGCCCAGCCTGTCCCCAAGCCCCATGTAACCAGGGCTCCCCTCACCAACGTGGCCCCCGTGGCCTGGCCCTTCCCTAAGGCGGGGACTCAGACAAGGAGCGAGGGGAGCACATCCCAGCGAGGGGCACCCGTGCAGGCGGGAGAAGGGCCGCTCCGTGTGTGTGTGTGTGTGTGTGTGTGTGTGTGTGTGTGTGTGTGTGTGTGTGTGCATGTGTCTCTATGTGTCTGTGTGTGTCTGTGTGTGTGTCTGTGCATGTGTCTCTATGTGTCTGTGTGTGTGTCTGTGTCTGTGTGTCTGTGTGTGTGTGTGTGTGTGTGTGTGTGTGTGTCTGTCTGTCTGTCTATGTGTGTGTGTTTGTCTGTGTGTTTCTTGTCAGTGGTATCGAGCACATGTGTGGGAATAGCACCCAGGAAGGAAACACCCACATGCTCGCGGGCCTCGTTCCTGTCGGATTCAAGGGCGACAGTGATGGATCACCGTCTTCTTGTTGAGAACGCTTTTTGTCAAGAGCAGCCATGCTTTTTACATCACCAAGGAAAGGCAGCTTTTTCCTTCAGGAAGGCACACGCTTCCTCGCCTCCGCAGGCCTCGCTCCCGCCGGCACCGCCCGCCAAGCCGATGGGAGGTTCCCAGGCGCTGTGGGCAGGCACTGGGCTGGGTCTTACCCTGGAGGGGCGAGGGAGGGGCCCCAGGGCCCAGGGCCCTTCTCCGAGACCCACCAAGGCGACTGCCATGAGCCACTTCCCGTTGGGCTGCGGGGCGGATGTGGGGTCAGCCTGAGTTTGTGTCAACACAGCTCTGCTCCGGCCCAGCCTGGGGGGGCCCTGCACCCCTGCCCCACCCCCACCCCCCCGCCCAGCACGACAACTCCAGGAAAGATGTTAGCAGGGAGGGAGGCCGCGGGGGAGGGGAGGCAGGAGACACGTCCACCCAGCCTCTCCAAGGACTTGCGACATCCACTGCCGCCTGCTGACCGGCGGGCTCGGCGAGGCAGAGGGGACAGAGTGCCCAGCGAGGCCCAGGCGGGAGGGCGGCGGACACACCCGGGGGGAGTGGAGTTTGGGACCACGGACCTGGGAGGGCATCCCCTTACCCAGGCCGGCTCCTGTCTCCAAAACATCGCTGTGCCCCTATCTCTGGCCACGACATGAGGCTGCCGGGACTACACACCTGCTTCCCCGGGGAGCCAGCGGGCTGGGCCAGGCAGGGCGTCCCACGGCCAAGGTCACCGGAGCCAGCTCCCAGGGTCTGCTGTGGCCGTGGGAAGAGGATGTGGGAGCCGACGCGTTCATGTTCCGGTGCCAGGGCCCTGCCGCCAAGTAAATGGTCCCCGTGCCACCAGCACCTGGCACTGCGCCAGGACCGCCAACAGCTCCTGGGCGAACCCCGACCCGGCAGCGCAGAGCGCCAGGAGCCCAGCACGCCCTCGCTCTCCGGACCCGAGGCCCCTCGGCGCTCAAGGTCTCTGCGATCGATCGCTGCGCCCGGTGGCCGAGGCTGCCAACTCGCAAACCAGGGCCTGCCCGCACCTCCCTCAGCCGCCCATTCACCAGCTCCTGTCGCCGGCACATGGCAGTCCTTTATCCCAGCCTCCTCCACACCCAGCATCCTCGAACCCTCCTCCTCCAGAAGGACACGGTCCCTAAACACGTCCGCGGAGCGGCCACCTCTTGTGGGTCACACAAAACTAAGACACAGCTTCCAGTCCCTCCCCGCATCGTCCGCTCCTCGAAGACAGACACCCCTGGGTGCTTTCACCCAGGGCAGCCCATCCACACCCAAATGTCCCCCGTGATTCTCTGTCACACCCACAGAGGCAGCAGAGCCCAGCACCTCCATCCGTCGCAGCCCAGATGACCGGGAACTCCCACGTCATGGCTGCTGGTGGCCAGCACGGAAGGCCTGAGAGCTGATGGCATCCCCAGGCAGCTGCCGCCCATCCTGCACACGCGCCGGCTCGCCCTGCCCGGCTGGCCCGGGGGCTCCTGGACACACGCAAGCTGAAGGACACAGGTGACGCCACAGCCCGCATGCCTGTCCTCGGTCCCGGTGGAACAGGGGCGGGGGAGGGGGGAGCCGCCGAAATGCCAGCACGCCCCCGGCCGCCTCCTCCGGGAGGCTGACACCCTCCTTGGTAACAGGGCTGTTTATCACACACTCACTATGCCCAGGGCTGTGCCACGTCCATCTCTCACGTCATCCATCAAATCCCCACCTTTGTCCCAACGTCCCAACAAGACAGACTCAGAGTGGCTGAGTAAGTGCCAGGATCAGAGCTGGAAGCCAGGTCCAGTTCCAACCTCCGCCCTCCATCTTCCCGGAGCCCACCAGGTGCCAGCAGCCACAATTCACCTATCAGCAGTATCTTCATGCCCATGGCTGTCTGCAGGGGTGTGGCGATGCCACTTTGCCCTCTATCCTAATCACCAAACTTCCTGCTTTCTACGGTCCCCCAGACGCCACTTCCTCCAGGAAGCCTTCCCTGATTGCTCCAGTTAGATGGCGCTTCCCCTCCTGCTGCCCTGGTATTCAGTCAATGCTCCTGAGGAAGGTGTGGGAGCCTTGCAGGCCACAGGAGGGTCAGACTGCGGGGACCAGCACAGAACAGGCCGCTGGTTCTGGAGGGAGATGGCCTGGGGGACAGAGCAGGGCTCGGAGAGTGCTCAGACTCAGGAATCTGCTGGAAGCAGCTGCACGCCGCGGGTGCTTCTCACATTTCTTAGGGCCTGGCCACTCTGTGGGTGGACAGGGTGCTGGCTCCTAAGCAGGAGGCCGGGGCATGGACACAGGAGGAAATGGCTGGCTGCCTAGCTGGGCCCATGAAGCCCAGTCCCCACCCCCCGCCCCCACCTTACCAGACCCCTCCGCTCATCCTGATCCCCTGCTCTGGGTCACACCCACCTGTGTGACTAGACGACCTTCTCCCAGGTGAACACGCCCCCAGCAGGTCACTTAGGCCTCACGTGGCTCTCACGTCCACAGGTCAGGACCCGCAGGCGGTGGGCCTGTGTCTGTACAGGATCACATGGCTGGTGGGGCACGGTGGGCTGACCCTGCGACTTCCGGCTCCAAGCCACACACACACACACAGGCCCTGCGCACACGTGTCCATGCCGGGTGGGTGGTGGGTGGATGAGCGGATTCCTCTTTCCAGCCTCCAACATGCACACTGCGTCCCTGGGGTCCCTCAGTCACTGAACGCAGACGCAGCCCCAGGCCCCGGGCGGCCTTAGGAGTGAAGGGCCGTATGGCGGCCCCACGTCTCCACGGTTAAGGCAGCGCCAGGAGAGGCAGGGATTGCAGCCAGAGCTGCATCCGGGTGGGCAGCCACCGTGGGGACAAGGCCACGGCCCCCCTCCTGGGCCTCTGGAGCGGGTGGGTGGGGGTCAAGGGCTCTGGGCCGAAGCAGGAGAGGGCCCCGCAGCACTCGCTGGGAGTCCAGCCACCGAGCCCAGAGGCCTCCAGGGCCAGCAGCCTGGCTTCCTGTGCAGCTGGGCCCCGCACACTCAGTCCCCGTCAGCAGGACCTCCCACGGCTGCTCCATCTTCCCAGGCCCAGCACATGGTGGAGGTCAGAGCTGTGCTGGGGGGGAGGGGAGGGGCAGGGACCAGGAACAGCCCGGAGGAGGGAAGGGGGAGGGGGAGGGGCTCACACTCCAGGAGGAAGAGAGCTCATTGGGGCCAAGCCCCTCCGCCCAGGCCCTGCCTGCGGCTACCCCACTCCCCCAACAGGAACCTACGCTGGGGTCCGAGCCTCTCCCCCAGCTCCCTCCTCCCAACACCCAGGCTGCGGCTGATGGGGGTGCCAAGTCTCACATTCATTCAGGGATACAGCCACGTGCTGGGTTATCGCAATCCGAAGGGCTTCGGTGCCATGCTTCTCCTTGATTCTCCCAAAAACCCTTTGAGGGAGGAGGATGCCCTTCAACCCATTTTACAGACACAGAAACTGAGTCCTCAAGTGACCTGCCAGAGGCAGAGGCGAGGCCTTCCTTTCATTAGCATGACAGAGTCAGCAGCAGGCTGAGTGAGCACCTCATGGCACCCTTGAGGGGCATCCTGACGGCCAGGCAGGCTGGACTCTGCTTGCTGGCCTTCCACTCCTGATGCCCCCTCCCTCCGGCCCAGAGGGGCCACGGAGGGGCCACTACCCAGGTGAGAAAGGGGGTGTCCATATCACCTGATGGAACCCCAAGCAGCCCGACCAGACGCTGGCACCGTGGCACAGAGACCCTGTGCCCAGGGACCCACCGGCTGGGACTCTGGAGTCAAAGAGCCCTGTGTTCAAACACCACGCCGGGTCGGCCACTTCCAGTTGTGTGACCTGGGGCAGCTTACTCAACCTCTCTGTGCCCCGTCCCCGCTTCCCTACAACAGGAACTAACCCTTTCCTAAGTGGGTCCTGCGAACGCATCCGAGAAAGCCGGGAAGCCGGAGCCAGCGCTCGGGCGCGGAGTCCGCGGCAAGCGGCCACTGTGATTAATGAAATATTAATGAAGCCAGGGTGGGGATGACAGCCTCCCCGCGGTGTCCCCAAAATGGAAACAAATCGCTCTCAGCTCTCCCAGCAGCCAGCGAGCCAAGGGCAGGCTCCTGGCCTGCGGCTCCCGCACACACCAGCCCAAGCATTCTGTCGGCCGAAGGCAGGGCGCGGCCAGGCCACCACCCTCGGACCATCTCGGGGCTGGCACCTGCCTCGAAAGCACGTGCTGGACTTTTCCAGATCTTTCCTCCCCTCTCCCTGACCTTCTCCCCCTCAGTCACCTCCCACCCCCCATCACTCTTCTTACTCACTCTCTCCTTTCATTCCTGCCCAGAAACAAAGAGCCCAGGCCAAATGTGTCAGCGGGCTCCCAGGACCTGACCTGCGGAGGCTGTACTTCGGGGAGGGGGCGGCCCTGGGGAGCATTGCTCGCCGAGAGCAGAAGCGGGAAGCGGGGTTGAGACGGGGTCACGGGGCAATGCCGGGCCAGCCTGGCCTGGTGCTACTCCCCAATCAGGACCCAGCCTGGGGGCACATCTCCAAAGTGTCCTGGACCAGAGACTTTCCACCCAGTCACATGGCCACACGGTCACACGGCTGCATCGAGTCTGTCGAGATTGGAGGTGGGAGGGTCACCTGGTGGGTCCTGGGAGTCTGGGGCATTCAGGGGCGGAGGTGTCTCTCCCTCACCCACAGCCCCAGGTGTGGGTGCAACCTCGGCGCCCACAGTTCTCACCTGGTGACACGGCACTGAGTCCTGGCCAAGCCCCCAGACGAGGGGGAGCTGGAAGGCGCAGGGAGGGCACCTGAGCGTGTGTCCTAAACTCCCTTTTGCAGCGCTGGCCCCTGAAGAGACCCTGGTTCCGAAGGGCGGTTCCGGCCCAGGAAGCTGCATTTCAGGGTCAGACCCTTCCAGAGCTGGGCCCTGGAAACGGGAGCCTGGCAGGCAGAAGCAGGGTCCCAGAGGGTCTGGCCTGAGCACCCTCTGCCACGGGGTCCCGCCCCCGGGGGTCGGGGACTCGAGGAAGCGACTCGAGGAAGCTCCTCTCCCCGTCCCCCAGGCCACGCTGATGGGCTGGCCTCCCAGAAAGCCATGTGGTGGCCGCTACTGTCCTGGCCGCCCCGCCTGGCCCGAGCGGAGCGCTGACGAGAGTGGAGACGCTGCTTTTCCCCGGGCCTCGCCATCTGACCTCTCTGATGTCCCGAGGGCCCCAACCTCGGACAGCGTCCAGGCCGCGTGGACAGGCCCCTGTGCTGGTCAAGGTACCCCCAGCAAAAGCTGGCCAGGGCCTCCTGGTGGGGAATAGCAGGGGAGCTGCCAGCCTGGAGGGCAAGGCTTGTCCATGTCCGACCTCACCCTGGTGGGCTCCGAACCCAAGCCGACGGGGAGCTGCCCAAGCTCCAGGCAGAAAGCCCAAAAACCTCCGGCGAGCCTGCAGCCTGCAGGAGCCGTCCCTGCACCCCAGGACAGAGTGTGGGGGGACCTGCAGGGACCTGCTCCGGGGCCAGCAAGCAGACCTGGGAGGCAGGAATGCTGGCATGACAGCCCCGGGTCTCCGGCTCTGCCCAGGGCCAGCCTGGAGGCCACAGGGCAGTTCTAATCCAGCCCCCTCCCCAGTGAAGAAGGCACCGCCCCTCCCCCCCCCCCCCACCAGCCCAAATATCTCCTGCTGGTTCTTCCAGCAGAATTCAGGCTGGTCTGTGAGGAGAGGCAGGAGAAAGACAGCTGGGCGGGGCGGGCCGGCTGGGGTGACAGTGAGCAGCCCCAGCGGGCTCTCTGCCGTGGTGATCAGGGGAGAGAAATGGGGCTTCCGATCTGTTCCCACTCACCCCCTGACAAGCCGTATCTTATTTCAAAATCCAGGGCAGCGGGGAGCCTGGGGGAAGTAGGGGAATACCAGTGTCTGCTTTCTAACTGGGGTTTTCTTTCATTGCATCAGTCGCGGCGCCTAGGGCGCTGGCCGCGGCTCCTCAGCATCCCAGCCAGAGCTCGCAGGGACCAGCCTCCTGCACTGGCCAGTCCCCAGCCCTGGGGGACCGTGGAGAGCTCCACCCCCTGCTGCTGCAGCCGCCCAGGTCAGCAGTGGCCAGGCCTCCCCAGGATTCAAATCCAGGCTGTCAACAGCTGTGGGGCTGCAGGTAACTGGCTGGAGCTCTCTGTGCCTTGATTTTCTAATCTGGAAAACGGGAACATGAGAGTAGCTACAGCCTGGCAGCTGGCCTTACCCTGCCAGAGCGCCCGGTAGCCGAGATAAGGATCTCACTCATCTTCTCACTCATTGTGGCCACAGGCACGTGGAACTGGAAGAACCAGTAAACCCTCCCAGTACGAGGGGGAGGGGGAGGTGCTCGTGCCAGCTGTGAGCCGCAGGGGAGAGGGACACAGGCAGGGACAGCGGGAGGAAGAAGGAACCCTGGTCCCGAGGGCCATTCACGGCTCCCAGCGCTCCCTAGCCCCAGGCACTCGGCCTTCCAGGCCCAGACAGAACCCCCGCCCCCTCTCCCCACACTCCCCCCCCCCCCCCCCCCCCCCCCCCCCCCCCCCCGCCTCCCCACTGCAGCCTGGGTCTCTCCGGCCTGAAGGCTCAGGTGGGGCTGTGCAGGTGATCAAGGGAGCCAGGGTGGCCAGGGCCCCACCCCACCCAGAGACCAGGGCGCAAATGCCCGCCAAGAACGCGCACGCACGATGAACAAGCCAGGACCTGGGCACAGCAAGCCTCCTGCGGAATGCAGCACCGGGGACCTGGGTTCGCATGTGTCTGACCTGGCTCCCCCATCTTAACGGAGCTGTTTACGTGAACTACCGGCAGAGCTGGGGTTTGGACTCGAGGTCCGACCCTGTTTGTGCACCTGCCCATCACCCTCCCTAGAGACGCAGGCGTGGCCAAGCCCCCCCCACGGGGCGGCTGCAGGGAGAAGTGAGGCGATGGACCAGGCCCGGGGCTGGCCTCCCAGCCACGCCCACCCCAGAAACCCACTGCCCGGCCTGAACTCACCTGCTTGGGGTGGGGGCCAGGCGCCTAAAATGCAGGCGGGTGGAGGGCAGCAGCCGTGGCTTCGGGGCCTGCTCTGGGAGGTGCCTCAGCCCTCTGTAACCCGAGCCCTGAGTGACATGCCCGGCTTCCCTTCGGCATAGAGGCCTTAGTCAGCGGGCAGGCGGGGAGCCGCCGCCGTCGCCTCCTCGGAGAGGCCTGGCCTTAGCCCAGAGCCTGGGTGGAGATCCTGAGCATGAAACAGGGCCCCCTGTCCCACCCCCACCCCACCCCACCCCCGCTGGACTGCTGGGTGTGCAGGGAGGTGGACTCCGCCCGGGCCTGCTCTGGGCTCACCACCCCTCTAGCTCGGTTCCCCGTCTGTAACATGCTCCCCATCCCTGGGCACAGGAGGGAGCCGACACCCCAAGTTGTGCCAGAGGAGGAGGCTGTGTCTGTCCTTGTGATTGGCCTGGGGGGTGGAGCAGGGGGGGTCGGGGAAAGGGAAAGACCACACAGCCCAGGTGCCCTGTCCCAAGGCACCCCTCCTTGTGGGTCCCCCATTTCTGCTGCAAGAGGTGAGTCGTGACGTGTTGCTATGTACGTGGGGATGGGTGAGATGGAGGGGCCTGGGGCAGTGACTACGGAGAGCAGGCTTCGGGCTGGAACAGGCAACTGGGGGCTCGGGGGCAGGGAGGGGCCGCCACCCACATCCTGACTGTCTCCCCTGCACCTCAGGGGCCTCATCTCGGAGCTGCCGCCCCAGGAGCTAGGGCCCAGGGTCCGGCATGGGAAGCAGGGCCCACAGCCTCAGATGCCACTCGGGGGAGGCCCGGCTGAGCGAGTCCGCCTGGAAGGCACAAACGTGCCATTTTGCCGCCTCAGGGAGCCCCAGGGAGGACGCCTCTGGAGCCGGGCTGGGTCAGTGAGGAAAGAAGGGGCCCAGCGGCCCCCTCGGGCCGGGCTGGAGGGCGGCCTGCAGAGCAAGCGGCTCAGGAGGCTCGGGCAGGGCCGCCCGCTGTCAACAGGAGGGGCGGCCGGACCGAGCTCTGGACCCAGGAGACACTGACCGACAGCAGGACTCCCAGGGGCCAAGGCTACTCAGTCACCGCCCAGGGCCACACCTGGCCAGGCCACCCTGGTCTGTCCGGCCAACTGAGAGGCCACTGAGGTGCCATGGGCACCCCAACCTGTGCGTCGGGGGGCTCCAAGATGTGTGATCTCAGGGCACCTCTCCACCCACAGGAAACGGGAGTGAAGAACAGCAGCGGCCGCCCCCACCGGCCAGTCCGACGGGCGGGAGGTCACGGCTGGAATGTGTGCCCCGGGCGCCCCAGCCCCTGAGCACCCCTCTCGGGGTTCCTGACACAGGACAAGCCCATCGGCTCACCCACAGCGCCGGGCTCCGTGACCTGCACTCGCTGACATCCCCCCCTTCACCTCCGAGGCCAACCCCTGAACACCTGCGCCCCAGGTGTGCTCAGGGGCCAGCCCCACAGGAAGGCTGGGCTCCTGGGGCCCAGGAGGGGGGTTTGGGGCCGAGGCACTTCCAGACAGCTGGAGGCAGGAAGCAGTGTGGGGGCATCCCTACAAAAGCCCCAGCGACCGAGAACAAGTATACCCGTATCTGTTTCCCGACAGTCAACATCTGTGGATGAAGAGAACGGCTCTGCGTCATGCATTCCCATCAACCTCCCCGTCTGGTCAGAAGTCCTCAGGCCCCAAAGCTTTGATTGGAAACATGCATGTTTGTGGGAAATTCCACGCACGCCGAGCGGCATTGCCGTGTCTGGTCGCCACACCAGCGGCCGACGCCTTCCCACATGAGGACCTGGAACCCGAAGTCCCAGCCTCCGCTGGCCCAGAGGAACCGGGAGGAGACGGACTGTCGGGGGCCCGCTGCCCCCCATTCCGGGGACAGGCTCTGAGAGCCGACCTAGCCTTCCTGCCTCTCGCCATCCCCAAGCATCGTCCACTGTCCCCTCGAAGCCCCGCCCGGCGATCATCGAGGGCGGAGCCTGGCTGCTGGGCTGCCCCAGGCGCCTGGAGTCGGTCCCAGTGAGCCCAGCACCGAGCCGGCGCCTGCTGCCTGAGGCTCAGTAATGCCCCAGGCGCCACTCTGTGCGCCTCCTCACAGCCAGCCTCCCAAGGCCTCGAAGGGACAGCTCTACAAACGGGGAAACGGAGGCATGGAGTGGCGAGGCAGGGCCAGAGCTGGAATCCAGGCGGCCCGCCCCCAAATCGCGGCCCTTAACCGGACGGTCATCCGGCAACACCTGGAGAAGGGGGGCCTGTGGTCACCCTCCTTTCACAGACGGGGAAACAGAGGCACCAGTGGCCAGTCAGCCCCGGGGCCAGGAGGCAAACCCAGTGGATCTTGGAGCTCATGGACCATAGCACCTGGGGGCTCCACGCCGGGGCCCCCCAGCTTCTCCTGGCCTCATGGATGATGTGACGGGCGGTGTCAGACCTGAAACCTGAGATTCCTGAAACCCAACCCGCCTGGACCACTCTGTCCCCTGCAAGACCCGCCATCACCGCCCCCCAGGGGGCGCCACCCGCGGGGCTGGGGCTCCGGACTCACACCCCCCCGAACATTCATCACGCTGCACCGCACGCGTGTCGCAGAGGGACAGCGTCCCGCGGGCATCGCCGCGCCCAGCCCACCTCTGCGGACGGCGCTGGGCACTGGGCGGCGGCTGCGGGGCTGGCCCCTCCCCACCCCCTCCACACGCCACTGCCTCTGAACCATCGGAGGGATTTTAAATAGCTCTCCGGATGCTTCTCTAGAAAAAGGATATAAAATATGAGGAACAAACCTCCCAGGGAACATTTTTTCCGTTTTTAAGTATGAGGCTCCCACAAAAGTATCAGGCTCAGATGGTTTCCCTAGTGAGCTCTCGAAACGTTTTAACCCAGAGGTGACTGTGTGGCTGCGAACCATGTTCCAGAACAGAGAGGGAACAGGAAACGCAGCCGAACGATTCCTGCTCAGCCCGCACCGCCCTGACACCGACCCGAGGAACACGGCGCCCGCGCCCCGCCCCGCCCCGCCGGCCGCAGACCCGGCCCGCTGGCGTCCCTTCGTGCAAAAGACCTCAGACCCCCGTCTCGCCGCGCAAACCCAAATGCATTCCAGCGGGTTGGTTCCAGCGCACAGACACGAAACCGTCAACGCACCAGATGAAAACCGGGGAGGAATTCCTTTCCTATGATTTCGGAATGCAGAGGCCTCTACGCAGAACGGGATCCCAAAAGCAAAGAGAAAAGAATCCGCTGGACGGCCTGAGGGTTTCAAATCCCTGCTTGGGCCATGGCCGGTGTGGCTCAGTGGATAGAGCGTCGGCCTGCGGACCAAAGGGTCCCGGGTTCGAATTCTGGAAAAGGGCACAGGCCCGGGTTGCGGGCTCGATCCCTGGTGGGGGGTGTGCAGGAGGCAGCCGATCCATGACTCTCTCTCATCATGGATGTTTCTCTCAGATTTTAAAACAACAACAACAAGAAAAGGATTAACAACCCAACTGGGAACAAGGTAAGCGGTTACAGGGAGCCGAGGGCCCTCCCAGGAAAGGCGCCTCCCTCCCTGAGAGAGGCACAGAGTCCGCACAGCAGAGACCCTCCTGCGTCTCAGCCTCGGCTGCTCGGGCTAAAAACTGGTGTATCGCTTGAGAGGCTCAGCACGGCTCAACATTGTGTTTGTTTTTTAAATGTGTACCTACTGATTTTAGAGAGAGAAGTAGGGACAGAAAGAGAGAGAGAGAAACATCGGTTTGTGGTTCCACTTATTCACACATTCACTGACTGCTTCTTGTACGTGCCCCGACCGGGGATCGAACCCACAACCTTGGATGATCGGGACGACACTCTAACCAACTGAGCTACCCGGCCAGGGCCAGGGCTCAGCGTTTTGAGGCGCACACACCCTTGGTGCAGAAAGTCCACTCTGCAGTCAATCCGACACTCACCCGTGCACAGAGAGACACAAGAGGCCTTGTGGGAGCCCCATGTACCACTGTGGAAAGGAGGGGATCGGTGGGGCCGGGGGGTGGCCGAGGACGCAGCTGTCGGAGGAACGAGTGGCGAGCAGACGCCACAGGATGGGAAATGGAAAAACACAGCCAGTGCAGAGGTCTGGGTCCATCTGTGCTCGCACAAAGCCTCTGTATTTACACAGACCTCGTGCACGTGACGCAGGGACTGTCCACGCTTGCACAATCCATGACGCGGCGCCCGGCCGTGAGTGCGGCCGCCCTGGGGAGAGGGTTGCAGGAGAGACGGGTTTCCTGCCGGACCCCCTGGGCCTTTGCCTCTTCTCTCTGATGACGGCCATGCGCTGCTTGTGAGACTTGAAGGCCGCGGGGAAGCGGAGCTGGGGACAGAGTGGAGCCCTTCAGTGCGGGCCAGGCGGCCCGTGGAGCCGGGGCTGCGTGTGGTTTCCTTTGCGGGCGGGTTCTCAGGCCGCGGGGCGCCGGCCCGCCCTGGAAGCCTCACCTGGCGGCACTGTCGCTCTGAGGCTGCCGGGCCGGAGGGATGACACCCGTCCGGCGACGAGAGAGGGGACCCGGCATCGGGGCCCGGGCCTGTGCAGGGCAGGAGAGGCGTCTGGGACCATGTCCCCCACCAGCAAGTGGGCACGGCGTCCCAGCTGGGCCCCGGCTCTCACACTGTCCACTTCAAAGTTGGAACCTCGGGGGGTCATTTTGGAAGGAGGCAGAGGACGAGCTGACCTCCAGGGCCAATTCCGGTCCCGCGTCCTCCTGTTCTCACTGAACTACATTGGACTCCCAGGCCAGGGATTCCCAAAGCGGGTTCCCTAGAACCCCGGGTGCCACAGCAGTTGCCCCAGAACAGCCGTGGGAAAGGGGAGGGGAGGCCCCCTTCCTCGGAGCTTGTCCACTTTTCTCCCCTGGCCCGCTCAGAGAATGGACGCTCGGACCTACAACCCAGAGCTCCAGGTGCTCCTGGGACGCCGCGGGGGCAACTGTGACACCCCAGACAGCCCAAGTCAGGGAAAGCCCAAGCGGAGACAGCACAGGAGAGGGAGGGGCGCCACACGCAGCCATGCCAGGCCCACGTGGCCCACGCAGCACCCCCCAGGCCGACGGTTGGACCCCAGGGTCTGTGCGGGGCTGCCCAAACTGCAGGGCGCACCCCCCTGCTGCTGAATGTGCCCTCTGTCCACAGGGCACAGAGCGGGGCTGTCTGGCCTGGCGCACCCCCGGACAGCGGCCCCATTGTGCCGCCCCGCTTCCCAGCAGCTGCCCCGGGCCCGGCCGGCGGTGGGCGCAGACACAGCAGCTCTTGTAGCAGCTGCTCCGGCTTCCGGGGATGAGCGTCGCGGGCGGCCTCGCCCAGTGCCATGTGTCGGGGCCCGGGCGCCCTCCCAGGGCCGGGCTGGGTGGTCAGAGCCGCAGAGTGGGGACCCGCCTCCGGGCCCACCCTCCCGCCCAGCCCTCCGCCGCAGCTGTGCCCGCTCTATGGAAGGCATGCGGCAGCTGCCGGGCTGCATTCCCCGATTGCCCCGCCGTCCTCATCCCGGGCTGGGCTGGCGGCTGGGCGGGCTGGTGACGGGAGGCGGCTCTTTTCCTCGCTGTCCCTCCTCTGCCCCATGGGGAAGGCCGCACCTGGGCCTGGCCACTCCTCCAGCGGGTCCTCCTGTCTCCTGTCTCCTGTCCCCCGACAGGTGGGGGCTTTCTGCTCCAACCCAGGTGAGGGCCTCGGGAAGCTCAGAGGAGGGTCTGCCTTCCCCACAACAAAGAATGTTTCTGGGTGGCTTTATTATTATTTTTAAAATATATTTTTATTGATTTCAGAGAAAAAGGGAGGGGGAGAGAGAGATAGAAACATCAATGATGAGAGAGAACCATCCATCGGCTGCCCCCTGCACGCCCCACACTGGGGATGGAGCCCGCAACCCGGGCCTGTGCCCTGACCAGGAATCGAACCCCGACCTCCTGGCTCATAGGTCGACACTCAGCCCTGAGCCACCTGGCGGGCGGTTCTGGTAGTTTTAGTCAGAGAGAAACCCTATGAAGACGCTCGCGGTTTGCCGCACCCCAATCTCACGCTCACTGCCAAGCGTGCCCCCTGGCACACCGGAATGGACACCTGGAAAGCTCAGGCCACCTGGGCCAGCAGACCCAACCCCTCCCCCATTGGACGGGTAGAGAAACTGAGTCGGGGGGAGGGGCGCAAATCGAAGTCCCTTAAGATAAAGCCAGGACACGCCCAGGAACTCAGCTGGGTTCCAGATGGGATGCCCACTCACCACCCGGCCCTGGCACCAGGGCCTCCCCCAGGGCTGCCTGTGAGCACCCCGCAGCAGCAAAGAGCCAGACTGTGAGTGAGTGGCAGTGCCCGCCTTATAAGGCAGCCTTGGGAAACTTGGCTGCTGTCAGCGCGGAGCCCGGGGGGGGGGGGGGGCGAGGGGGGGGAGGCACAGGGGGGCGGGGATGGACTCCCAGGCGAGACAGAGCCGGCAGCCACCCCACAGATAGGATTCCGGGTTCCGCAGCCCGGCCCCACCCAGAGCCACCCCGGCAGAGGCAGGGGGAGAGCAGGACCTGGAGGGGAGGCGAGGCCACTCCCATCCGGAGGCCGAGCGCGGAGCAGCGGTGACCGAGGGATGATGAGGAAGGTGCCAGGTGCAGGGACGGGCAGCAGCCTCAGAAAGCCAGAACCCTGGTGCCAGAGGGGAGCGGGTCAGGTCTGCGGGCTCTTATCTGACCAGAAAGTATCTGCTGGCAAGGGTGACAACACGGCCGTCTCCTCTCGCTCCTCCAACACTCCCCTACTGAGCGCACGGGATTCTTAAAAACAAACAAAACAAAGACAACATCCCCACCCACAAGTAACCTAGAATCCTGTGGGGGCATGGAAGGAATTCTGAAGAATACAGAGCAAACATTAAGAGTTTAGCCCCAACCGGTGTGGCTCAGTGGATAGAGCGTCGGCCTGCAGACTGAAGGGTCCTGGGTTCGATTCCGGTCAAGGGCATGTACCTTGGTTGCGGGCACATCCCCAGGAGGGGTCGTGCAGGAGGCGGCTGATAGATGTTTCTCTCTCATTGATGTTTCTAACTCTCTATCCCTCTCCCTTCCTCTCTATAAAAAAATCAATAAAACGTATTTTTTTTTTAAAAATAATTTAGTTACTGGTAAATTTTCATTTCTTTGTAATTTCTGTATTTCCTGAATTTTAAAGGAAAGGTACTATGCTAAACCACTTTCTACATTAAAAATTCTGGCAGAGGAAAGAGGGCTCACATACAAATAATTTACATCCCAAGCCACACGTGAGATATTACACATGAGAACGATGCAAAAAGGCCTGGGAGTCAGAGGAAGTGAGGCTCCTTCCAGCTCATGGGAGGGCTTCATGGAAGAGGTGCCCCTTGAGCTGGGCTTTGAAGGATGCATAGGAGTTCAAAGAGCAGCGATGTGAAGAGGAGCCAGGTTGGAGGTCAGAAGGTCCGAGCAGACCAGCTGTGAGGAAAGGAGGCCTGTGGGAGGCCAGGAACAGACGGGGCGGGAGGAGCTGTGGGGCAGGGAGGTGGCCGCTGGACAAGAGGGAGACTGGGCTGTGGAGGCCCCAGGACGAGTGGGCCGGAGAAGGCCCCAAGGGGGCAAAGATTTCATCGGTGCCGTGTTTAGGGAGGTCAATCTGGGAGCGACTCCGCTGGGGTCCCGGGAGACTGTCTAGCACCAGAACCAGCTGGAAGGCTTCCTGGAGGCAGAGGCAGAGGGCCTGATCAGAGGGTGCAGAGCGCCCTCCCTCCCCGATCCTTTGCCCCTGCGCTGCCAGCCGGGCCTCGGGGGCAAGGAGCAGTGTGCCACAAAGGGCAGTCAGAGCAGGGCTGGGGGTGGGAGGCCTCCTGCAGCTCTCCGCCCAGCCCCCAAGGGAAGGGCGGAAGGGACGGGAGTGCCCGGCTGCAGGAGGGATGGACAGGACGTGGGGCCGATGCACAGGACAGGATGTGCATCTGGGAGAACTGGGAGGACCAGGACCAGCGGAGGGGAGAGGAAGAGGCGGTCAGAACAGGGGCTGGGTGGGAACGCAGACCTGGGCCCCCAGAAGCCACGGCAACAGATTCCGGGAACACACCCCCCCCCCCCCAAGAAAGCCCTGCCCTCCGAGCAGATGCCCAGGACCTCTGGTCTCACGTCCAGGGCCGCGCAGGTCTAGGCCACACTCCCCGCCCTCGGTGGGCTTCGCCCCCTCCTGGCCCGGGCTCCTTCCAGGCCCGAGGGCGGCTCCCTCAGAACCTGCGGGAAGAGGAAAGATCCTCCCAGAGTGAGTCATCCCAGCCCCTCCCCCACAGAGCATCTTCCTCTCCCAGCGGCCATCCAGCACCCCCCCCAATCCAGCGCGCATGTCCAGCCCAAAGGGTCTCCGCAGGTGAGCACTGTCTCAGAGAGCCCGCCCCCAGCCGGGAAGATACGGGGTCGGGGCATGGGCGCACCTGTGAGTTCACACGCGTGTACACACACAACTGGCACAGTCACACAGGTGGTGGCCCTGCCAGGGGAGCTGGACACCCCTCTGGGGCCGCTCCGGGGGCCGCGGGTCTGGGAGGCTGCTGAGCGCACTCACTCCCACTGGGAGAGCCACATTCGTCTCCACGGAGAAACGCCACGTCCCTTCGCTTCAGGCTAATGCTGTTCCCTCCCCGCCTTTGCCTGGGGAATCCCACGGGGTCCAAACCTTCGGGGGCGGGGCCGTGCTCCCGGGACGCCGCCCCCACACTGCTCCTGGTCCCACTGCCCCGTCCTCTCCCGGGGTCCCACTGCTCAGCCACAGCCAGCCTGACCGTCCTTGCACACCCTGAGCTGTGCCCCGCCCGCCCGCTGACCCAGGGCTCTGCCATCGGAGCAGACACCCCCTGGCCTGTCCCCCCAGAGCCGGGACATCTCCTTGCGCATCCAGCGCCAGCTGTCGCCAAGACCTGGCCAGCCTGGGGCGGCCGCCTCCCAGCCACATCCTGTTTGACCGGGCTGAGTGTGAACACCTCACCCCCCTGGAGGGGGACGTATCCGGCACCAGAGGCCCTGGACCAACCGAAGCTCACCCGCGGATCCGAGGAAATTGCCTCCCGGACACGCCCCGAACACTGGCCGGGGCTCTGTCCTCACAGCACACCAGGGTCACGTGTAGCGAGATGGAGATGGGAGTGAGAGCAGACCCACACAGTAGGCGGCTCAGAGTGGCCGGCGCTGCGGGAAGGTCCCTCAGCCCCTCAGCCCCTGCCCCACCTGCTCAAACAGAACACAGCAGCTCACCCCACACCCCACTCCGTCGCCAGCCAAGGGCCCTCCGGTCCCCAAGTCCACTGGCCACTGGCAAAGTCTCACTCAACCAGGAAAAGCAAGAGGAAGCGGAGGCCGGGCCTGGAAGAGGCGAGCGCCCACGGTCAGCGCACATAACCCCCGGAGCAGAAGCAGCCGCTGTCCATCACAGACGACGACATCCCCCGGAACGCCGGCTCCGGCACAGGCAGACCGTGAGGACACGACGCGCAGGGGCCGCCAGACACGGAAGGACAAGCGCTGTGTGACCCACTTCATTCAGGACCTAAAGCGGCCAAACGCATAGCGGGGGAGTGGAGTGGGGGGCCGGGCTGGGGGCGGCGGGTGAGAGAGAAAGTTCTGGAGATGGTGGTGGGATGGCTGCACGATGTCAATGTGCCTAATGCCGCTGAGCTGTGCACTGAACGCGGTTAAAAGGGCGAATGTTACGTTAAGTGTGTTATAACCACAATTAAAATAGTCACTTCAGCCGAAACCGGTTTGGCTCAGTGGATAGAGCGTCGGCCTGCGGACTCAAGGGTCCCGGGTTCGATTCCGGTCAAGGGCATGTACCTTGGTTGCGGGCACACCTCCAGTAGGGGGTGTGCAAGAGGCAGCTGATCGATGTTTCTCTCTCATCGATGTTTCTAACTCTCTATCCCCTCTCTCTTCCTCTCTGTAAAAAATCAATAAAATATATTTAAAAAAAAAAATAGTCACTTCAGCAAGGAAAATCAAAAACCCAGAATGTTCTGTCTGTTCCAACGCACAGAACACCTACTGAGCATTCACGGGTCCGGAGTCCGGGGACCAGAACAGACCCAGCAGTCATGCGGCTCACAGCGCAGCCGGCACCCGCACACAGCCCAGGAGCCCAGGGCCCGGCACTCCCCAGGGGCCTGGGGTCCCACGGGGAGCCCCACTGCCTCCCCTGGAAGCTCCCCGAGCGAGCCTGAGTCTGGGTTGGGGTCCTCTGAGGACAGTACCCGAGCCCCTTGCTTCCCTCCCCCTCCCTTCATCAGAACATCACCCCCTAACGTAGCTGTGGGCAGGTATCATGGGGACCCCTGGCCCGGGGGCCCCTCCCCAGTGGCCCAGAGAGCCTGCGGGTGCAGAGATGAGGTTTCTTGTGTTCTCCTGGCCTCTGCTCACAACCTCCCTCCTGGGGGAGGAGGTGGAAAACCTCCAATGCAAAACCTCAGGGGGGGCAGGACCCCCCAAACCCCCCAGCCCCTACCCCGGGACCTTGGCCTCTGTCAGGCACTCCCAGGGCCGCCGCTATTCCTGCCCTGGGCCCCGTGACCACAGAACGTGATGTGAGAGCCCGTCCTCGAGGCCCAAGCGCCCCGCCTCTCATTTCCAGGCTCCGGGCTCCAGCCCCGCCGGCCTGGCTCACACAGCAGCAGCTGGATGGCACGGTCCATGCTGGCCGTAAAGGGGTCCTTCCCAAAGCCCAGCTCAGTGCATCCTGCTACAACTGGCCCATCCGCCCTGGACAGTCTGCTCCTTGAGCCCGCGGCCGCTGGCCCCTGGGTGTCCTAGGTCCCCATGGAAGCACGCCCCCCGCCCCCCATTCCGCTTCTTTCTCCAAGACTCTACGGCAAAGCCAGCTCCCGCCCCCAACGATCACCACCCCTGGCGACCCCTGGCCACACCAGGCACCTGGCTACTCACCTTCCTGGCTCCTGGGTGGGGCCTCGGCCGAGGGAGGCAGGGGCTTGGGCTCCAGCCTGCTCTGCAGCTGCGACAGCGGGGTGGGCTCTGGATTCTCCAGGGACGGGACGGGGGCGGTGGGCACCTCGGCCGACTTGGGCACCTGGATCTCCACCCTCCTGGGGGCGGGGTCGGCCGAGGGGGTGGTGGACACCTCGGAGACCTTGGCGGTGGGGGTCTCCGCTCTCCGGTGGGCTGGGTCCTGGGGCTTCACGATGGTGATCTCCGTCCTCCGGGGCGTGGGCTCCGGCGTCTTGTGGCCCAGCGCCTCGGCCCGCTTCAGCCCGAACCGCGAGGGCCCGGGGGGGCCGGCGTTCTCCACCTGCTTGGACGAGATGTCGATGGAGATCTCGGTGCGCCGGGACATGGGCTCGGACTTGGGCCCCGACAGCTCGACCCTTCGCAGGGCGGCCTTGGGGGACCGCTGGCTCAGGGCGTCTACATGGCGGGCGGGCGGCTCCGCGTTCTTCGCCCCCAGGTCCTGGAACTTCTGGGTGGAGCTGGCCACCGTGGCCCGGAGCAGGGGGGTCTGGACCCTCCGGGGTGGGGTGGAGTTGGGCGTGTCGACCTCCTCGACCTCGAAAGATCTTTTCAAGGCTGAAAGACAGAGAGCAGGGTGGGATGAGTCGGAGCTCGGGAACCCCGGAACATCCTGCGTGTGGCGAGCGGGCACCTCTCAGAGGGGGAGGGGACAGCCCCCCTCTACCAGGAGACTCAGAGGCACAGCGATCACGGGGGAGAGAGAAAAGGCTGGAGCCTGGAAGATGCCAGCCTCGCTGTCCCACCACAACCACGCGTGGACCAGCCACGTTTCCTTCCGGGATGCCTGGCTCCGGGGAGCCTCTGACTTCTTCCTCGACGTGGCCTTCCTTTCTCCTCCTCGCATGCGCCCAACACAACACCATCTGCAAACACGCCATCACCACCACCCCCGCCGCAGCAGCCAGGGACACGTCCCCGGGAACGGCAGCACCGAGACCCTCAGAACCACGTGAAGACGACCCCGTCACACAAACAGCAGCGCGAGGAGCCGACACTGAGCATCGCACGGAGGCGAGGACTGGCTAGCCCTGAGCACTCGAGACAACCCTCCGCCGCAAATAACGCCGTTGTCCCCGGTACAGACGGGGAAACCGAGGCCGGGCTGGGCCACGTTCCTGCTAAAGAGTCGGCAGCTCGCCCCGGCCAGTGTGGCTCAGCGGATAGAGAGTTGGCCTGCAGACTGAAGGGTCCCGGGTTCGATTCCCAATCAGGCGCACGCCCGAGTTGTGGGCTCGATCCCCAGCGGGGGGCATGCAGGAGGCAGCCGATCCATGATTCTTTCTCATCATGGGTGTTTCTATCTCTCCCTTCCTCTCTGAAATCAATAAAAGTATATTTAAGAAAAAAAAAAGAGTGGACAGCTAGAAAGATATGAACTGGGTGAGGCAGTTAGGGCTTGGAGGAAATACGTGTGAGATGTGACCCCCAAAATTAGGTACTGAAGACGACAGACCCCCATGGGACAGGGAAGACCTGGGCGCAGTCTGACGGGGCAGTAACCCTGGGTGAAGGGGCCTCAGGGCCTGAAGACAAACACCCTTTTGAGAGATAAGATTAAGGACACGCCAGCCGAGAGGTGTAAGTCCCCCCCAGCCCACACTGAGCGGGGCACTTAGTTTGGTTCGGGGGGCTAGTTGCCCGCTCAGACCACATCTGAGGGGGTTCCTTTTCTGAAATACATTCTCGCCTGCCTTTGCTCCTTGTCTCTTGTTTGACTTCGTTCCCAAAGGAACACTAGAGCCGAGGACGCAGGGTCCTGTCTCCGGCCAGAGGCCCCCCCGCCGCCGCTGACTCCCCTGCAGCAGGGACCCGGGCGGGGGGCGGACCCAGAGGCGTGTCTGCCTGGCTCCAAGGCCCACGGTTCTAAGCACGTGGTCATGCCGTTTCTGGTGGAATCATGTGGAGCCCCGGTGTGGTCGGCCCCCCCTCAGCCCCGACTCTCTGTCCTCGCCCTCCCCTGAACCTGCCTCCTGCTGCCCTGCTTGCCCCAGCCAGACCTGGGCCCCGGGGAGTGGGGGGGTGTGGGGGGGAGATTGACTCCCACACGCCCACCACCTCTCTGCTCCCTCCCCCCAGGCGGTGGGGATGGGCCTAAGAAGCCGCCACCCCCAAAGTCAGAGGAGACCAGCTGCTCCTGGTTATAAAGACCAGGCAGGCGGGCCCACGTCCAGGACACTCACCAGCTCCTTCCCGCCGGCCAGGTCCTCATCCACCAGGGTCCCCCAGCCCTCCCCTCGCTCGCCTCGCCGCTCCCACCCCGAGCCCAGGATTTCAGGGGCTCCGCCCCCCCACCCCCCCACCCCCCGCCTGCTGCTGGCCCCAGGCCCCGCCAGCTCTCCAGGCCACTCTCAGCACCCCTCCCTCCCTCTCCTCCACGTTCCGGCCAGAAAGACCCGGGCCTGCTGGGGGGCAGGCAGGCAGGCGGCCGGGGAGTGTGTGACCCCAATGCCGGAGTGGGGGGCCGCATAGGAGCCCCCGTCCCCGATACCTGCCCCCTGGATTCCCGTCCCCCAGCCACGGCGCTCCCGGGAGGCCCTCTCCGAGCCCCGGGCACACCTCCTTCTCGCGGACACAGGGCACAGAACCGGGTGGCGAAGCTCAGCCACCCCGAGGCCCGGCAGGGACTGCAAAGTTCTCAGAGGGGGGCTGTGCGGATCTGGGGGTCATGTTACGGGAGCCCCAGGAAACTGACGCAAGGGCCATGAGAAGGATGAACCCCCTGGGGTACAACGGTCAGTGGGGGGTGAGGGGCTCAGGCAGGGCTCTAGGGTGGGCAGAGCGGTGGGCTGTGGGGCAGGGGCAGCGGGAGGCTCCCTCCGGGCAGCAGGGCAGACAGGAGAGGCGCCAGGTGGTGGCCGTGCAACAACTTTCACAGTTGTCGGTGTGAGTGCCATCTGCACGCGTGCACCATGTGCGCACGCGCATGTGCGTGTGTGCGTGTACATGTGTGCGTGCGTATGTGGGTGCGCGCGCGTGTGTGTGTATGTGCATGTGTGTGTGCGTGTGTGTGTGCGTGTGGTCACCCCCCACAGTGGCCGAGACTGCACGGCCCTTCCCCACGTCCACCATCCCCATGGCCAGGACCTGCCCCTCCGCCCAGAGCCTCTCCTGGTGGCACCTGGTGCCCCGGGCAGGAAGGCGGGAAGGGGGAACCCTGCTCCCCACACCAGCAGCTCTCGGGCCACAGCTCAAGTCAACCCCCACCCCCACCTGGTGGGCCAGCTCCGGGGTGTGGGGTGCAGAGTGGGGGTGCCCATGGCTGCAGCGCGGTGACGGGCCCGGTGATGTACCTCAGCGGCTGCCACCCTCCCCGTCTCGCTCCCACTCAGGGACCTCCTGGCACTGGATCCCGGTCTCGGGGCCCCTGGGGGCTGCGCGGAGGAGGGGATGGCTGAGGCGGCGGGTGGGGGAGGAAGGCTGGGAACAGGGGACGATGCGGACGGGAAAAGTGGGGGCGGGGCCCTCAGAAAGCAACACACAGCCCAGAAGGGGGGCGTGCAGCCGCCAGCTGAGCCTGCAGGGAAGTGGGAACACTGAGCTGTCGGCCAGCGGGCGGGCACTTGTGTAACAACAGGCAAGTCCATATAAAGGAAGAGGCTGGAGGGCGAGGAGCGGCACCCTCAGCTCAAACCCCACCCCCACCCCTGGCCCGGCCCCTCCCTCCACGCCCCACGGCCACACAGCCTCAAGACCACGGCCAGGGCCAGGCCCCTCCGCCCGGCTCCAGTCCAGGGCCCAGGGGCAGGTGGCTGTGGCAGGCTGAGGGGGCATGGGCGTGGGCAGCGTCACACAGCCCATCCCGGGCCTCCGACCTGATGCAGGCCAGCGGCGCATTCCCTGGCACGGTCTCCCTGGCACGGTCTCCCGGAGGGTCTGGCCTCCCCCCCGGCAAAGGACCCAGCTGATCCATTTCCACGCGGTCCCGGGGGACGTGCCACGGGAGCCAGTGATGTCCCTGAGGGTCCCCAGGAGGTCTCTCTACCCAGGAGACCCCCCACACACTGGTTCTGGTGACGGCCTTTGTCCTGGCCGGAAGATAGAGGGCTCCAAGCGGCCGTTCTGCTCCCCACGCTCCCACCAGGAGGCTGGCCCGGTCCCTGGCCCTGGCTGCCGGGCCCTGGAGAGCCGCAGAGCTGACAAGCCTGCCAGGCCAAGGAACACACACGGGCCCGCTCCCTCCCCAGGTGCAGGCGGCCTTCCCCGCCGGCAACGTGTTCAGTCATTAAAGAGCACGAAGTCGGGGCGTGGGTGCCGGTGATCCGTGGTCCCCCCACACGGACAGGACCTCGGCGCTGGGCGGGGAGCCCTGAGCAGCTGCGGGCAACAGCTGGCCTCGGGATCCCAGACCTCATCTTACTCCCCAAATTCCTTACGTTACTTTCTTCCTGGAAAAGCTCTCCAGCAGCCTGGCAAGTGAGGACACCGGCGGACCCCACCCCAGCCCCCCACCAGCCCAGCCGCACGGTCAGGTCCTTCCGGAACCTGCTGTGCCGCCTGAGGACAGTGGCCCCCAACACGGCCTGTCTGAGTCCCAGTTCTGGACCCGGGGAAGTGGCCTGTCTGGGGAACGGGGGGCTCTGCAGGGTCATTGAGAAGGGGTCTGGAGATGACAGTGTCCTGGGTGGGCCCGAAACCCAACGGCAGGTGTCCTCGGAGAGACAGCACAGGAGAAGACACACCCGGGGGGGGGCACGTGGACACGGAGCAGAGACCCCAGTGATGCGCCCACCACCCAAGGAAGCAGAGGCCTGGAGGAGGCCCCCCGCTCGGAGCCTCCAGCAGGAGCCAGCCCTGCCACACCTTGATTTACTATTATTTTTTAATATATGTTTTTATTGATTTCAAAGAGAGGAAGGGAGAGGGAGAGAGAGAACATCAATGGTGAGAGTCATGGATCGGCTGCCTGCTGCACGCCCCACACCAAGGATCCAGCCCGCAACCCAGGCACGTGCCCTGACCAGGAATCGAACCCTGACCTCCTGGTTCCTAGGTGAACGCTCAACCACGGAGCCCGCCGGCCAGGCCGCACCCCTTGAGTTAGAGGCCTGACTGCTGGGCCTGAGACACCACATCTCTCAGGTCTGAAGCCCCGGTTGGTGGCACTTCGCGACGCCAGCCCTAGCGAGTTATTGCGCCAACAGGACACGGAAGGGAGGGCGGTCTGCACGCCACCGCTTGGCCTTCTGTGGATGTGGCGCCACGGCTCCTCCCCTCCCCCTCTGGGACAGGGGCCCACGCACGCAGCCCGGTGGGACGGGACGGCCCAGCCCACTCCTGCTGTCCCCTGTCATTAGTCAGGGCGCCCATTTCCACTCCCAGGAGTGTCCCAACTGGGGCAGTAAGTTATCGGCCACCTGCCAGCAGCGGGTTAACCCCTGGAGTTGCCCGCCCCCTCCCCCGCCCCCACGCCAGAGAAGCCGCCTCACAGTGAGACTCCCGCAGGTCCGTGGGGGTGGCGACTTCGCTTCAAGAAGTCTCTGTGCACGGCCACATCCCTGAGCGGGGCCTCTTCTTGGAAAGCCCCCCTGCAGAGGGCACCCCCTGGGCACGGGCCTCCGGGTGCTTGTCCCTGCCCCTGCCCGGGTTCTGGCAGCGTGGGGTCATTCCAGGCCCCCTTTAAAAGTCGCCCCAAGATGCTGCACTTCCTTGTTTGACTAAATGAAGTGCCAGCATGTGTTTGGACCAGTCTTGCCACCTGCCTTCCCCCCAACCGCGCTGTGGGCTGCTTTCACCGAGAACCGGACGAGGGACAGGGCAGAAGGTGCAGCGTGGAGAGGCAGGAAGAGAGAGAGAGAGAGAGAGAGAGAGAGAGAGAGAGAGAGAGAGAGAGAGAGAGAGAGAGGGAGATGCGGGTTAGATAAGAGGAGGGCTTCCTGAGCCGGGCAGGGTGGCAGGTGGCGGGGAGGCCTGGGTGCAGCCAGGCTGCAGAAGAGTGGGGGCGGGGGGGGGGATGACCTTTCAGGCCTCCGTGGGTCAAAGGTCCCAATAAATGGCAGCCCCTGGGAGGTGTCAGACCACAAACTGCAGACCCAGCTCCCAGGGTCTCAAGTTAGGGAGCTGCTCCCCCCACCAGAGGGTCCCCACTGACCCACCGAGCCTCCTTTCCACCTCTTCCCTCCCCGTCCACTGCTCCCCCAAACACGCCTCTTCCTGGATGGCCAGGCCCTGCAAGAGCTGCTCCCCGCGAGTCCCGCCCCCCCGACCACGGAGAGGGTTCACGGACCCTGTAGACAAGCCTCTACGCATGGCTGTCGGCCGAGCTGCCTGCGGCCCAGGACCAACCGGTGCGGGCCAGGACCGACCGGTGCGGGCCAGGACCGACCGGTGCGGGCCAGGACCGACCGGTGCGGGCCAGGACCGACCGGTGCGGGCCAGGACCGACCGGTGCGGGCCAGGACCGACCGGTGCGGACCAGGACCAAGCTGCGTGCGGGCCAGGACCGACCGGTGCGGGCCAGGACCGACCGGTGTGGGCCAGGACCGACCAGAGACCCTCAGGGACGGACGGCCAGACCCCCGTGTGGCCGGCAGCTGTTCCCAGCCCCGCGGCCGCACACACGGGTCGTGGCCACTCTGAACGGGCCTGGGATGCAGAACCACTGCCCCCCCCCCCCCCCCCACTGGCGGGAATGGCTAAAGCGCAGTGAAAATGTAAAAGAAACCAACACCAGGGGCCACTGGGCCAGGTGGGACCCTCCATCCATCACAGGCTGCCCAGGGACGTGGAGGACACACGGGCTGTGTTGTGGCCGGGGGTGGCCAGCAGGTGGGCGAGGCCCCGGCCAATATGAGCAGCGGCCTAATTACAGGGGACAGTGACCCCGGGAGCAGAGGTCAGGCCCCGGCCAGGCCCCGCTCAGAGCAGCACCCAGGAGTCCTGCTGCGCCCAGGCCTTCAGAGGAATGGAGGGGGGGGGGGGGGGGAGGGAGAGGGGAGCGGGGGGCGGGGCGGGCTCCCCACAGCTGGGCCCAAGGCGGCCACAATGGGCTGGACGAGGGCGGAGCCTCGGTGACCCCACGCCCTGCAGATCCCTGGTGCCTTCCGGGTTCCTCTGCTGGCCCTGAGGGTCTGGGCCTGCTGTGTCCTCAAGGCAGGAGGGGTTTGGCAAAGAAGCAGGTGAGCAGACTGATGGGGGGGTGGCCTCTGGGGCAGGTCGCGGGTGGCCCTTCAGCCACCTGCCTGCTGGGCTGGGGTGCACCGCCACCCACCTCCAGGACCACGTCCCACAGGCACCCCCAACTCTGCTCCTGGCTGTGGGAGGAGGCAGAAGTGCCAGCTGTTGACTGGGAGCCCCCCACCCCCTGCCCAGCGCCCCCACGCAGCCCGTCACCTCTGACCCCCCTGGCTGCCACCTCCACCTCCCACCTGGGGAAGCCCCGCAGCAGCCAGGCCCTTCCCGCCACCAGCTGCAGGGGGCACAGGCAGCCAGGGAGGGGCCAGCCCTCACCCACCCGGAAACTGTCCACGGTCCCCACCCCCACCCACCCAGCCGGCAGGGCCCTCCGTGGGACGTGCTGGGCGGAGAGCGAGCCTGCAGGAAGTGAAACTGCAGGCGGGAGTCGTCCTCTCCTTCACTGAAAACGGGCCTTTTCCCCGCGTGTCCCCAGCAGAGTGCGCGGGGTGGGCGGGTAGGAAGCGCTGCAGACGGCAGAGCCGAGGGCGGCTGGGGCGGGGCACCGAGTTGTCACCAGCGCCATCTGTGCCCCGCCCAGGCCAGGCACATGACCCCTGTGGCCTCAGTTTCCTGGAAAAGTCCAGGAAGGGCTGAACTGCAAGGCCCCTCCCAGCTCGGACACAGGCTGGCCCCGTGAAGGCCCTTCTGCGATTGGCCACCAGCTCCGGCAACTCCACCACCAGCAGAGCCGCAGGGGCCCGGCCAGGGTGGACGGGGCGGCCGGCCGGCCCCCTCCCCTCCCCTCCCCTCCCGGCAGAGGTCAGGGCCCTCAGCTCTGGCCACATTCCTCTGCGGCCAAAACTGCTGCCGCCAGCGGTGCCTGCTCTCCACTCAGCACCCCAGCCCGGAGCCGGGGAAGCCACAGGGGCCCGGAGTCTCCACCGGGATGGGGGGCTGGGTGGCACGCTTTCATTTTGACGACGAACTTCTTCTACTTTTATTTTTACTTTTGTTCATCGTCACCAGAGGAAATCTTTCCATTGATTTTTGAGAGAGAGTGGAAGGGAGGGGGAGAGGCAGAGAGAGAGAACACATCGATGTGGGGGGGACACATGGATTGGCTGCCTCCTGCAAACACGCAGGCCAGGGCCCGGGTTTCGAGCCTGCAACCGAGGTCCATGCCCTCGCCCAGAATCGAACCGGGGACGCTGCGTCCTGAAAGCCGAAGCTCTCTCCCCCGAGCCCCACCGGCCAGGGCTCGACGATGAGCTTTTAAAAATAATTACACCTGCTCCTTCCCCGACGATAAAAGCAACTCGTGTGCGATGGAGAAAAGCTGCGAAACACAGAGAAAGCTACGGGAGGAACGCGAGCCCAGGACCGGAGCCACCGGCTGTAACGGGCCAGCGCCCTCCAGCCCTGCAGCGCGTGCCCTGTATGTTTACACCCGGCCCTGGCTCCGGCTCCGGCTCCGGCTCCGGCTCGGGCAGCGGGCAGCCGTGTGCTGCTCTCCGTAGCACCAGCAGCTCACACCTCCCCACACCCTGCACTCCTCGCCCCTAAATTCCCCGGGGCTCGAACCTGCTGCTTCCAGACCTTTCTCAGCTCTGCCATCAGAACCATTCCTGCCGCTCAGACGAAAGTAGATGCTGGTCCCCACCTCCCGGAGGTTCTGGGGGGCCGGGCACCCCAGGGGGGCGTCTGAGGGGCAGTGTGTGGACCCCTGCCCCCCACCTGGGGTCTCACAAGCCTTGTCCCCACCCCCCACGCCCGGAGCATCCTGTACGAAGGAAACCCTAGCGCCGCCTCTGCCACCAGGAGCCCCAGCGCAGCAGCCGCACGCCCTCTCCCTCTGCAGAGGCACCCAGGTCGACGCCCAGCCTCAGCCCCCACCGCTCCCCGGTCAGCTCACCGGGCAGGCACACACGGAGGGCACTCTGGGCAATGCTGGGGGCGGAGGCCCAGGTGACGATGGGGGCGCGTCGGTCACAAGGCCCCCAAACCTGCCCAGGGCCCACCCTGGGTTTTCCTCGGGCAGAGAAAAGCCAGTGTACACAGGGCCTCCATGGGAAGAAGGCTGACCTCGCCTGCCACAGGAAACGGGCAGGACGGAGGCGGCCGTGGGCACCCAGGAGCCCGCCAGGCCTCCCCTCTTCCCAACCCCCGGCCCCGCCAGCCACAGATGGACTGTCTGAATCCTATGCTGAATCCTAACCCCCCATGTGATGGTGTCAGGAGGCGGGGCCTTGGGGAGGTGGTTAGGTGAGGGTGGGGCCCTCGGGAATGGATTAGTGCCCTTCTACCCTGTGAGGACAGCGAGAAGACACCGTGCATGAGCCAGGAGATGCCTCACCAAGCGCCAATCTACCGGCACCTGGATCCTGGACTTCAGCCTCCAGACCTGAGAAATACGTGTCTAGTCTGCGGTACCTTTCATAGCAGCCCGGGCGGACGAAGACGGTCCCTCTCCTACCCACCGAAACAGTGCCTGCTTCACCAACTCCGCCAGTCGATGCGCAGTGAGCGCTCACCCCATGCCGGCCTGCTCTAAGGGCGTCTATGGCATTAGCGCCTCGGTTGCCATGACCACCTGAAACGTACTTTACCCTCATCCCCATTTCACAGGTGAGAGCCCAAGGCAGAGAGGCTACGGGCTCCCCCAGCGTGACAGCGTGGGCCAGGGCGACGCCGCTAGGAGCCAGCACACTGGACCATTGCCCCCGTCTGCTTCCAACTCCCCCACCCCACCCCACCCCACCCCAGGGTCCCTAAAAGCTAAGTTCTGAAGGCAGAGAGCACCAGCTGAGCCCTGTGCACGCCCCCCTCCAAGCCCTCGCCCCCCTGCAAGCTGGGCTCTGTCATTGAGCTGGAGAGCATTGAGGCTGGGATGGGAGCAGAGGCAACCCCCACAGACCCAGGCTCCGGGCCGCCAGGTGTCCGCACCCCCCACCCCCACTCACCCCAGACAAGTTAGACCGAGTCTGGCATCGGGGCCGGCAGGGTGAACCCGCGTGAGGTGGCAGCAGAGGGCCGGGGGCAGGTCTGAGCAGGAGGGAGTGATGGAAGATGCAGGCATGGGGGCGGGAGGACCCGCGTCCACCTTCCAGTGTGGCCCCGGCCAGCTGTGACCGGAGAGAGCCTAGCGGCCTGGCCACCTTGCCGGGCTCCGGAGGACCCAGTGCCCAGCCCACGGCGGGCAGACAGTAGGTGCTCAATAAAGGCGATGGGTATGAAAGGTAATGAGGACCAGCTGGGTCAGAGGAAGTGCCTGTGAGCGAAGGGGGAACAGCTGGAAGGACCTGGACTGGGGTCAGAGAAGAAGAATGCGGAGGGAGGCGGGGAGGCCAGTGCCTGACAGCTGGCTCAGGGCAGCTGTGTGCCGAGCCTGGCTTCATCATTTAAATATTAGGGAAGATGTAAATATCCGAGCCCCCTCTACCCGCCCCCCCCCCCCCCCCAGCCTCACTGGGGCTGCAGCCAGAGCAGACGCAGGATTCCCTCCCTCGCCAGAGTCCCCGTCCCTCCATCTGCCCCAGCACGGGTGCTTCCCAAGCCAGGACTTGGGTGGGGGCGGCAACCAGGGAGGGAGGGGACCCAGCTCTGCCTCGCTCCTCTCCCCTGTGCGGGGCCTGCGGAGGTGCAAGCAATGACCACCTTCCCCATCGCACCCCCGGCCCAGGCCTGCCGCGGATTTCCTTAGCAGCTTAGCAAAAAGGCACAGCTGCCCTCTCTGACGCTTGCTGACGGAGGCCAGAGCCAAGGCGAGACTCGCCGAGCCTGCAACGCCCTCGCTAAGGCAACACGCCGGGCGCCGCGCTCCCACCTGCGCAATCCATCACCCCAGTCCCTCCCAGGAGGCAAGGTGGAGCCTGGAGCCTCCTCAGGCCCCTCACGGATGCACAACGCAGCCCTCTCCCCCACCTCCCGACTCAGGGCCCCGGGCCCTGTCAGCGGCATCCCCTGCCTGGAGACCCTGCCGGGTAAACTCTTGCCCAGGCCTCTGCTGAGGTGCCCCTTCCTCCAGGAAGCCCTCCTGAACCGACCCGCTCCTGGGCTCACGCCTGATCCTCGGAACCCAGCACAGAGCCGGCCGTCGGCTGGCGCCTGCAGACAGCTGCTGAGTCAACAAATGAGTGAGCACATGCCACTGCTCTCACACCCAGGACGGCAGGGCCAGCAGAGACACCCACACCCGCTACTTCACAGCGCGCCCGCCGACCTCAGTGGGGGCAGGAGGCAGGGACAGCACAGAGGCGAGCGTGGTCTGGAGCCCGGACGTGCTGCTCTCCCTGGAGACGACAGGGATCTGCAGGGGACGCAGGCAGGGCCTGGCCTCTCAGGGAAAGGCCACCCACGTGGCAGGAGGGCCAGCGAGCCCTGCTCAGGCGGCTTCCTGTACCCTCCCACCCCGGGAGGGGCCCGCGGGCACGGGGAGAGCCGGGGAACCAGGCGCTGCCCTGGACGGTCCCACCACAAACACCTCCATCTCCCGGCCGGGCCTGGGGGAGGGGTGGCGGCAAAGGCCTGGATCCTCAGACCCACTCGTCCAGCCAGCCAGGGACTTGTCTCTCTTCCCGCCAAAAAGCAAGATTAGCCGAGTCCCTCCGTTACCCTCCGGCAGGCAGCGGGGGCTGTCAGGGTGGCTCCCTTCCCCACTCCTCAGGCAGCCCCCCTCAGGAGGTGCGGGCACCAGGCCCTGCCCCAGGGGACAGCGGGAAGCTCAGCAGCAGAGGGTCATGCTAGCTCCTCGAAGGGCAGGAGGCTGTGGGTGAGGGGACAGGAAAGCAGACACAGCTGCCCAGAGCCCATTCCAGCCCCTCCTGCAGAGCGAGGACACCGGGGAGAGAGGGAGACAGCCCCCTGGGGCCCCCACGCAGCCTAAGCAAGACCCAGGCCGCAAGACAGACCCCCCCACCCCACCCCCATCCCTGCAGGACCTGGCCTGAGGCCCTGGGGTACCACTTGCCCCCTTGGTACCCAGGGAACAACTGTCGTCCAACCCCATCAGACGGTCTCTCGATGTTACAGCCAAAGGTGTAGATGGAGGGGGCTGGGGGACACCCTCCCCCACCTCACCTGGCGCTTGAAGGCAGGGGACGGGGACACGGGAAGCACAGAGCTGTGTGTGGGGAGGGCACACGGCTGAGTTTAAGGCCGGGCCCCCTGGTTTTCTGGATTTTGCTACTGGGGTTGCCGTGGGCTTCCCCAGCGAGTCCAGAGACACTGGGGTGGGGGGCTGGGACTACAGGGGATTCAGCCCCCGGGAGAGGCTGTTAGACTCGGGGACAGGGAAAGAGGGGGGACAGGGAGGCGAGAGGCAGGTCCAAGCCTGGCCCAGGCTCCCGCCTCCCGGGGTCCTGGCTCTGGACAGAGCGCGGGTGGGTGGGGGGCTGGGGTGGGTGGGTACCCTCCTCTAAGCCAGGGCCCTGCTCTTGTCCCTCCCCCTCAGCTCTGGACACTAGCCACACTTGAAACACGACAGCAAACTCGATGTCTCCGGAGCGTCTCCTGTCCGGCTGACAGCCTCCGGGCTCTGTCCCGACCAAACCAAACAGCCTGAGTCCCAAGGCCCGGGCGCAGGGGTGCCTGGGGCCTGTGTGGCCAGAGGGATGACAAATCCTCAGGCTCCGGGCCTGTTCCAGAGAGTTCCTGCCTCATAAGCAACTCAGAGAGCCTCCAAATTTGGGAAAAAACCGAGGGATTTGGAAAGAAAGCCACCGTGTGGCTGTTTTTTCTCGGTGGCTTTGTCACGACAAAGCGTAGGAACGCGTCTCCTGGCTGGGCTTCTGGGAGGAATCCAAAAATGAGGTCTGCCCCTCCCCCCCCGTTGCCCAGAGGCCCCCACCCACCCCACCATTCTACACACACAGCCCTGCCCTTGGGGGTTGCCACGCAGCAAGGGGGCTCCTCCTTCCTGGGTTTGGAGGCCAACATGGATTCCTTGAGCTTGACCCCCGTCCCCCGCCCCCTGCTCCTCACTGGGGCCCTGTGCTCCCATCTGTACCCAGGAGTCTGTACCCCAGGCATCTATACCCCAGGAGTCTGTACCCCAGGCGTCTGTACCCAGGAGTCTGTACCCCAGGCGTCTGTACCCCAGGCGTCTGTACCCCAGGCGTCTGTACCTCAGGAGTCTGTACCCCAGGAGTCTGTACCCCAGGTGTCTGTACCCAGGAGTCTGTACCCCAGGCGTCTGTACCCCAGGAGTCTGTACCCCAGGAGTCTGTACCCCAGGCGTCTGTACCCATGAGTCTGTACCCCAGGAGTCTGTACCCCAGGAGTCTGTACCCCAGGAATCTGTACCCAGGCGTCTGTACCCCAGGCGTCTGTACCCAGGCGTCTGTACCCCAGGAGTCTGTACCCCAGGAGTCTGTACCCCAGGCATCTGTACCCAAGAGTCTGTACCCCAGGAATCTGTACCCAGGAGTCTGTACCCCAGGAATCTGTACCCAGGAGACTGTAGCCCAGGAGACTTGGAGCAGCAGGCCAGCCCACCCCCAGGCATGCAGCTGGGGAACCAAGGGGGCACCTGACCTCTGAGTGTGGCTCCCTGACCTCTGGGTGTGCCAGGAGGAAGAGGCGGGACCCTGCCCTGCTCGGCCAGCACCAGGTGTGAGGCCGCGGCGCTCCGGGTGAGCTGGGCCACAGCGGCCGGCAGAGGAGGCCCCGGCTCCCACCGGGCAGCACGCAGCCCGCACATCGGTGTGTCCCTGAGGACGCCCGTCACCGAGGCCACCGGCCACTGCTCCTGCCCAGCAGGACAGCCCCCTCCCCCGACATGGCCCAAGCAAGTGCCCACCATGTGCCTGCTGCCCACCCAGGGCTCGAACTCTGGTGGTGTTTTCCCCGGCACGGAGGCCCCGAGGTCCCCACCTGTGCCCAGGCTCCCCATGCCCTGGCGGGGAGCGGTAGAGAGCTGAGATGGGACCGCTCTCCCCGCTGGGAGCAGGCTCAGCACCACATGACCAGGACGGGCAGAGGCTGCTGGCAAGAACGCCCCTCCCAGACACCGGCTCCGGACCCCGCTCCGCCCCGACCGCCCTTCAGGAAGGCTGGGGCGGCAGAGCCCGGGCAGGTGGCCCATCACACCCATCCTCACAGTCGTCGTCCAGCCCATGCTGTCACTGTCCCCACGGACGGCAGGCAGGCCTGTGCCCACCAGCTGTGAGGCCCTGGGGCAGGGTGGGAGGAGGCTGGCACCGCCCGGCTTGGCCAGGAGCCCGGGTAGCTGCCGGCCCCCCAGGGGTTGAGGGGGGCAGGATCCTCCAGGCCAGGGCTCTGGGGCCAGCGCGCTGGTCTGCTTTCCACAGACGCCGAGGACATCCCTGATTCTTTCTCCGCGTGCAAATCTGGTCACAGCAAACTCTTCGGGGACGGGCCGCGGCCTGCCGCAGCGGGCGATAAGGACTTGGCCCGCGCTCTCTAAGGAACACAACGTCCACAGCCCAGAGCGAGATAGGGGCAGGGGTCACACCCTCACACGGGTAGTGCCGGGGGCCAAGGCCACCCCTAGGCCCGTTTGTGCCGGGACAAGTGGGAAATGAAACTAAAAATCACATCAGGAAAATACAAAGTACTCTCCTTGCCCTGCGTGGGGGGTCCCGCAGAGCCGCGAGGTCACTGAGGGGGGTCACTGAGGGAGGTCACTGAGGGAGGCCACGGCGGGGGCAGAGGTTCATGATCCCGGAGGGTGCCGCCGCCCTCCCAGTCCCCAGGGACCTGCACCCGACAGACACGTGCAACACAGCAAACAGGCTACATCCCTGCCGCCTGGAGACGGGGCTGATGTCACCCCCGTCACGCCTGGGTCCTCGAGGGCGGGGACAGGCGAGGAATCAGGTGATAAAAAGAGGTGAGCACTCCACAGGGCATGGGGCAGATGTGCCCAGAACGAGGGGCACCAGCCAAATTTTAACTCAGGGCACCCACTCCACACACACCCACCGCCACCCCCCCCCACACACACACACCAGGGCAGCTTCCTGTCTGCCCCCAGCACCCACTGCACCCCGATGCCAGGGAGCTGCCCTGCACGGCATGTTACGGGCCTGGATAACCCACCCCTGCCCGCATCCCCAGAACACCCTGTGGCCCGTGGCAGGACGCCACGCTGCTTGGATTGAAACTTGCCCCCAGGGCCCGGTGGCTCAGAACTCGCCCTGCTGAGGTGGTGGCGCCTCA
>JAJQQW010000020.1:2482500-2525000 GCA_025583905.1 Ia io
TCCTTCCATAAAAAGCACCTGCAGAGGGTAGGCACGCCCATGCGATTGTCCTCGCAGAGAGCTGGCCGGGCTCCCCGAGACTAGCCTCGGGTCAGCGTATTGTGCGCAACGCCCTGCCATTCTCGGCTGAGCTAAATATACGTGGGCTTATCTCCGTGGGGACCCGCCAGGGTGCACGCCCCCCCCCAAATGCTCCCCCCTATGGGAGCCCACGGGACAATGGCAGGAAGGAGTCGCCCTTCGAGGCCAGAAGGCGCCCCCTGTTGGCCTGACTGCTCCAGAGCCCGCCCGGTCCGCCCCCTGCCTGTAGCCCTTGGCACTGGAACCACAGGGCCACGGCCGAGGGGAGGGGTTTCCAACGCTCCCCAGGAAACCCAACCCAGCACTTAGCCACACTCCTCCGGGCCAGGAAGTCCCCCCTGGTATCCAACCAACTGCTCTAATTGTACATCGCTTACTTCCTCTTCTTCCCCTGTCCTCAGAGGAGATGGGAAACAGCTGGCGCCACCCTTCAAGGAATAATTACTCCTCCAACTGGGGCCGGTCCAGTCACTGCGCGGCCTTCCCCCTGGGCTGCAGCCACCCTCGGCCCTGTAATCATCCCCCGCCTTTGATCACTTCCATGGCCCTGTCCAATCTGGGGCTCCAGGACCTGAATAAGGTCCCCGCCCCCTTTCCTGGGGCCTGAGCAGCCAGGGCCAGGGGCTGGCTGAAGGGTCCTGGCAGGGCCCCGGGCAGATAAAATCAGCAGCCACCGCAGCAAGAGAGGAAAAAGAGCTTCAATGTGGCAAGAAACCGACAATGGTGAGGCCTTTGCCTTCTGGGATGGCGCACACATGCACACAGCAGCACACACACACCCCATGCCACGGGAGAAGGGAGGCCACCCACAGGCCTGGCCCCGGGAAAGGTGTGATTAGAGGGGCCGCCTACCTCCCAGGTCCACCACGACTTGTCGTGGGGTGAAGGGTGGCCCCCGAAAGATAGAGCCCCCCGAACCTCAGAATGCGACCTGATCTGGCGGGAGGATCGTGGCAGATGTGATTAAGACAAGGACCTGCAGCGAGGGTCAGTCCCCTGGAGAGGGGTGGGCCCTGAACCCCAGGACGGGGTCCTGCAGGACTGAGGACACACGGACGCAGAGAGGCTGCGGGAGGTGGGGCAGAGCCTGGAGTGATGGGACCACAAGCCAGGGACCCCCTGGGACCCAGAAGCTGGAAGAGACAGAAGGATCCTCCCCTGAGCCTTCGAGGGAACGGGCCCTGCCCACACCGAGTGGGGGCTCGGGCCTCCTGAACGGGGAGAGTGTGTTTCTGCTTTGTTCAGCCCCCCGGTTTATGGTCCTTTGTCATGGCAGTTCCCCGCCCACACACACACACACACACACACACACACACACACACACACACACTAATACAGAGGTCAGGCTCCCGTCTGAGTCATTTCTTTTTGTTGCTGCTAATCCTCACCCAGGATATTTCCCATTGACTTTAGAGAGTAGAAGAGAGAGGGAAAGAGAGAAACATCGATGCCTTTGAGAGAAACACATTGATTGGTTGCCTCCTGCACATGCCTTGACCAGGGCCCAAGCCGGGGAGGAGCCTGCAACCGACGTACGTGTCCTCGACTGGAATCGAACTCGGGACCCTTCAGTCCACAGGCCGACGCTCTGTCCACTGAGCCAAACCAGCTAGGGCCTGTCCGAGTCATTTCTTTAGGTCAAAGCTGCATCTCCCAAAGATGTCTAATCAGCCACAGAACCGGTCCCAGGACACAGGCTGTCCCACGCGGCAGTCCTGAGGGCAGTGGGGGGAAAGCAGGCGGGGGGGGGGCATTAAAGGTATAGCCTGAAGTCCACTGCAGCCTTCCTGGGAATGGAAGGAGCGGCTGGGGTGGAGTGAAGCTCCAGCCTGGGAAAGAGAGGGCGGCGGGAGGAAGCGGTGGGCGGAAGCAGCCCTTTGGCACGCACACCAGCATCCATGACCCCAGCTCCCGGGGACCTGGGGGGGCTTGGGCAGCAGAGGGAGGACGGTGGCTGCTTGCCCAGCCACTCGGGGCTTTTGGACAGGATACCCCATTAAGGGGTGCATCTGTTTTGTCACAGACCAGGGCTCCCCTGGGGCAGGGGCCATGCGGTCGCAGCTCTGCCTGGGCCTGGCGCACAGTAGGGCCTCCCTGAGCTCCAGAGCCTTGGAGCCATCGGCCACTGGACCTTCTCCATCCCCCGGGCGCCCTCAGCCCTCCACCTCCAGAGACCGCATCCAACGTCTAGGTATCCCCCTCATGCCCCATCCAAGCCACCGGCGAGTTCCTACCTCCAGCGCATGTCTGCTCTGACCCTGAGGTGCCGCCCCCAGTCCAAGCCCCCCCTCCAGGGGTCAGCTGACCGGCACTCTGGGGGTCACACACCAACACCACCGGATTTGCAGCATCTGCCTTTTCTGCCCTTGGCCGCCGGCCAGCTAGCAGCGCGCCCCCGTGAGGCTGGCGTTGGGAAGGCGTGCAGGCCCCACGTGCGGCGGCCAGAGGCACGGGGGCAGGGCTAGCGGGCACAGGTGATGGCTGGATGCAGCAAATGCTCAGGGAGTGGGACGGTGGCGCCCTCGGCACCTTTGCTCTGATGGAAGTACTTGCACTTTATTGAGTTACGTTACATAAGCCTCAGACGTGATTTCATTTTCTCTAGTCGAGCAATGCATTTCTTTATGGTGTAAAAATTAGAAAAGTCGCCATTTCAACTGTTTTTTGGCGTTTTTGGTTTTTTGGTTTTTTTCCTCCCATTCTGTGTTTCTTTGCTTTCTTTTATTTTTACCATTTTTTTTTTCTAAATATGTTTTTATTGATCTCAGAGAGGAAGGGAGAGGGAGAGAGAGAGAAACATCAATGGTGAGAGAGAATCATGGATCGGCTGCCTCCTGCACGCCCCCCACTGGGGATGGAGCCCACAACCCAGGCACGTGCCCTGACCGGGAATCGAACCGTGACCTCCTGGTTCATAGGTCAATGCGCAACCCCTGAGCCACGCCAGCCGGGCATTTTAACCATTTTTAGTGCACAGCCAAGTGGCACTAAGTCCATTTATGTTGTTGTGCAGCCATCACCACCCTCATCTCCAGAACGTTCCTCATCTTCCCAAACTGAGACTCTGTCCCCATCAAACACTCACTCCCCATCCCTCCCCCCTGCCCCTTAGACCCTGGCACCCTCCCTTCCACTTTCTCTCTGCGGGTTGGACCCCTCCGGGCCTCCTGTAAGTGCACCCTGCATGTGTCCTCCGCGTCTGGCCGCTGGCACGGAGGGTGGCGCGCTCAAGGTTCCACCGCGTCCCGGCAGGTGTCGGGATTCGCTCCCCCACGGGCAGCTGTGATCACGGGCATGCCTGTCTCTCTGAACCTCTACTTTCCATTCTTCTGAGCATTTACCCAGAAGTGGGATCATGTGGCAAGTCTATGATTTCATTTAAAATAACTTATATAATTTGTAAGTGTTGTCTATTTTATAAAATGTAAGTGATGCAGTTTACATAATATGCCATTCAAATGTTCATCATGGCTGCGCTTTAACGACCAGCTCACAGAACGCCTCCTAACTGAAGCGGGGCCTCGCCCTCCCACGTCCTCGCCGGCCTCCGCCCAGAGCTCAGGGGGCCGGGAAAGGCCCGGTCCCGGCTCCTCGGCGTCACCTGGCTACTGGCATGTCCGACGGGCTGTAATCAGCAGAGTCGGAAGTCTGGGCCCCACGGGCTCGGGGAGTGAGCATCCAGATACGCTTCTTCCCATGATTCCTATTTTACTCCCGATCATTCCCGCTTTACAGAGTCCCACCCCCCTGTGTTCCTCCCCCAGCCCCCCAAACAGGGCTTGGGAACCGGCTAAAGTCCCCCAACTTCCCACCGGCCACCTGAGGCTAGATGCACAGAGATGGGTAGGAGAGGCCCAGCGTCCCCCCCCGCACACACACACACCGTGGCTGACACCCCCTGGTCCTCCCAGCGGCTCCGCAAAGGACCAACCAGTCTCGGAGCAGCAGGTGGCTGTGCCAGCCCGCAGCGCCCTTCCCGGCTGCCAGGAGGCTTGGCTGTGCCACTACCCGCAGGACAGGCTGTTCCTGTGTCCCTCCTCCCTGCCACTGTGCCCTGCAGGCACCCTGCTCCCCGCGGAGGCTGCAGGCTGCTCACACTGCAGTGCGGCCGGGGCTGAGTCACCAGCTGCCCCAGTTCCACGTCAGCCAGCGGGAGAGAGGGAAGGCCAGCGGCCCTCGAGGCCACACTTATTATACAGTCACCGCAGTGACCAAGGTGACGTCGTCTCTGGGCAGCTGCTGCCCCGCCAGCGCCCTTGGACCTCGGCCATGTGACCTAACAATGCCCCTGCCCACTGCCCTGGCGACGCCCAGCAAGGGGGAGAAAAGGGGGCTGGCAGCCAGTCACCACGGGAGGGCAAGGAGGCAGGGGACACGCCCCCCCCCCCCCCCCCCGCTTCCTCACCTTCCAGAAGGGTCACTGCACCCACAGCCCTGTGGGAATCCACCTCCATGCCAGGCCCCTAAACGCCCATCCACCCCGGCCTGTGTACCTCCGTGTCAGGGAGCTCAGTGCCGATCACTGCTGCTTCCTCTATCTGTGGCCAGTTTGGGCCATTGACCATAAAGGTAGAGCTAGAGAGAGAGGGAGAGATAGAAAGAGAAGGGGGGAGAGGAGGGGAGAGGGAGAGGGAGGATGAATGAAGGTCAGCCTGAGGGTAACTTTGCCCACGGAAGGGCATCCACCTGGCTCTCTCCCAGGCTGGAAAGGCGGGAGACGCGGCGGTATGTGCGGGTTCCTGCAGTTGGTTCTCGGGGCCAGGACTGAAACACCTACTCCTCCATCTGAGGAGGGGACTGAGGCACCGGCCCGGGAGTGTTGGGGGACACCGGCCCGGGAGTGTTGGGGGACAGCTTCGCCCACGCGTCCCCAGCAAAGACAGAAACCTGCCTCTGGAGCCACCGCGGGCCCTGGAAGAGATCTGGTCTTCGATCGAAGGTCACTATGAGGAAAAGCCCGGACACCAGCCCGCGGAGCCGGGGACGGCTCTGGAAGCCTGAGCGCGAGGAGGTGGCAAGTGTCTAGGCTAAAGTGCCCCAACTTCCGGCTCTGTCCCCTCCACAGCCAGTGGCCTGGGACCCCGGGTGCTCCCGGACTGCCCCCCAAGGCCGTCCAGGGTCCAAGGGGGAGGGGAGAGGGCTGGGCCAGCTGTCATCCCAGCCAGGCTGCCGTGGCCCCGCAGGGCACCCCGGTGTTTAGGGACAGAAGTGAGCGGGGTCCCTGCCCCAGGGAAGGATGGAGAAGGAGGGAGTGGCCCACACCAGCAGCCAGTGCACGGGGCCTCCCTGGGGCTGGGTCCCCCCACCGCCCCAGCCCACCAGGAGCGGAGAGCAGGTTCTGTGCCTGGACGTGCCCTTGCCCGCTGCCACCCAGGGAGAGTGGCGGGGACCCACGCCGCCGCCTCTGGGCCTTGGCCGGAGCCTTGGGAACAGAGAGCTCCACGTGGGAGGAGGCAGGAAGCGGGTGCCCCCCCCCCCCCCCGACAATCTGGTACTGCTTTGCTGCATAATGAACTCCCCCCACCCTGAGCAGGTGGGAGCCTCAGCCTCAATGCGCTGTTTGTCCTGCGTGTGACGTGGCCTGGGGACGTGATGGCTTTGCTATTAAGGCACTCACCCCCGCCGGTCCCCTCCCTTCCCCCTGCATGAGTCACTGGCCGTGACTCGGCCCAGCCTTTGCCAGAAGTCAGCCTGCTCTGGTTGCTCCCGCTGCTCCAGCTGCTGCGGCTGGGCCCTGTGAGGAGAGGGGCCAGGACAAAGGACAAAGGCTGCCCAGCCCTGGGGTCTGGGGCCCACACAGCTTCCCATGGACTGTCCGTATCGGGGTGCCCCTTCAGCAAGGGGAAGGCTCCTCTGTGTCTCTTTGGTTCCTGGGGACCCGGGCAGCCAAGGCCTACCGGTTTGGGGACAGGCAAGCTCCCGGGAGACTCCGGAAGCAACGTGGAAACTGGCCAGCGAGCCGGACAGGACAACCCAAGGCCCCGGGCTAAGGACCACCTTCCCTCCTCTGGGGCTGGGCCCCCGAGTCAGACACGGCGTGGGGCGCCCATCCAGAGGCGGAAGGAACGATGAGCATCACCCCTCGGGTCCCCCAGCAGCCCTGCCGGCCAGGTGGCCCCCTCCTCACACAGCTGTTCACTAGAGAGCCATCTCTCCCCTCAGGACAGGGCCTGCTCCTGGTCTCAGGGACCAGGGCATCCAGTCTCCGTGGCTTGTCCCATCCACCAGACCACAGACCTGGCCCTGGCCGGCAGTTCCGCCCAGGTGAGCACACCTCTGGAGCCCGGGCCAGCCGGGAGGGCAGGACAGGCAGGGGATCCGCCTGGTGAGCTGCAGCCGCCGCACACGAGGGAAACAGACCTGCACACCAGCCCACGTGCAGCCTGTGGCGCCACGGCATCATCTTCAAGTGGGTCACATGGACACTCTCAGCCGTGAGTCACCACGGTCGGCATCTGCGGAGGCCATGGCCATGCCTGCCGCGAGAGAGGAGCCCGCCTGGTGCATATGCTCAGCTGGGCCAGCCAGGGGTGCAAGGCCCAGCTGGTGTGCAAGGGCCAGCTGGATGTGCAAGGACCAGCTGGGTGTGCAAAGGCCAGCTGGTATGCAAGGGCTAGCCAGGGGTACAAGGGCCAGCCGGTGTGCAAGGCCCAGCCGGTGTGCAAGGGCTGACTGAGAGGTTCCTACTTGATTGTGAATAATCCAGAGCATTTACCTAGGAAACAGTGCAGGGCTGTCCCACTGGGGACCTAAAACCTCAGACACATGTCCCCTTCCTGCAGCAGCGAGTCACTCTCCTAGCACCCACCCTCTCACGACACAACCGCGGCCGCTGCCCAGCCCGCAGGCCTCCGCATGTCCCCGTCCGTCCCTACACCACCAGGTCTGAGCCGGAGGAGGTGACGTTCAGATGGTGACTGGGGACAAAGCCAGGTCTTCACACGGAGGGAGCTCCGTCCGGTGGGAACCGCCGGTTAAAACAGAGGTCGGCCCGCAACCCCTCAGGCCGGTTCCGCCGAGACCGGGAAGGACAGGCGGCAACAGCGGCGCCCTGGGAGCGGTTAGCGACCTGCGCTGGTGCAGGGTGGGCTCGTGGTCTGCCCACTGCCGTGGTGTAAACACTCCGCACGGCCGACCACCCACATGCTGCCGCACGGCCGCCGTGGACACAGACTTGGAAGGGACGCGCACTCCCCCGGCGGACGCTCTCAGGTAACGGGTTCTTCCAGAACACCCTCTGCGGCAGCACAGCTCGCTGAGTAGTGGGAGGTTTGGAGAGTGAGGCTGGGATATATCCTATGGTAACGACTCCACGGGTAATAAGAAAGATCACGGCAACTTTGAAGTCAGAGAATAAAAATAGGGTGGCCACATGGCCGATGGAAGGATGCGGGGCGGGCGGGCGAGCCAGCATGACGTGGTGTGAACGGGAGAATCTACGTGATGCGCACAGGGCTGTGCGCTGTACGATGTTCCCGACCCGGCTGCATGTTTTCTCAGAAAACGCAGGGAGGAGAGAGGCAATGGGGAGCCACTCTCACTGCTGGAGCGAGGGCAGACCCCCCAAACACGGCCGTGGGGTGCCTCCCCCTCCCCCGCTCCCCTCTCCAGGCTGCAAGGAGGACACGGACTGAGCATGCGTCCCTTACAGGTTCCAAGTCCCCGCTTCTCCATCCCGCCCACCTCTCCCTGCGGGGACGGGGACATGGTACAGGGGCTGGGCCAGCCCGATGCCAGCCTCCTCCCTGTCCTCCTGGGCGCAGCGCCTGGCATAGGACAGATGCCGAGGAACGACAGCCCCTCCGCCCAGCAGCCTGGCCAGCCGCCCAGCTGACACTTCTGGACCAACGGCCATGCCCTGGTGACCCCTAAGTGACCCCTGGTGACCACCAACATCCTAAGTCATAAATACAGCCACTGGCGAACGTCTCAATGGCTTCCTCTCCCACCCTGGTCCCTCCTGCTGCCGCCCCAGGGTCCTCGAACCTCTTCCCGGAGTTGTGCCTCCTCAGGCTTTCCCGGCCCCCCAGGCAGGGAGCCCCCACTCTGTGCCCACGAAGGAGTCCCCACTTAGAGAACCGGAGAGAGGAGAGGCCTGGAGGGACCACTGAGGGCCCAGTGGCAGCGCCGTGGTGGTGCAAGGGGGGGCGGCGGGGGGGGAAGGGGAGGAGAAAGAGGAGGAGGAACGCTGCCTTCCTGAGGCTGTGAGCCGGCCCTCCCCTCCACGCAGCACCTGCATTACTACCTCCTTTAATCCTCCCCTCCCCGCGGCCCCCACGGAAGCACGGGTGCGCCAGGCCTGCCAGGCCCCCAGGTGGCAGTGGGCTCGCTGGGAAGGGAGCTCAACCTGCCCGCGTCCATCCACCTGGACCTAAACGGCGCCAGGGCAGCCAGGGCCGGGCGGGGAGCCCCCAGGAGGCCCGGAGGCAGGGAGGCCAGGCTGGAGGCAGATGCCAGCTCCTGCGGGGGCGCCCACTGGTGTCTGTGCACGAATGAGCCACGACGCAGACCAGCCTCTCCACGCGGACCTGGGGGGCAGCCTGGGCTTGGCCCCCCAAGACGGGGCCCTTGCTGGGGGGCACTGGTCGTCCCAGGTCCAGGACCGCCTCCCCGCAGGGGGGACACCACCCAAGTTACTCGAAGATTCTTCCCACGCGGCTTTTCTTCTGAGGATGGAAACTCAGAAGCTGCCGCGGGAGGGAGACACCGGAGAGCTTCCGACCGCCGTGGCAGTTTTACACGCGTCCCACTGAGGTCCTTCCCTGGGGAGGACCACCGCATGTGGGATGTGGGTCTCCCCCACCAGGCGGGAGCGTCGGGTGCCCACGTGTCCCTCAATTCACGTCTAGGCGCTTTGCACGCCGCCGTGGGACACAAACCAACAGCCACAGCAGCTGACAACCCCCCGAGGGTCCCATGGTCCAGAGCGGAGTCTTGGACGCCACGCTTGGGGCCAGCGGTGGAGGCCGGGGAGGGGGCGCGGGTGCACAGGCTCCCGGGCAGCTCTTCTCACACATGCGGCTGACAATCACCCACACATCCGTGCCGGGACCTGGCGCGCGGCCCGCCAGCCACAGGGCACTGGTAATCCCCAGCTGTTCTCCCGACGCCGCTCAGAGATGCTGTCCAACGCAGGACAGAGAGGTCACTGTTTTCAAGGTCACACACCCCAAAGGGGGACGCTGGGCCAGGGGATGGAGACAGGCATTTGGGCCAACGCCATCAGCTCTCAGTCATTCATGTCAATGGGGCTGCAGGCACCCAGTCATTCAGCATTTTTTTTTTAAATGTATTTTTATTGATTTCAGAGAGGAAGGGAGAGAGAGAGAGAGAGAAACATCAATGATCAGCCCTGACCGGTTTGGCTCAGTGGACAGAGCGTCGGCCTGCAGACTGAAGGGTCCCAGGTTCGATTCCGGTCAAGGGTATGTACCTTGGTTGTGGGCACATCCCCAGTAGGGGGTGTGCAGGAGGCAGCTGATCGATGTCTCTCTCTCATCGATGTTTCTAGCTCTCTATCCCTCTCCCTTCCTCTCTGTAAAAAATCAATAGATTTTTTTAAAAAAAGAAACATTAATGATGAGAGAGAATCACTGATCGGCTGCCTCCTGCATGCCCCCCACTGGGGTTCGAGCCCGCAACCCAGGCAAGTGCCCTGACCGGGAATTGAGCTGTGACCTCCTGGTTCATAGGTCGACGCTCCACCACTGAGCCAGCTGGCCGGGCCCCTCGGCGTTTTTATTGAGCAGCCGCGTGAGCCCAGCAGCGCACATGCGGATACTGCGGCTCACGGGAGGCCGTCTCGGTCCCTTCTTGGGCCTGACGGAACGTGGAGCACCGGGCAGCTGGAGGCACAGAGACCTGGACATGCCTACTGGTTTGGCTGAATTATTAGCTGGTGGGGTCCAGGCAAGTTACGTGCCGTCTCTGAGCCTCCGTCTCCCTGCAAAGGGCAGCGCTCGTGCCCGCCACGCCGGGCCTCGGCAAGGTCACATCTGCAGGCACCACTGGCCTGGGTCGTCCCCACCTCTGCGCGCTCTGTGGGCAACCCCCAGGCAGCACCTTATCCGGGCCCGTTCTTCGGGGCAGGGGCCTGGCAGCGGGGCAGCGTGTCCCTCAGCTGCTCCTTCCAAAGCTTCCCCGGGAGGAACCATCAACTCACGTGTCATTTCCTCGCCTGACAGCTGCCCGGAGCCTCGGTCCACAAGCCGCATGGCAGGAGGGGCTTGTGGGAGTGGGCTTGAACCTGACCGTGTCCTCCAGGGATTAAGGGGTCACTCAGCCGTCCCTCCAGCTCTGATGGGGGCTCCGGGCTGGCAGGGGCACTTGGGGAAATCCGGTTCCCGGGAGCGGGGCCAGACGGGGGAGGACAGGCTGCGAAGGTCCCTGGGTGCCCCCCCCGCCCACAGGACAGGGCCCAGGCAGGACCCAGCCCCGGGCGCTGGCCAGAGACCTGCTTCCACGTCACGGGAGAAACAGCCCCATCGAGTGAGCTCTGCAGCTCAGCACCGCAGCCAGAGAGGAAGAGTGGGGAGAAAGGGCGGGGGATCAAGCCCAGCCTGCCCCGCCCACAGACGGCGGAGTGCGCAGGGCCGGGGTGGAGGGTCCCTGTCCACATGCCCAGCAACGTTACACTTTGATATATTTTTTTATTGATTTTTTTTTACAGAGAGGAAGGGAGAGGGACAGAGAGTTAGAAACATCAGTGAGAGAGAAACATCAAACAGCTGCCTCCTGCACACCCCCCACTGGGGATGTGCCCACAACCAAGGTACATGCCCTTGACCGGAATCGAACCTGAGACCCGTCAGTCCGCAGGCCGACGCTCTATCCACTGATCCAAACTGGTTAGGGCAGTGGTCAGCAAACCGTGGCTCGCGAGCCACATGTGGCTCTTTGGCCCCTTGAGTGTGGCTCTTCCACAAAATACCACGGCCTGGGCGAGTCTATTTTGAAGAAGTGGCGTTAGAAGAAGTTTAAGTTTAAAAAATTTGGCTCTCAAAAGACATTTCAATCGTTGTACTGCCGATATTTGGCTCTGTTGACGAATGAGTTTGCCGACCACTGGGTTAGGGCAATATTACATTTTGAAGTTCAAGCTCTCATCGGACAGCAGGTGCCTGGTATCGGCAGGAACCCCCACCTATGGTATTCCTGAACAGCCTCCACAGCCCCTGCTTGAATGCTCCTAGGCCCGGGGAACTCACTACTTGGCGAAGCAGCCTGCTCCACTGTCAGAAAGTGAAACTTGTGAGAAAAGTGCCACCTTGTGCCATAGGTCAAACTCCACTTTCTAGTACCTTCCATGTCTCTGCTGCTGGTTTTGTATTTGGAGGGACTCGAAGTAAGTCCTCTCCTACAGGACACACCTCCAGCCACGTGACGCAGTGCCTAGCGCTTCTTCCTGCCCCTGCGTCTGGGAACCTACCACCCGCCCCCTTCCCTGACTCCACTCAAACCCTCTCACCATGCAGGCCCCTGCCCTGGGGCCCTCGCTCATCCATCCTCATCCTCCTTCAGGGTCGAGTCTTGGGGACCCCTCTGCAGCCAGGCCTGCTGTAGGTTGAACTGTGCTCCCCAAAAACATATGCAGCCCGAATGCCCGGAAACCTGTGACCGTGACCCTATTTGGAAACCAGGTCTCTGCAGATGTCACCAGGTGGCGATTCGGGCATCCTGGAGGGGTGGACCCTGACCCAGCGGCCAGCGTCTGGGTGAGAGAAGGGAGGGGCAGAGCCAGAGGCGAGGCAGCCACGATCCAGGGCACCGGCACCACCAGGCACTGGGCCGCGGCTGGAGGAGACTCCGAAGGAACCGACCCGGTCCCAGACCTCTGTCCTCCAGAGCTGAAGGACCGATTTCCATGGTCTGAGGCCCCGGTTTGTGGTCATTTGTCACGGCAGCCACAGGCCGGGCCGGGCCTGAGCAAGCCTGGCCCCGTGGCCGGCGTCCCCGCTCTACCGCAGCCACAGACCACATCTGTTGTTGTGTCTCATCGGCACAGTCCCGCTGTTCACCTGAGCTCTGAGCCGGTCAGCACGCACCCCCGTTTCCCACGTCCCCTCCGCAGCCCCGCTGCGCGCCCAGCACCTGCTGGGGCTTCTGCCATTCCCGTGCCCCCAGTGCCCTCAGCCGGCAGCTCGGTGCCCTCAGCTGACCCCAAGGTGCCCTCAGCTGACCCAAAGGTGCCCTCAGCTGACCCCGAGGTGCCGGGGTTGGCCCGGAACCTGCATTTTAACACGTTTGCCAGGCAGCTTAACCAGCCACCCGCACCCCACCAGCTTGGCAGGTGACGGCCACGGCTCCCTCACGGACCACATCCGGATCTCGCCAGGACGCCAGGAGAAAGGCCAGCCTGGGGCGTGGCTGCCCGGCCTCGAGGACACCCTGGGTCACAGATGTCTGTCCTAAGCCCGTCAGAGCTTGGACATGAGCCACCAGGACGGGCCCTTAAAGGCACTGGACGCTTTTGGCAAAATCTGTTCCCACCCTACCCCCTCTCTGTTCTATTGAATGACATGGTTTTGTGCCAAAGGTGGGGCCTGCTGTTTCCCAGAGTCCTGTTTCCTGCCAGGCCTAGGTACTGTCACAGGCGTGCTCGCCCTGACTGTATGTGCATGTGTGTGTGTGTGTGTGTGTGCGCGAGCGTGCGCGCCTGTGTGCGTGTCCCTCCAAGAGCAGTTTGAGGAGGGTGGAGAGGCTCATAAAAATTCTCTCTGGCCCTAACTGGTTTGGCTCAGTGGATAGAGCATCGGCCTGTGGACTGAAAGGTCCCAGGTTCGATTCCGGTCAAGGGCATGTACCTTGGTTGCGGGCACACCCCCAGTAGGGGGTGTGCAGGAGGCGGCTGATCGATGTTTCTCTCTCATCGATGTTTCTAACTCTCTATCCCTCTCTCTTCCTCTCTGTAAGAAATCAATAAAAATTTTTTTTTTTAAAGAAATTCTCTCTGGTGGTCAGGAAGATAGGAAAACGAGAGTTGTGTACATTTGTGTGAACATAACACACATGCACACATGCATGCACACACAAGCATGCATGCATGCACATGCGCATACACACATGCACATCCCAGAGGAAAGTCTCGCTTGTCTTTCAGCTCGAGGGTCCTGGGCTTCATGAAGCAAGATGCGGCCTCAGGAACTCGACTGCAGACCTGCTGGGAGCGTTCGGGCCGCCTCCGCAGCCTCCAGGGTGTGGCAGGCCCGCTGCCGGCTCCCCGCTCCCCCGCACCTCCTTTCCCAAGACCCCGCCCGCTTCCTCTTCTCGGCTCCTTTAACCCTGGGGCTGCCTGCTCGGACCCCGCCTCTGCACTGGGGTGTGGCTCATTTCCGCTGCACACACTCAGAGTCAGCAAACACACAGACACACACACACAGACACACACGCACAGACACACGCACACTCACGCTCAGTCTGGCCCGCCTTCCTGGTCCCCTGCGCCCCGTCCCTCCTCGGGCACAGCTGCCACCCCCGGGCCCCAGGCACCGCTCAGACCCTGGCGGCAGTTCCTGTGACCGAGTCCACCTGCCCACCGCCCTCCAGCCCGTCTGCCACCGGGGAGCCGCTCCTACAGCCCCGCGCCCACGCCCGGCGCGCTCCCCCAGGGCCTGACCCCACGACGCAGCCCGGCGGGATGGAGCCCGCGGCCCGTTCCCTCAGGCACCTGCCCTCCGCCCGCAGGTGGTGCCGCCGCCTCTGCGCGCGTGGTCAGTAGCCACGACACAGATTCACCGTTTTGACTCCTTTAGGCGCATGTTTCAGGGCCACAAACGCTCGCCCTCAACACGCAGCTCCCCCGCTTTCCCGCCCCGGCCCTGGCACACGCCTGCGCTCGCGGAGCTGCACACACATCTGGATGCGCCCACATCTGCTTCCAATTCTTTGGGGTGCAGCCCTCGAAGCGGAACGGCTGAGTCACATGGTGATTCTGTGTTTAATTTCTGAGGAGCCGCCAAACTGTGTCCATGGCGGCCGCGTTCCCACCGCGGGCCGATCCCTGCCCGTGGGCGCTCCCTGCCGTGGTTGGCGGCGGTGACGGCCCTCCCGGCGCGCGGGCACCTCCGGCGGCTCCGGCGGGCGTCGCTCATGGCGTGGAGCGTCTCTCCCGGGCGCTGGCCTCCCGTGTCTCTGTGAGAACCGTCCTCGGCCGGGTTTTTAATCGGGCTGCTTGGGTTTTTGTTATGAGGTTGTAGGGGTTCTTTTTTCCATTTTCAAACAATCTTTATTGTTGAGAGTGTTACCTGCGTCCCCCTTTCCCCACGCGGGGTTCGCTCTCTGTCCCAGACACCAAGCAGATGGGGGGCGTGCACACACTTTCTCGCTACGTGGATCGCTTTCACTCTGTGGATGCACAGACGTCGTCCTTCGGACGGAGCCCAGCTGCGCTCTCTTTCCCCGGCGGCCCGTGCTCCGGCGTCACGGCCCAGAAATCGCAGCCACTCCCTCCCGGCGTTGCTCCCACGCGGCGGCTGCTTGTCCTTGCGGTTGCTGTTCCTCTGGGTCCGCGTCTGCCCTTTTAGGAGCTAACCCCCTTCTGTCAGATCATAATTCTTTTAAAAACACATATACGTATATTTTTTATTCCAGAGAGGAAGGGAGAGGGAGAAAGAGAGAGAAGCATCAAGGATGAGGGAGAAGCATGGATCGGCTGCTTCCTGTGCGCCCCCTACTGGGGATCGAGCCCCAACCCAGGCGGGTGCCCTGACAGGACCTCCAGGTTCATAGTCAAGGCTCAGCCACTGAGCCACGCCGGCCGGGCTTATCAGGTAACAATTCTTTATGTCACACTTCGCCGTGCGGACCACTGGGTGGGCTGTTTCCTGCCTGGGCCGACGACGGACACACCAAAGTAAGGAGGAGGGAGGAAGGGAGGAAGGGAGGAAGGGAGGAAGGGAGGAAGGGAGGAAGGAAGGAAGGGGCAGAAATCAAGAACATGGGAAATGGAAGGAAAATAAAGCCGGAAGAAAGTTCTTTGAAAAGATCTACCGGTAACAAACTCAGGGCCAGACCGAGGAGAGGGAGCAAGAGAGAAAGGATGGAGAGCCCAGATTACCAGCATTAGAAAGGAAGGGTTATCCCCAAGGTCCTATGAACATTAAAATAATAATAAACGAGCAAATTCCTTCCAAATACAGCTTACCAACACTGACAGGAGACAAAGTAAAAGCCTTGAATAACTCTCTCAGTGTTAAATAGATTTCATACATTTAAATAGTAAGTTAATTTAATATATTTAACAAAAATACTTAATTTGGAAGTAAAAAACTTTAAAAACACACTAGGGACAGATGGCTTCGTTGGTGAATTCCATCAGACATTTAGGGAAGAAATAACAACAATTTAATGCAAACTTTTACAGAAAATCGAGAAGGAGGAAACGCTTCCAAACCCATTTTAGGAAGCCAAAATTACCCTGACAATCCCATACCCATTTCCCTCATGAAATCTACACCAAAAAAATCCTTAACAAGTCAAATCCAGCAAAACATGAAAAGGATTACAAATCTTAGCCAGGAATACCCCTTGGACTTGTTCCAGGAATACCCCTTGGTTTCATAGTCAATCAGTCACTGTAATTTGCCCCATTCATAGGATCCAGGAGAAAAAAGGGGTCACTCCACAGATACGGTCATTCCCCCTCATCCACGGCGTTGCTTCCCCCCGTGTCTGTTACCCACAGGCAACTGCAGTCCAAAAATCTTACATGGAAAATTCCGGAAATAAGCAATCCGTACGTTTTAAATGGCGAGCCTTTCTGAGAAGCGTGATAAAATCTCGCTCCCCAGGCTTCTGTCGTGCCCGAATGTGAATCGTCCTTTCGTCCAGCGTCTCCACGCTGCTAGGCTCCGCGCCTTCCAGTCCCTTAGGTGACAGACCGCGGCGATGTCACAGTGCCTGTGTTCACGCCACCTTTATTTTCATGAATTATGGCTCCAAAGCCATTTGCATCACTTCTATTGCAGTGTGTAGCTACACTTGTTCTTTTATTATTAGTTATTGCTGTTCAGCGCTTCCTGTGCCTGCTTTCTAAGTTAAACTTTGTCGTAGGTATGTATGTGTTGGAAAAAAACATAGTCTATATAGGGTTCGGTACTATCCACGGTTTCAGGCACCCGCTGGGGATCCTAGGACGTACTGCCCGAGGACTGGGGGGGGGGGGGGGGGGGGGGGGGGGGGGGGAGGGGGACTACTACTGTACGAAAACGCACTGACCAAAGTCAACCATCACTCATGTTTAAAAAACTCTAGCAAATAAAGGATAGAAGGGGGATTTCCGCAATCTGACAAAAGGCCGATGCGGAAAATCTAGAGTTCGCATTGAAAGTTCTCGCACAGGATCGGACTAGCAACTGTAGCCGATGCAATAAGGTAAGAAAAAGAAATGAAAGGCACAGGATCTGGAAGGAAAAAGGAACACGGCCTATTTTCAGAGGACATGCTTGTTTAGTAAATCACAAAATATCTACAGAACAAGTACTAGAATCATAAATGATTCTGACAAGGTCACAGGATCTAGGATTAATACACAAAAGCCTATTGTAGTTTTATATACTAGCAGCAAACAGTGCAGCATGAAATTTAAAATAGATATTCAGTTTACAATAGCAGCAAAAAAATAAAAGAGGAATAAGTTTAACAATTGACATGAAGATCTATTCATTGAAAACTATGGGGAAATGTAATCCTGTAGAGATTAGAGAAATAAATATGGAAAGACCTTAGAAATGGACACATACCGGGTTTATAAAATTAGAAGACTCGATGTTGTGAAAATGTCCATTCTAAATGGACCTGCAATCCCAATCAAAATTCACACGGCCTTTTGGTAGAAGTTGACATGCCACTTATAAAATTTATAAGGAAATTCAAAGGACCTAGACCAGTGGTCGGCAAACCGCGACTTGCAAGCCACATGCAGCTCTCTGGCCCCTTGAGTGTGGCTCTTCCACAAAATACCACGTGCGGGCGCGCACATACAGTGCGATTGAAACTTCGTGGCCCATGCGCAGAAGTCGGTTTTCGGCCTGGGCGAGTCTATTTTGAAGAAGTGGCATTAGAAGAAGTTTAAGTTTAAAAAATTTGGCTCTCAAAAGAAATTTCAATCGTCATACTGTTGATATTTGGCTTTGTTGACTAATGAGTTTGCCGACCACTGCCCTCGACTATCCAAAGCCATGTTTTGGATATATTGGGAAACCTTATTTTAAGTCTTCTGATGAAGCCACATTCATCAAGACAGCATGGTACTCAAGAAGACAGACAAATGTGATCGAGTCCCCAAATTAAAACACACGTACACCGTGACTGGTGCTCCACAAAGGTGCCTGGGAACTTGGCAAAGAATCAACTGAAAATCCATACAGAAAAGCAAAAAACGGAAAAGCAAATAAATCTTAACCTCATGCCATAGACTAAATTAATTCAAGATGATCTCTAAACCAAAAATAAAAGCGACAGCTATAAAGCTTCTAGAAGCAACATTAAAAACATCTTTACAACTTGGAAGTGGGCAACGCGTTCTTATAAAGAAGGCAGAACGTGGCAACCAAAAGGGAAGAAATCTGTGAAATTAGACATCATCAAAACTAAGTGTGTGTGTGTGTGTGTGTGTGTGTGTGTGTGTGTGTGTGTACTTTTTTATTTCAGGGAGGAAGGGAGAGGGAGATAGAGACATCAATGATGAGAGAGAATCATTGATTGGCTGCCTCCTGCACACTCCTCACTGGGGATCGACACCACAACTCAGGCCTGTGCCCCCAACCGGAATCAAGCCCAGGACCCCTCAGTCCGCAGGCCAACACTCCAGCCATTGAGCCAAACCGGCCAGGGTTAAAATCACAAATGTTTGCTCATCAAAAGATACCATTAGGAAATTAATAGGTCAGCTGCAAACTGGTAATATATATATATATATATATATATACACACACTGAGTGGCCAGATTATTATGATCTCTGAACGCATAATAATCTGGCCACTCATTGTATATCCTATATAATAAAAGGCTAATATGCAAATTGTCCCCTCGACCAGGAGTTCGACCAGCAGGCAGGCCAGCCAACCGCCCAAATCCCCTCCCCCTGGCCAGGCTGGCCGGACCCCACCCATGCACGAATTCATGCACCGGGCCTCTAATACACACACACACACACACACACACACACACACTGAGTGGCCAGATTATTATGCGTTCAGAGATCATCATAACCCGGCCACTCGGTGTATATGTATCTACAAACCATACATCTGACAGAAGCCCAGTGTCAGGAAAGGATAAGAAGAAGCCAAGCAACCCAGTTTTAAGACTTCGAAAAGACATTTCACAAGGGAGCGTACGGGAATGGCCAACGGGTACAGGAACGAGTGCTCGGCGGGCTTCGTCATCGGGCGAATGCAAATTAAAGCCACCGGAACGACTACCCCGTGAGTGGCAGCGCCAGCCTGGCCAGGACGGGGCGCAGCCAGAACTCCCACACATCGCCAGTGGGCGTGCGAATAGTGCAGCCACGTGGGGAAAAGATCTGGCAGACCCTTACAGAACAAAACACACACCGACCCTCCGGCCCAGCAATTCCGGTTCTCGGTATTTGCCCAAGAGAAATGGAGGCACGTGTCACGAAACACCGCGTGCAGGAGGCTCAGAGCAGCTGCATCCACCAGAGCCCCCACGGAAACAGCCAGGGGCTGCGGGCAGAACCACGGCACGTCCCCCCGATGAGCCAGCAACCACGCCACCAGCTACCGAAGGACATTCAGCCCGGCTGGCGTGGCTCAGTGGCCTGAGCATCGACCTCTGAACCAGGAGGTCACGGTTCGATTCCCGGTCAGGGCACAGGCCCGGGTTGCAGGCTCGATCCCCAGTGGGGGGCGTGCAGGAAGCAGCCGATCCATGATTCTCTCTCGTCGTTGATGTTTCTCTCTCTCCCTCTCCCTTCCTCTCTGAAATCAAAAACATATCTTTTAAAGGACATTCGAATGGGCAAAATTTATCCATCGTGGAAAATTCAGAGGCGGGGCGGAGACTGGCTGGGAAGGGGCATGGGGCGTGATGGCGGGGTCCTGTATTCCAATTGGAGTTTCGATACAGAGGACGGTACACTGAGGATCTGCACACACATTTCACTTCAAAGAGAGAAAAAGGACCATAAACAAATGCAGGTCCTTTTTTAAAATATATTTTATTGATTTTTTTACAGAGAGGAAGGGGAAGGGATAGAGAGTTAGAAACATCGGTGAGAGAGAAACATCGATCAGCTGCCTCCTGCACACCCCCCACTGGGGATGTGCCCGCAACCAAGGTACATGCCCTTGACCGGAATCGAACCTGGGACCCTTGAGTCCGCAGGCCGATGCTCTGTCCACTGAGTCAAACTGGTGAGGGCTGCAGGTCCTTTTTGACTGATGACTTTCCATCTTTACGGTGGGGCAAAGCTATATGCGGTCAGTGGGAAGCGGCGAGGCTACACCACGGTGCTCGGTAAGCGCGGTGTCTTTTTTTATTTATTTTTTATAATATATTTTTGTTGATTTCAGAGAGGAAGGGAGAAGGAGAGAGAGACAGAAACATCCATGATGAGAGGGAATCATTGATTGGCCGCCTCCTGCATGTCCTACACTGGGGATGGAGTCCGCAACCCGGGCATGTGCCCTTGACCAGAATCGAACCCGGGACCCTGCCGTCCGCAGGCCGATGCTCTATCCACTGAGCCATACTGGGCAGGGCTAAGTGAGGTGTCTTATCTGTGTTTTCAACGTAACGTGATTTTCAACGGGGGAAGGGTTTGCTGGGACGTCGCCCCATCGTACGTCGGGGAGCACCATCCTGGGCTCCAGTTCGCGAAACGCAGGCTGAGGTTTCATGGGCGACGGGCACCCCCGTCAGTCACTCACTCCGACGTGCACCCAGGTCTCACAGGGGCGGCTGGGGACGGGGCGGATGCGTGGTGACGCCCCGAGCCAGGTGCCCACTGCGGAATGAGGGGGCGGGCGTTGGGGGCTCACTCTGCCCGTCTTTCATCTTCCCCGTGTGTTCCACAGTTTTCATAGTAAACGTTGGAACATTTTAAAACAGATTGGGGTATACCAACCAAAAATAGGGAAGAAAAGAGGTGGCGGGAAACCCCCGCCCCAAACCCTCAGCTCCCAGACCCCACTGTTTAGGATGGGGTCACGGTGTTTCCCACTCTCCCACCTGCCACTCCCCACCCCATCCCCCGCTGCGGCGGCCAGAGCAGCCACCCTCCACCCAGGAACTCAGTGCACAGCACACCCAGGAGGAACTGGGCTCCGGAGGGCTTGCACCGCCACCTGCTGGACGGAAGGCTTTCTGCACCCGCTTCCCCATCATGTGTTGGGCTGTAGGGCGTGGGGGCCCCTCGCTGCAGTACATGGGGTGGCGCCCAGGCATGGAAGATGCACGTGTCCAGCACCCGGCCTCCCCTCCCCAGAGAGATGCGCGCCCCCTTCCCTCCGCTGCTCTCTGCCAACTGGGGCACGGGCTGCAGGGCCTGCTCTGTGGCCCCTCCAAACACAGCGCAGGGGCACAGCCCAGGACCACCCTCTCCGGGTGCACAGGAGCCCAGCCCTTCCCTCTCCCACGGACACGACCATCGGGATGGGGACCCTGTGCCAGCACTGAGCTCACGCGGCGTCTGCGCGCCGACGCTCTGAAGCCGTCCCTCCTCGGTTGTGAGCGAATAGCGATTCCCATGCGTGACCTCTCACAGCGGGCCGGCTCTGCGACCTGCATCCTTGGGGCACCCGGACCCCGCGGGACCCACTGCCAGGCTGGAGGGGCAAGACGGCCAGGGCTGGACTGGACAGAAGTTGGGGGGAGCCCAGACCGAGGGCCACCCAGCGTGAACACCAGGAGCTCAGGGACCGAGAGGGGCCGAGGAGGGCATAGGGGGGCCAAGGGTGGCCGAGAGGGACAGAGAGGGGCAGAGAGGGGCCGAGAGGGGCAGAGAGGGGCAGAGAGGGACAGAGAGGGACAGAGGGGGGCCGAGGGGGGCCGAGGGGGGCCAAGAGGGGCCGAGGGGGGCCGAGGGGGGCCAAGGGGGGCCGAGGGGGGCCGAGGGGGGCCGAGAGGGGCAGAGAGGGGCCGAGAGGGGCCGAGAGGGGCCGAGGGGGGCCGAGAGGGGCAGAGAGGGGCCGAGGGGGGCCAAGGGGGGCCGAGAGGGGCAGAGAGGGGCCGAGGGGGCAGGGGCCTGAGCCAAGCCGCGGAGAGGGCGAGCACAGGCCTGCGTGCTGGTCACCACAGCAGTGAAATGGCTGCAGGGACCAGTCCTGGGCGCTCAGGGCTCAGGGCCGGGGCTTCAGGCCAGGCCCCTCATCTGGACCCAGGAAGTGAAGCTGAGGGGCGAGAGCAGGTCCAAAAGCCAGGACCACAGCCCCAGCCAGGCCGGGGTGCAAGTGCCCGGGACCCAGAAGTAAGGGGAGACAGCAGAGAGAGGGACGGTGAGGACGGAGGGACGGCGAGGAGGGAGGGACGGCGAGGACAGAGTGACGGTGAGGACCCTGGAGAGCAGAGCGCCGGCTCTGCTGCTGGGCCCGCTCTGCCTCACTGCTTCGGGCAGATGCCCCGCCGGGGGCGGGCGGCCAGTGACAGCACGGCCCGGCCCTCCTGGACCCCACGCCACCGTCAGGGCCCAGCCTCGACGTCCACACGTCCTGCCTGCAGCTCCCCCGTGGCCACCCCACCCCACACCCCTGGCCCCGCGGAGCCCAGGACAGCGCCTCAGTGGAAATTCCCTCCTTGGAGACTCTCCCGCTGAAAGGCAAGCGCTTGGAACCAGATAAAACAGCTTAATTTGTAAAAGCCACAGAGCTGTCCAACGGGAAGGAACGCGAGCCGTGGCTGCAGGAGCGGCCTCTGGGTCTTCGCGGCCAGTCGCTGCGTGACTCACCCCACCCCGTCCGGGGGGGGCGAGGGGGCCTGACCACGGCCAGGCCCCGGCTCACAACCCCGGGCAGGAGCCCAGGTCTCCTGAGGCCGCCCACACCTGCCCCCAGGTCCTTCTCGAGGGTGGGCAGACCGCACCCCCCCCATCCCCACCAGCCCGTCCCCGCCAGTCCTTCGTGGACAGCTGCTGGGCAGTGGCTGAGAGCTGGCCGGATATGCCTTCAACGCCAGCCCAGTGCTCGTGTGGGGGTTGGGGTGCCACAACCACCATTCCATGAGACAGAGGGGCGTGCTGGCGAGGACAGAGCCCTCGGCAGGGAGGGGCCCCCAGAACAGGCTCAGAAGCCACAGGCTGGGCCTGCCCAATGCTCTGCCTTTACAGATGAGGAAACTGAGGCCCGGGCCGCAGGGGGGCTGGCTCGGGGCCCAGAAGGGACTGGGGACCTCGCTCCCCCAGGGCCTGGGTAAGTGCTGCGTTAACATTACAGACCAAGGTCACGTTCCACCAGGCCCGAGGGACGGACGTAAGGAAACAGCTGGGGGCTTCCGTTTCCATTCACGTCTGTAACCGGTTTTTAAGCTTTGAAAGAAATGAGTTTTGGGTTTTGTTTGTTCGTTTTTGTTGCTGTTTTTAATCCTCACCTGAGGATACTGTCCCATTAGAGGGAGTTCTGCTCTCTCTAAAGGAGGAGGAGGAGGAGAAGGAGAGGAACATCGATGAGAGAGACACAGTGACTGGCTGCCTCCTGCACGCACGTGACCTGGGTCGGGGATGGAACCTGCAACTGAGGGGCGTGCCCTTGACCGGAACCGAACCCTCAACCCTTTGGTTTTTGGGCCAACGTTCTAACCATTTCGCAGAACCGGCCAGGGTGAATTTTTGCTTTAGCCGTATTCTTATTGATTTCAGAGAAGAAAGTAGAGGGAGAGATGGAAACATCAATGATGGGAGAGAATCATGGATCGGCTGCCTCCTGCACGCCCCCCACTGGGGATCGAGCCCACAACCCGGGCCTGTGCCCTGACCAGGTATCGAACCGTGACCTCCTGGTTCACAGGTCGACCCTCAACCCCTGAGCCACAACGGCCGGCAGGGCATTGTTTTGTTGTGTGTGGTGTGTTTTTTTTAATAAAAATGCATCCAAATGAGTGTTTCATAGAAAGCCATGCCTTTCCCTCAAACACAGCCTGAGACAAGGTTCCACGTCACCCCTTCCCTGCTGCCCGGCAGAGGGCGGCCTCAGCCCGGTGGTCAGGCTGCAGAGCCGGCCACGGTCGAGTTGCTGAGCAGCTCCTGGGGTTTGCTGAGCCCGGAGGTTCCACAACGTGGCCGTCGCTCCCACGTCCCCAGCGACCCCCCCCACCGCACCTCTGTGGGCCGGCTCTCTGGTCCCCTGTGGTCACCCTGGACTGGGCTTGGTCATTTAAAACGAAGGCTGGGCCGAGGCCCCGACACTGGCTGCCTGGCTGCCTGCCTCCCCCCGCCCAACCCCCGCCCCGGCGTGCTAACCAGATGTCTCCCCCGTGATTCTGCTCCAGGACCCGAGCAGAGCCCACATCTGCTCCTCTCTCTCGCCAGGGCAGTGGCCATCCTGCCAGGCCTCCCATGGGCCCTCGGGTGGCCCTGACCCGCGGCCCTGCCACGCTGGGAACAGGAAACCCTGGCTCCTTAGCCCCATCTGCCCCCGCGGGCCCACGTCACCAAGCTCAGACACCGACGGCTGGCCTTCCGGCCGAGTCCACGGCTGCCCCGCCCCCCGTGGTGAGCCCTCTGTGCCAGTGTGTGGGTGCCCAGCGGCGGGCCCCATACACACCCCACGCACAGGCTCCGCCGGCCGCTCTGGTGGCCGCCCGCGGACACAGGCCTTCCTTCTGCTTGGCCTCGTCCCCCACCCCCTGTGGCGAACAACAGCCCCGGCCCTGGCACTGCGACGTGGCGCCCTCCGCCTCCCCGTCACCCAGGGTCAGCCCGGGACACTGAGCGCAGAGCGGGCAGCTGCCCGGGGATGCGACAGCCCTGCTTGGGGACCCGGGCCCGGCTCGAGGGGTGCACGTCAGCGGCAGACGCCAGACAGCCCTGCTCGGGGACCCGGGCCTGGCTCGAGGGGTGCATGGTCAGCGGCAGACGCGATAATGAGCGGGAGTTACTCATGTGCGGTCAGAGCTGACACGGCCCCGGCACGTGAGGCCGGCCTGACCTGGCGAGGGCGCCTCCTCCCGGGCCCCTGCAGGGCAGCCCCCTTCACCTGGCCGCCCTCGCCCGACCTCAGGGTCCGGGCCCCACGGTCTGTGCCCCGCGGTCTGGGCCCCACGGTCTGGGCCTGCTGTGTAGGGGCTGCCAACGTGGACAGCCACTTGGCCTGACTGGGGGCTCCCAGCTCGAGGGCCAGCCACCTGCCCTCCGTCCTGCCCTGAAGTGTGGCCAGATGTTTCACGACGAGATTCTGGGCAGAGCCCACATCTGCTCATCTTTCTGGCCTGAAATGTCCCTCGTAACGGTGGCCACTGTCCCCCCTCCATCACAGGGCTCCCAGGTAAGCACGGCCTGAATGACACTATCACCCCCAGGCACGACCCATCTTAACTCCCCCACACCGCACACGCACACGCACATGCACACGTGCATCTGCCCCTCTCCTCTGGGCACCGGGACTTTCCTCCCTGTAATCAAGCCGGGAAGACACCAAAATGCTATTTCAGGGAGACCGCGGCGGCCTTGAAGACGGGCCGGCTGCAGTGACAACACAGACCGCACCGTGGGCAAATGCACCACCAACCAGCGTACCCAGCTCTGCCCCATGCCGCCGCCCAGACCCAGCGCCAAGGCACCCCCCCACCCATCCCCGGAGTCCAGGGCAGAAGTGGCACGGGGGTGGGGGGGGGGGGGAGGGTGGGGAACAGCGTGGGGAAGGGGCCGCGTTTAAATACATTCAAGACGCAGGACGGCTTTGCTTCTGGAACGTGACCTGCCACGACCTTGGAACAGTCAACAGGAGGAGGAATACGTCCACAAACGTGAGCCCAGTGACCCCTGGGCGCCGATTCCCCGAAGCATCAGGGAGGCGGGGGCGCAGGGCCGGGGCACGGGGTGGGGGCTCACCTACCTGAGATCCGGTCTCTCTCCATCACTTCGACAGACTTGGCAGCGGGCGGAGTCCCGGTCCCCTCTCCAGAGGCGTCCTCCCCTTTCCCCCCGTCGCCCTCCCTCCTGCCTCCTCCTCCTCCTCCTCCTCCAAAAACACCCCGTGCCCGGCCTAATTTCTTCAATCTGCTGCGGCCGCGAGCCCTCCGGATCACATCTCCATGTGCTGCTCATATGTGTGCCCCGCGCGTAGCATTGTCTCTAAACCGGAGCGACGGGAGCGAAGGGAGCAGGATAGCGAGGAGGGGGGAGGAGGGGGGGAGGAGGAGCGAGGGCAGCCGTGGCCTCGAAGGGCTCCACGGCCCGGGTCCCGGTCCACGGGCGGGCAGGCGGCGGGACCAGGAGGGAGGACCGGGTCCGGGCTCTGCGGTGGCTCGGCGCTTCCGGCGGCCTCTCTCCGCCCCCTGGCCCGGCGTCGCGCTCGGCTCCTCTTTAATATCCACTTGGAGGAGCTGCCCGGAGCCTCTGGGGAGCCAGTGCCGAGTCAGATTCCTGGCGACGTCCCCGCCTTTCCTCTCCCAGGTCCCCGACGGGTTTCCTCTGGTCCAGGCGTCTGAGCAGCGGGGTCCTGGGCCGGCCTCGCCTTCCCTCAGCGGCAGCCCCCGGCGTCACCCCGACCCAGCTCGGCCGGAAGGAAGGAGGGGCTGGCGCACCCCAGGCGGTGACCCCGGACCGGTCAGCAGCACCTGCCCGAGGAGCCCACGCAGCAGCTGCCGTCGCCCGGCGCCCGGCGTCCGTCCGCCTGCGGTGGCAGAGCAGTGCCCCGCCCAGCGCGCGGGAGAGCGGGACAGACTTCCTGGAAGATTCCTACCACACGCATGAGTCAGTGAGTCTCAGCTGTCCCCGGGGGAGCCGCCGCGCCCATTTCCCCAGACTCAGCGCCTCTGGCGGGGGGCAGGGCCCCGCCGGCGGGGGGCTCGCAGCCGGCTGCTGCTGGTGCCTGGGGTCCCCAGGGCGGGGCGGGGGGTGGGGGTGGGAGCTGGGGACACCCCCGCTGCTCGGTAAGCTTCTCTCACCTCAAGGGCTGGACCGGGCAGCCCGTGGGACAGACAGAGCGGTTCTGTCCGCCTGACCCCGTTTAAAGAAACGAGCTGCGTCCAGTGCCGGCCTCGCAGCTATTTCCCAGGGAACGCCAGACGTTCCGCTCCTCTGGGGAAGGGGCGGGCCTGTGGCCGCAGCCCGGCCGGAGAGTGCCACCCCTTTGAGATGAAGCCACGTTTCCCCGTCTGCCCTTCGCTCATTTTCGTTATTTGCTGCCCCCCCACTCCCGTGCGGCTCTGAGTGCGGGGATCCTGCCCACCATGGCCATGTGAGCGGGGTGTCCCCGCGACCGGCGGCCCCGGCCCGGTTCTCTGAGGGGTGGTACAAAGCCCCGGTCCCCTCCGGCCCAGGACAGACCCCAAATGCAGTCTGCCCATAACAAGGGCATCTTCCTGGGGGTGTGGGGGTGTTGGGGGGGGCAATTCCCAGACTCTGGGAGACACCAAAGGGCAAGCACATGCCCCCGCCCGCCCTCAGCTGAGCTGGAGGACAGCCCCAAAGGCGGCTGCGCGGGCACAGGAGGGGGGACCGTTTCTCAGCCAAGCGGAGCCGGGGCTCAGGCGCCGTGGGGAGAGGAGCCGCGTCCCATCCCTGGGACCTGGCGCCTCCTGTGGAGAAAGAGTCCTCGCAGGTGGGTTTAGGGAAGGGCCTGAGAGGGGAGATGACCCTGGACGGCAGGGTGGACCCTAAACACATCCCACGGACCCACAGGGGAGGGGGGTGGAGGAGACCTGACCGCCAGGCGTGGAGGGGGTGCGGCCTCCGGAGCCGCGAGAGAAGACGTTAGGCCCCCAGCGAGTGGGATGCGTGAGCGCAGCGACCGCCACGCACACGGGAGCCACAGCCTGCAGAGCCGCGTCCCCGGTGACCTTTCCCGCTGAGGCCCTTTCCCTCTAAAACGCAACGTTAACCAGCGAGTAAGTCAGAGCCACGGGGTCGTGGGGGTTTCTGTTTACTTCGTCTCTTTTCTGATTTTACAAAACCTTCCTTATTGTTTTTCTGGTTATAAACGTAACATGTTCTTTGCATTAAATTTAGAGGCGGCAGAAGGCCTATCAAGAAACCCCTTTGATGCCAAAGGGTCTCTCCAGCACCGATCCCGGAGGCGGCGGCGGCCCAGGCCGGCGGTGGGCGGACCGCGGGGCCGTGGCCAGGCTCAGCCTTCCTGGCCGCCTCCGGCCGGCACCGGCAAGCTCGCTCTAGCTCTCAATGCTGCGGTCGGGCAGCTGCTGCGTGCGGCTTCGGCCCTCGGTCCCCCCGCCCCGCTCCCCGGCGGAGTTTGGCTCGAGGTCCTCCCCCCGCCGTGCCTAACAGGCCAAGCATCCTGGCCACGCGGGGGATCATTGGAAACCAAAACCTGGCAGCACCGACGGGCTTGGATGAGACCTGAGTCAGTCACGAGCCAGCGCAGAGGCCTGCGCGGAGGCGGGGTGAGGCCAGGCAGCAAGCGGGGCCAGCCCCCGTCCCCAAAGTGGGTCCCCACGTGGCTCCAGCCTCCGGAGCGCTGGCAGCATTCTCCCTGCCTGAGGGGCGCCGGGCCCAGCAGGCCCAGCAACACCTGAGTGGTCCCCGCGCGGGGCTGGCCTTCCTCCCTGCAGCTCCTCCCACACCGAACCCATGACCCACGACCCACAACCCACGAACCCACGAACCCACGAACCCACGAACCCACGACCCACGAACCCACAACCCACGACCCACAACCCACAACCCATGCTGCCCCAGGGAGGCAGCCCCCCGCGCCCAGGCCACAGCTCTGGGAAACGGCTGTGCCAGCCAGCAAGGCCCCGCGCCCGCACCCAGCCTGGCCGCGCCCTGGGGTGGGCACACTTGCCCCGCAGCCCCTTCCGGACAGTGCTCAAGCTGGCGTCTCGTCCCGTAGCCCCCAGACCTGCACCCGGGTTCCCATACTCCCGGCCCTTTCTTGTCGATGTCACCATCACCTTCGAGGGCCCGGGGAGAAGAGTGAGGAGTGGCCCCCGTCCACAAAGCAATCTGTGTCTCCCGCACCCCTGGGAAGGGACCCAAAAGTAAAAGGGTCCCCGGGTCCCTGAGCCCCCACCGCCAGGCCCGGAGGAAAGGAGCGAGCATCGGGAGTGGGGGGGGGGACTGCCGTGGGCAGCAGGGGCTCAGGAAGGGGTCGCTGGATGGTGCCCATGCGGGAGAGGGCCCTGCGGAGGCAGGAGGGGAGGGGCGGCTGCAGGGACGCTGTCTGGGGCCTGGGCTCGGATTTCACGCCGCCTCTCCCGCCCCGCCCCTCACGCCGCCATCTGCCGTCCTCCTCCAAGAGCTCCAGCTCCAGGGCCCTGCAACCTCTCACTTTAAACATCTCAACCACTGAAGTGTGCTTCCCTGAGTTATAAATAAGGGGCCCCCTCCCCCTGACCTCCTGTGGCCGCTGCTACCGTCCCTGCCAGCTCAGCAGGCAGCTGGCCGAGACCACCGGGCGGGCAGGCGGCCCGTCTGGCTGCTGCGGCCTCCAGGGCAGGATCCGGATTCCGGGCCTGGCCGGCTGCATTCCTCTCCGGAATCTTCTCCCGCTTTTTATTGCCCCTCCATCCCGCTGTTCCTAAATAAATACAGCCCGAGACTCTCTGCCCCGGCACTGCTGCGGGCTGATGTCCTAGGATCTGGCCGGCCTGTGGCTTGGGAGTCCTTCCAGGTCAGGGTGGGCGGGGACCAAGACAACGCAGAGAAGCAGCCCCGGCCGGTGGGCTCCCCGCCAAGGGCCCAGCTTCAAGCTGGCGCATCTTTCCCCGAGGAGGCCTGGCTGCCTGCGCAGCGCGTGGAGCTCTGGGTGTAGAGCCGGGGCCCTGTGGAGTCTGCCCGGGGCCCCTGCGTGCAAACAGCCCCCAGAACACCGAACACGCTGCCCCGAGCCGCTCTTTCTCTGCCCGCGGGGAGCCCGGCCTGCTGCCTCCCCGCCCCGCTGGGCGCGCTGTGAGTTCCAGGATCCAGTGCGTGCAAACTGCGGGCCAGCCTCCCAGCGCGGGGCTTCCCGCGATGATGTCAGCGCTCTCTCCTGGGCCCAACGTGGCTGCCACGTGTGGCTGCGAGCACCCGCCATCTGGCCATGCTCCTGAGGAACCGGGTTCTAATTGGGGTTAAATCATTAAATGGGAGCCCACTGCCCTGCGGACGGGGCTTGCCTCTCCACAGATTCCTCCCCGAAGGCAAACGAAAAGGAAGGCCGACTGGGAAGGAAGTGGAACACCAAGGCCGAGCTGCTGGGGGGCTGACAGCTTGGGTCCAAGGTGCCCTGGAAGGAGGATGCCTTCAGCGATGAGAGAGTGGGGGCCTGTGACCCCGGGGCAGCCTGTGCCTGGGAGCAGGGAGGGAGGGAGCAGGACCGAGCGGGGATAAGCACTGGCCTCGGGTTCGAGTTCGCCCTGTCGGGGAAGGACGGCGGGTTCTCTTTTATTTTTTGATCTTGGACCTTTTGTCGGCCTCGTCCCCGCAGGGGTGCCCACGGGGGCAGTCTTTAGGACAGAACGTATGAGTGGCTGTTGTCCAGGGCGTACCCAGGACCCAAATCCTCGCCTTCTTCTGTGGGCGGCGGCGGGCTGCGGCCTCAGCCTCCAGCTTGACCTTGACACTCAGCCGGGCCTCGCACCCTGGGCCTGGCGCTGCCCCTCTGCCCGTGTCTGGGCATCTCTGACTCCAGTACAGCAGGGTCCTGCCCAGCCACTCCGTCTGCCTGGCACAGCGCGTGCCCACCCCCCGCCCCCGAGGCTGCTCTCCCCGCTGGCCCGCAGGCTTCTCCTCCAGCCCAGCCCCATCTGCAAGGCTGGACGGACCTCTCCGCTCCGGGAGCGTCCTCTCGGCGGCTCCTGTCCCAGCAGCGGGCGAGGTGACCGCCGTGGGCCCCTCAGTCCGCCGGGCCCGGCACGCGCCCTGCTCCTCTCGGTTCTGCCGAGCCAGCTCGTCCTGGCGGCCCGGTGCCCGAGGGAGGGCAGCTGGTTGTGCCGACGTGGCCCTCCTCCTGGAGGTGCTTCCTGAGCAGCAGCCCCGTGGGAGGCTCCTCCCCTCTCCAGCCGCCGCCGCGTGGCGCTGGGGTCATCCGTGACCTTTCCGAGCCTGCTGATGTCACTCTCCACGCACTCGTGCGGCCGGTGCCAGCTCCTTCTTGCCCCGGCGAGCGATGCGGGCCCTGTGCACAGAGCTCAGGGCGTCTGTGCCCTCAGGCCCTCCTGGTCTTGGAGCAATGGCCCCCGCTCTGCCCGGGCCTGCCCCAGAGTTGTTGGAGGTCCAGGTGGGAGCCCAGGCCGTCACTCAGGGGCTGCGCGGTGTCCTTCTCTGGGTGCCCCTGTGCCCGCCAGACCCCGCCATCCCCGAGGCCAGGCCCCGGGCCCCCAGCCGCCCCGGATAAGGTGGAGCAGGACACAGAGACCCGAGCCAGAGCCCCCGGTGCCTGCACGGAGCGCGGGGTCCGGCAGTCGGAGGAGAAGCTGCAGTGGGCGCTGAGGCTCACGTTGCTCGGGAGGAGGGCGAGAGGCCGAGACTCAGGCTAGGCCGTTCCCGGGCCCTGTAAGCGGCAGGACCGGGGCCTGTCACCCCGTCTCTGGTACCGGGGGGGGCTCAGCAAACGCCCACTGGGGGGGGGGGCGGGAGGCTCCAGTGGGGAGAAGGGGTGGGATGAGGAGGGACAGAGCCTGACCAAGGCGTGGCCCAGACCCCGGGCAGCCCCACCCAGGGCTGTTTGGGGGTAGAGACAGTTGACAAGACTTTAGCAACCTGTTGACCTGGGGGTGCTTGGGGGGCAGAGGTCAAGGGCCACACTGAGACGTCGTGCTTGAGGACCTGGGGGGATGGCGAGGCTGAGACGTGGGAGAATGAAGAGGCAGGCGTCAGAGGATGGAGGGAAAGTGAGGAGCTCCAGGTGCAGCCAGGACGCGGGGCCCCTCCCTGCCCCCCCCCCTCGCTCCCGCCACAAAGACCCGCTCCCTCCCGTTTGCCCTCGTGGCCTCACACAGGGCACCTGGCCATTCAGCACATGCCCTGGGCAGCTAGTCTGTGCCCGGCAGCGTGCCCTGTGCCCTGGAGAACAGGGAGAGAGCCTGGCAGGCCCCGCCTTCCCTGTCTGTGGGATGATGAGAGAGGATGAGTGTGTGTCTGAGAGTCCGCTGAGCACTCGCTGGGCGGGGCCCCCTGGCCTGGAGCAGGGCCACCTTCCTAAGGAAGGGACGCGTGGGGGCGCGGGGGGGGAGCCGGACCAGACAAGCATTTAGGGCAATCCTCCTGGTGTGGGTGCCCCCGCGATGCCCGGGTGGGAGGGTGCCCTAGCCTCCTGGGGCTGCTGTAAGGAACCCCCATACACTGAGGGGCTTAACACAACAGCCACGGGTTCCCTCAGCCCCGGAGGCAGAGCCCAAAGCCCAAAGCGGGGTGTCCGCCGCTGGGAAAACCCTCCCCGGTTCTTCCAGCTTCTGGGGCCTCAGGCGCCTCCGGGCGGGCAGCTCAGCGCTCCGGTCCTGCCCGTCCCCACGGCTCCTCCGGCCCCAGTGTCTGTGTCTCCCCTTCTACAGGGACCCAGCCGCGGGCGGTGGGGCCCGCTCTCCGACGACCTCACCACGAGGTCCTCCACCCACCTGTCTCCGCAGCGGCCCCCTCCTGGGCGACCACGAGCCTGGGGCGGGGCGGCACTGCCCGCCCACCACACCAGGAGCGAGGGCGGGACTGCGAGGAGGTGTTTGAGGAGGAAAAGCAGGTCCCAGCAGCACCCGGATGCCAGGGCCAGGGCAGGAGGAGGAGGCTCGGGGACGGGCGCACGGAGGCGGGCGGCAGACGGTGCCTGGGAACGGGGCAGAGGGGGGCCGGAGGCCGCGGTCTGGGAGCGGCTGCCCAGCGTGGCGGCTGTGGCCCAGGAAGTGGTGAGTGTGGAGAACACGCCGGAAGGGCACTTGGCAGGGCTCAGGCTGGGCGACCCCGTAACCCAGCCGATTCGCCCGAAGGAGCACCCGCGAGGGCACGGTCAGCGGTGCTGGCCACAGAGGACCCCCAACGCGGACCCCCGATGCGGAGACAACGCCGCCCCCCACGCCGAGGAGCCCTGGCCTGGGCCTCAGTAACCGTACCCAGGGCAGGAACCCACGCGGCAAACCTCGGTGCCCGCTGCGTGAAGAAGCAAAGAGCAGCAGCGGGCACCCCACGCACAACGCAGCCCGCCGCCCGGACACACCGCGGCAACCCGTGCTGAACGCAGATGGCCAGGGGCTCCCACGGGGACAGGGCCTTGGCGGGGACAGGGCCACTGGGCGGGGGCCCCTGTGCACCGATTTCCAAAGCGGGAGGGAGGGAGGGAGGGGCGCACAGGTGTCTCGTTTACTCTTGACATCCCCCTGCGCCTAATGAGTCTATAGAAGACAGAGAACGAGGGAGCTGGCGGGAAGGTGGCCGAGGTGCGGTGTGAGCGAGGGACCGCGGCTCAGGGCAGACACCGCCACCGGGCCTGGTCCCACCCGCAGCCTCGGAAACGGAGAGTAACGGAGGGAGCCCCGTGTGGGAGGCGGCCCCGAGGGAAGGGGCCGAGAGGCGGGGGCCCAGGGAGAGCCCGGCCTGGGCCAAGGTCTTAGCCGCGCGGAGGCAGAGACGCAGGCAGGACGGTAGGAGAGGGTGTCTCGCCCCCCACGGCCCCGGAGAGGATCGCGCGTGTCAGCAGGCGGCCCCGTGTGAACCCAGATCCCGCTCTGGGCTGGGAAATCACGCCTCAGGCTTCCGGGTGGAGCTGTGGCCGCCGCCAAGTGCTGACGGCACAGACCGGGCGGCTGCGCTCAGGGCAGTGGCCAGGGGCCTGTCCGCCTCCCGAGACATCCCTGCCCAAGCGCGGGCCTCGCCCGCCCCGCACACCCAGGCAGCCCCGCCCCAGCTCGAGATGGAGCAGACCCCGAGGAATGCCCCCAGCCCCCAAACACAGCAGCGGCCAGGCAGTCCAGTGGTTAGCGACCTGGCATGGCTGAGGGGGTGGGGACCTGGCTTAACCAAGACGTGAGTCATTCCCCGCCGGACGCCACTCGTCCCTCCCACCCCCGGCCCCACCCTGCACCCAAAGGCCTCACCCACACACCGCGTGGTCACCAACGCGCACGCATCACACGCCACCTCACGTCACTCCCACTCCCCCCACACCCCCAGAGAGCGGCCCCTCGGCCACCCTACGGGTCTGGGGTGCCCAGCCCCCCGGCAGGTGTGGGGCTCTGGAGGCCGGACTGGGGGAGGTCTGCGCTGGCCCAGAGGGAGGCTCCGGAATCGGGCCCCGGTGGCCAGGGACCGTCCAGTGTCATAGCCACGAGCCACACGCAGACATTCCATGGAAAGTAATTAAAAATACACGAAGGAAATAACCCTACACAGACGAAGGCATGAACAGAACAAACCTAATGACGTGCACTTCCAGTGCCAACCGTCACACGGGCTGGCGGCTCCCACACGGGACAGTACGGACGGGGAGGTGTCCACCGTCAGCCTGCGGCCGGGGCCGGGGGTGGGAGTGCGCTCCGGGGCACGTGGCCTCCGCCAGAACGGCCGCTCCGTGAGGGCACGGCCCCGCCTGCCACGGCACACCTCGCCCTCCGCTGGTCCCGCCTGGGGTCTGGCACCCAGTGGGTCCTCACCCGTTTCTGCTGTTCTCGGAGCTCGCTGGCTCCTCGGGGAGGCAGTCCCGTCCCCTCTGGCCCCGCGACCGTGCGGAGGGGCCGCCAGAACCTGCAAAGGCCGGGCCGGGCCGCTGGGCGCGGCAGCAGCAGGACGAGGTGGCTCCAGTGACGGTCACACCGGGGTCGGGTCAGGGAGGCCGGGAGGCCCGGGGGGAGAGGTTGGGAGGCAGCGCCCCCTCCGTCCTGCCCTGCCCCGGCGGGGCCCCGAGGTCGGCAGAGCCCGTGGAGCCTGTGAGGGGTAACTGCTGCCCCAGACAAAGGGGCCGAGGCTGAGTGGCCACTTACCTGGGCCAGCCGGGTCACCAAACTTGCGGAGACGGCCGCTGGGGGTCCGCGTGACTCCTAGAGACAAAGGCAGAGGGCAGAGGTCACGCGAGGCCCCTGGGAGGGGGTTAACACTGGCACCTCCTCTCTCTGGCCCTGCCGGGGGCTCTGGAACCAGAAACTGGTCCCTTGCCAGGCCACAGGCCCTGGTCCTCCCAGGCGACACCTGGACTCAGCAGCCACCGGCAGCTACAGCCACCACCTCCCAAAACACATGGCACAGAGCAGGCGCGGGGCATGCTCCCCGCTAATGAAGGGGGAAGCGGTGTGGCCAAGGTGCCTGCACCCTAGCACGCTGCCACTGCCCAGAGACCCCCGGCCACGAGTCACAGACTCTCCCCGGACCTGGCTGTGCAGCCTGCGGCCCAGTCTCAGCGGCGGGGCAGCTGCAAACGCCTCCCAGACCCCTCAGGCTCAGTAGGTCCAGCTGAGAACTTATTCTTATGTGGTTTTAAAATAAAACATCCGGAAAGAGAGGAGACCACATGAGATTCAGCTGCTGGCATCATCCCAGACCCCTCAGGCACAGCCCCCCCAGGCACAGCCCCCCCCAGGCACAGCCCCACTGGATACAGCCCCCCCAGGCACAGCCCCCCAGGCACAGCCCCACTGGATACAGCCCCCCAGGCACAGCCCCCCAGGCACAGCCCCCCCCAGGCACAGCCCACCAGGCACAGCCCCTCAGGCTCAGCAGACAGGCGCTGGCCCTCGTGTCCTGTCTCTCCCCTGGGTGTGTAATTCAGGGAGCCGGGCTAGGAGAGAGAAGACACAGAGGAGTGAGGCCTTTTCTTTTTCCCTCTCAACCACGTTGTTCGGATGGAAGCTGACAAATCCCGAGGCTGAGAGGGCTAAACGGGCTCGAGCTCGTGTGCTGTTATCATGGTGTGGCCAGGCACTGCCTGTGCCCATGGGTCAGAGCCACTGTCAGCCCACCCCTCGGGGCTCCCACCGCCCAGACACCTTACCCTGAGGAGAGGACGGAGCAGGAGTGAGCCCGTCCCCAGGGGAGATCACACACACACACACACACACACACACACACACACACACACACCATGGCTCTGCACCAACGACGACTGGGGCTGGACAGTCCTCCACTGGTCAGAGTCCCCTTTGTCTCCAGAGAGCTTTGAGGGAGAGGCCCGTGAAACTCCTGCACAAACACCCGTTTTACCAGAGCTTATCTACAGAAAACCAATTCCGTTTTTCTTAAAACTCGTGCAAGTCCCCCAGGACCCACTTCTCTCCGCCAGCCCTTCCCCTTTGAGCCCAGGATGGGGCCCCCAGGACACACCTTCCCCCTCCTCCACAGCTTTGCTCCCAGGAGCTGTGAAGGGCTGAATCAGAGTCAAGGGCTTGGGGTGGGGAGTGAAGAGTGAATTCCAGGCTTATCTTCAGAGGAACCGATAAGGAGATAAGCCTCCTTCTGTTCTCCACTCTCTGCCCTTGGCCTTTGCTCCCTGCGGGGTGCACACTGGGGGCCTGCAGGGTGTGCACTGGGGGCCTGTGGGGTGTAAGGTGTGCACTGGGGATCTGCGGGGTGTGCGCTGAGGGCCCGTGAGGGTGTGAGCTGGGGGCCTGTGAGGGTGTGAGCTGGGGGCCTGTGGGGGTGTGCACTGGGGGCCTGCGGGGTATGCACTGGGGATCTGCGGGGTGTGCACTGGGGATCTGCGGGGTGTGCACTGGGGACCTGCAGGGGTGTGCACTGGGGGCCTGCGGGGTGTGCACTGGGGATCTGCCGGGTGTGCACTGGGGACCTGCAGGGGTGTGCACTGGGAGCCTGCAGGGGTGTGCACTGGGAGCCTGCAGGGGTGTGCACTGGGGATCTGCGGGGTGTGCACTGGGAGCCTGCAGGGGTGTGCACTGGGGGCCTGCGGGGTGTGCACTGGGGACCTGCGGGGTGTGCACTGGGGGCCTGCGGGGGTGTGCACTGGGGGCCTGCGGGCGTGTGCACTGGGGGCCTGCGGGGTGTGCACTGGGGGCCTGCGGGGGTGTGCACTGGGGGCCTGCGGGGGTGTGCACTGGGGGCCTGCGGGGGTGTGCACTGGGGGCCTGCGGGGTGTGCACTGGGGATCTGCGGGGTGTGCACTGGGGGCCTGCGGGGTGTGCACTGGGGGCCTGCGGGGTGTGCACTGGGGGCCTGCGGAGGTGTGCACTGGGGACCTGCGGGGTGTGCACTGGGGGCCTGCGGGGTGTGCACTGGGGGCCTGCAGGGGTGTGCACTGGGGGCCTGCGGGGTGTGCACTGGGGGCCTGCGGGGGTGTGCACTGGGGGCCTGCGGGGGTGTGCACTGGGGGCCTGCGGGGGTGTGCACTGGGGCCTGCGGGGTGTGCACTGTGGGCCTGCGGGGTGTGCACTGGGGGCCTGCGGGGTGTGCACTGGGGGCCTGCGGGGGTGTGCACTGGGGGCCTGCAGGGGTGTGCACTGGGGCCTGCGGGGGTGTGCACTGTGGGCCTGCGGGGTGTGCACTGGGGGCCTGCGGGGTGTGCACTGGGGAGGCGAACAGACCCTCTTATGATGCCCCAAGTCCACCCCCAGTGCAGGGCACCCTTTCCCACCCCAAGGCCGGCAGCTGGGCTGGGGACTATTCATCCAAAAGGAACCTTTGGCCGTGGGAACGAGCTCCTGCAAAAGGCCAGACGCTGCAGCAAGTTCTGTTCCCGGCAAAGCCTGGGGCCTTGGAGCCAGGGTTCCAGCCCCTTCTCCGACACCCGACCTGCCACTCCCTCTGCCAAGAGCAGGGGCTGCATCCGGCCTGCCAGCCCGTGTGAGGAGCAGGTGCCCCAATACAAAATGCCACCCAAAGCGGGCCGCTGGCTGGGGCAGCACCCTTGGCCTCTGTTTGGGTTTAGGTTGGGGTTGTGGCCACGGTCAGGGTCAGGGTTGGGGTCAGGATCAGGGTTGGGGTCCAGCTGCAGGGCCGGAAGCTGGAGGCGGCTGGGGCAGCGCCAGGTCCTGGGCCAGAGCCGTGTGTGGAGTGATGATCGGGAGGCAAATCCGCCTCCAGCGCTTCTGGGTCTTGGGGCGAGCTCTAGGTCTTTCTGAGCCTCCGTTTCCTCATCGACAAAATACAGGCTCACGAAAATACTTACTGAGCATCGAGCTCTGTTCCAGGAGCTGGGACACAGGGGCCACCAACAGGACCTGGCCGCTCTCCTGAGGGCGCTCACAGCCCTGCAAGGAGCCCGCCCACAGGGGGGAGGTGCCAGGGCTCCTGCACATGGAGAGCTCCCCGTCCCCCAAAGCTGGCCAAGTCCATCACGTGACACCCGTGCTGAGCAAGCACCGACAGAGCCCCCCCATCATCCCCAGGTGGGCACCTGGACGCTGGGTCCCCCGTGTAAAACATGAGACAGTTAAACCTGCATTTCAGATAAACAAGGGGTACGTTTAAGCTGAGCATCCCTCCATCTGCGCCCTCCTGGCTCTCCTATGATTGGCAGGAGAGCTGGCCTCTGCAGTCCCAGGTCTGCCGGCTTAGGGCCGGGTTCCACCAATGGGAGGCTTCGCAGGGGCCGCAGGGGAAAGCCGGGGGAGCCAGGCTCGGCTGTCCCCCTCTCTGCTTGGAGTTTCCCCCGCAGCAGGTCTGTCCTTCCTGAGGCTGCGGCTCCTGCCCGGCAGGCTAGTCCCATCAGGTGACTCTGGTCCTGGACTCTGGGAACCAGACTTCTCCGGGGTCTGGGCTCCGCCCGCCAGCCAGGGAGAGGGGCCAGACCTCAGGCCAGGGGGCTGGCCTTCCCGATGCCAAGGACATCCTGGGACGTCTCCATGGCGATAAGCAGGTGGATAATCAGAGCAAGTGGCATTTTCTTTTTTCTTTTTCTTTTTTTTTATATATTTTTATTGAGTTCAGAGAGGAAGGGAGATGGATCGAGAGATAGAAACATCAATGATGAGAGAGAATCATTGATCAGCTGCCTCCTGCACGCTCCCCACTGGGGATCGAGCCTGCAACCCAGGCATGTGCCCTTGGTTAGAATCAAACCTGGGACCCTTCAGTCCGCAGGCCGACGCTCTATCCCCTGAGCCAAACCGGCTAGGGCGCAAGTGGCATTTTCTGTTCATTAAACCTCCTCACAAAACGCTGCAGTAGGACTGGTGTCTGGTTCGAGGCAATCCCAGGAATGCTGGGAAAGGGAGCATCACGGGCCATGTTTTACAAATGAATGACCTGGAGGAATCCCCGGGGCCAAGCAGCCCTCCACCGCCCTCCCCCCACCCCCAACACCCCGTCCCACAGCTGAGAGCGCGGCTACTGTACCGCCAGCTGCCCAGCAGCCCCGACTCGGGGTCACGGCAGCAGGCAGAGGGCCAAGGTCAGCTGGTGAGAGGACGGTTAAGTCAATTAAGGGACAGCCACTCTGAAGAGCCATGCAAGTTATAACCCTGGAATCCACGCGGGAGACGGGTTTCAAGTGAAAAGAGCGGGGTTAAAAATGGTTTCTATGCGTCTGCCTGCACCGAAGGCTCTCAGGTTCCATTCCCGTCAAGGGCATGTGCCAGGGTTGCAGGTTTGACCCCCAGCACCGGGTGGGGTGCTTGTGGGAGGCAACCAATCGATGTGTCTCTCACATCGATGTTCCTCTCTCTCCTTCCCTCCCTTCCATTCTCTAAAAATCAGTGGGGCCCGGCCGGTGTGACTCAGTGGTTGAACATCAACCCATGAACCAGGAAGTCACAGTTCGATTCCTGGTCAAGGGCACATGCCAAGGTTGCAGGCTCGATCCCCAGTAGGGGGGAAGCCGATCAATGATTCTCTCTCATCATTGATGTTCCTATCTCTCTCTCCCTCTCCTTTTCTTTCTGAAATCAATAAAAAAATATATTTTAAAAAATCAATAGGGGAGCCCTAGCCGGTTTTGCTCAGCAAACAGAGTGTCCGCCTGCGGACTGAAGGATCCCAGGTTCGATTCTGGTCAAGGGCATATGCCCGGGTTGCAGGCTCGATCCCCAGTTGGGGGCGCACAGGAGGCAGCCGATCGGTGATTCACCCTCATCATTGATGTTTCTAACTCTTTCTCCCTCTTCCTTTCTGAAATCAATAAAAATATATATATTTTTAAAAACCAACAGGGGAAAACAATATCCTCCGGGGAGGATTAACAGAAAATAAAAAGGTTGCTATGGGGACTGCAGCTCTGAAAACACGCCATGGACCGCTGATAATCCATGGAAGGTGCGTGTGGAGACACGTCCCGAGGCAGCGCCCGCAGCACAGCGGTAAGCGACCGGGCGTGGAGAGTCGCCTGTTCATTTCCTGTCCACGTTGTTGGGCCATAAGTCACGGACTAACATGAACAAAAACTAAAAGCCAGAGGGGAGGGACTGATGCGCAGAGGTTTACCACGCTTCCCTTTAGAGAGAACAAGGTGAAGCAGAGGTCTGGCTGCTTGAAGCATCGCCCCCAGCTCCCAGGAAGGCGCTGGTCCCGCTGACTCACTCCCAGGCGGAGCTGGCCACGCCCGGGCCCCCAGCGCCGGAGGCTGCAGCTCGATGGTGATGCCGGAGCCGACAAGAAATCCATGCCCCCCCCTCGCCCCAGATGCCGCCGCGGCGTGCCCTCGCTAGGTCTGCCACGCCTGGTGTCCCCACGGCGTCCGCACTGGCCACCTCTGCACACACCCCGACCCCTAACCCTTGACACACGCTTGACCCTGTGGCTGCAGTTTTGCACCCTCCCTCCCCCCGTCCCTCCAGGTTGGCCGGCCCCGCCCTCCACAGGTCAGAAGATAACAGGGCTTGGATTTAACCCACTTCCAGGCGGCTCTCAGGTTTCGGCCAGTCCTCCTCCCGCTGGGATCTGGTGGGAACAGGAGGCCCGGCTGACGGGGATGCGGGTCAGATCCTCTGAAGGCCAAGCCCGAGGCGTCCTGCCCACTCCGCGGCCGGCCCTTCCCGGAAACCGCTCCCTGGGAGCCTCCGACCGGCACAGTCACCGCTGCCCGCATCCCAGTCGCTGCCCCGACATGCCTGGCCTGGCCGGGACGAGGCGCCCAGGCACGGCTGCCACGGTGGCCCCCCATTTCCCAGGTGCAGCCTTGGGGGGCAGAGGGCCCCAGCCACAGCCTAGGCCTCATGCACACCCCTGGACTGCTGGGAGTGGGGGGTAAGGCCTCTCCAGGGTCCAGAGAGAGCAATGCCACCCACCCCCACCATCCATCGGGAAAGAAGGCTCCTACCTGGCCCCCCTCTGCAACCCCGGCCAAGAGGGCGGGGACGATATTCTCCCGAGGTTGTGGGGGGGGGGGGGGTGAGACTGAGGCCTCTCCAGCCCTCCTCGCCGCCCCCCCCCCCCCCCCCAGAACTGCAAGGGGCCCTGGGAAGCTGGGCCCACGTGGCACCGGAGTGGCCGCTCAGGGCTCCTCTCCCCGACACACAGCGGCCGGAGGCCCGCAGCCAGCCTCCTCCTCGGAGGCCCAGGGACTGGCATTCCTGCCGGAGGGCGGCAGTCCGGGCCGGGGATCATCTTACGCGGCGGCCGCTGCCGTCTCATCCTGCAGGCTCGCGGCCACCCGCAGCCCCGCTCGCTCGCTGGGAGAACCAGGTCAGGTTCACCCGAACAAAGCTCCGTTGTTCGCAGCTTCCGAGAGGCCACAGAGAGCAAAGCTCCCGGGAGCCACCCCGCACGGCATCGCCATCGGCATCGGCTCGTGCCCCTCACCCGGGACGGAAAGAGCCGGGGCCCTGGACGGAGATAAGGCAGGGAAACGGGGCTGGGCGCGGGCCTCACTCAGCTGGAGACCTGCCAGGCCGCCTCTGCAATGACAACCGAGTGGACTCCGGCCGGGGCTCGCACCCCAGCTCAGCGGGGCTGCAGTGAAGTCTGCGGCCCCAGGCCTGACTGTGGCCCCCCTCCCCTCCCCCACCGGGCAGATGCTCCCCCCCCGCCCCCCCGTCTCGCTTCTGGACCAGCTGACCTCGGCAGCTGCCCCGGGGACGCTGGCCTCTGCAGGAGACCATCCTGGCCTGGTGGGGGCTGTGACCTGTGCGCTCCATGGTGGTCCCGGGGGCCTCCCCTCACCACTTGTGCCCGTGGATGCCCCTAAACCCCCTGGCAGCGCTCAGCCCGGGTGCTCCCAACCCGCTGCCCCAACCAGCAGAGGCACAGGAGCCCAGCCTGTCGGCGCCCACAGGCTCACACCCCTCCGCCGGGCTCTCTGCAGCCCTCCCCGCCCCCACGGCCACCAGCACCCGCTCTGGCTCCTGGCTCCCTGGCTGGGCCCTGAGCTTCCCTCCCGTGTGCTGAACCCTCCGTATCGAGTCCATCTTAAGCAAACCGCAGAGCCCACGCCAGGCTGCCCATGGACAAACAGCGTCGGGCCCAGCCACCGTGCCGGAGGCCGGGAGTCTGGGAGGAGGGCACCCAGGGGACCATCGGTGGAGAAGGGAGGGCTCCCTGCTGCTGTTGGGGTCCCCGGGGCCCCGGGTGAGGTGTCCTCTGCTGACACCCACCCGCACGTGGTTGCCCCACTTCCACCTGGACTCCCCCCTGCACCTGGCCCAGCTTGAACCCACGGGGTGGGCTGGCTCACACTCAGGTGCGTGGCCAGGTGCTGGCACTCGGCTCGGAACCCCCTGGGCAGGTGACTGTGGTCTGGGGGAGCCTCCCTGCTCGGCACCTGGCGGAGGGGATGCTGGCCCAGGAAGCAGCTCAGCCAGCTCTCCCAGGACTGGGGGGCCTCGGTCCCACAAGGTCCATGACCCTGGGCATGAGTCCGACGGACATGAGAGCACAAGAGGCAGCAGAAGGGACGCGGGTGGGGGCAGAGGGCAAAGAAGAGGAAGAAACCCTGCCTTCGCTCCCGGGGGCAGCTCCCTGGGAAGTCCCTCTTCCTTCCCCTCAGTCAGTTCCTGAAGCTCCATGGGGGAGGAGGGACACCTTCCCCGGTGCAGCCTCCAGCCCTGTCCTGGGCCCGGGGGCGGGTCGGGGGAGCTGTCACCACAGCACAGAGCTTTGTAACCTTAGGCAGCCAGGAACCTCCTGAGAGCCACAATCTCAGAACAGCCCGGCCGACGTGGCTCAGTGGTTGAGCATCGACCTATAAACCAGGAGGTCACGGTTTGATTTCCGGTCAGGGCACATGCCCGGATTGTGGGCTCCATCCCCAGTGTGGGGGCGTGCAGGGGGCAGCCGATCCATGATTCTCTCTCTCTCCCTCTCCCTTCCTCTCTAAAATCAATAACATATATGCACATGCGGACCAATCCCATGTCCCCATTTCTGTGGCTCAGGCCTTGGCTAAGTGCCCCCATGCCACTGAGGATCCCCGGGGGAGTCAGGGCCCAGCACGTGCAGCGACAAGCCACAGATTCAGGACACCCGGCAACCGGAGGGGTTCAGCCTGCAGCCCGCTCC